>VWZK01004331.1:34076-67406 GCA_013396935.1 Baryphthengus martii
AGCTGCAATTTTCTGTAGGCATTGGAGCAACGTCCAGGCCCAGGGAAATGTGCTGTTACTTCTGTTCACCTTTTCAGTATGTACACAATTGTAGGTTACATTAGGTTTTCTGACTATAGTAATGTGCTGGAAGTTCATACCTCAGTAAAATGTTTTGTGTATTTTTGCAATATTGAATTGTGGGAGATGGTTTTAATAGTGGTCATGAAGCATGTCTTTGAGCTAAAAACCATGACAGACCTCACTGGAGCTGAAAAAAGTGTTAGTTGACTGTCAACCGTACAAAAAAAAAGAAAAAGCAGCTAGTTTTTTTATCATAGAATCATAGAATGGTTTGGGTTGGAAAGGACCTTAAAGGTCCTCTAGTCCAACCCCCATGCAGTGAACAGGGACATCTTCAATTAGATCAGAAACGCTCTCTAGCCTGACCTTGAATATCTCCAGGGATGGGGCATCTACATCCAAAGTACAACTTTATGAAGTAATATAGGGAGACAACAGAAGCCTATCTATAAACATCTAAGGAATCAGGATCTAGTCTGGACCATCTGGGAGGTTTCAATCTGGAGCAACTGTAAGTACAGGAATTCAGGAAGTGATTAACTGCAATTTTTTGCCTATATGAGAAAGAATTAAAAAGCCCTAAGTACGACAGAACACAAATGAAATATCGGGTCACTCTTTTAGAAGCTATATGAAAAGAGATAAGTTATTGCTGCTTCTTACAGTGTTCGGAGAATCTTTGCAGATATTTCTGTATAAGAAAGGACCATGGTAAAGAGACACTTGACTCAGATGGCTTTCTTTCTGAGTAAGTTTGGAAGTCGTTGTGTGTTAGACGATTACATAAGCTACCGGCAAACATGACCATTTCTAATTTGGTAGAAGTGTTTCTAATGACCTCTGAGGCTTATACGGTACTGCAGTACAAATATGCAGTTCATCATCTTACACAGTTGAAGATGATAAGACAAATGAAAGAATTGAGCAAGATTCTGGTCAGTGATTGGTCTGGAGTGAGAAACTTATCTCCTCTCTCTTTCTGCAGTGCTTCGCTAATTATGTTCTGCTGCCTTTTCATAAGAGCAAGTATTACTAGCTGAAATGAGAATAGGACAAAAAGAAATGCTAATTTCAGTTTTTATCAGAATGATGACACATTCTCTGCTTGCAAAGCATAATGAAACAGGCAAGTTTAGAGGAATGTGCTGAATGTTCTTTGGATAAAGTCATGAGAATCTGAACCTAGATCTGAAAATTCCCCTTAATTGGCTGTGTAAATGTAAAGTGACTGTGTCTAAATGTGGAAAGATAAAAATCTAAATCTGGTTTTCTTGTCATTAAAGTGTCTTATTTACTGAGTTCTGGACTTATAGTTAACATTGTGAATGACTCTTTTAATGAATGTTAGGCTTAATTTATCGAAATATTTTTGTAAGGCAAAAATCTTTATCTATGTATCCAAATTTTTTTTATTTTAAAAAATTGTAGCTAAGTTACACAAAAATGAATGTTTATTACACTTGCATTCACTGTGATACATTTTTCAAATTTCCTTTGCGACTGCAAAGAAAATTGTATATAAGTATGAATTGCCGATCTGTTAATAAGTCTTGGGGCTTTTTTCTCAGTATATTTGGTGGCACCTGCTGATTTGATGGTCATGATGCATCACATTACAAACTGCATCAAGTTTTCTAAACACTCATTATATTCTCTTTGTGAAATTTGAAACCTTTAACTGAAATATTTGCTAGCTGTTGTTCAGAGAAGACAGGACTTATTATTTTTGTGTCAACTCTTGGAGCACTGTGGAAAAATGGAGGCTGAGCAACACTCAACATTTTCGATTCTGGCTTGATATTTGTTGCCACCTTGCAAAACATTACAAAATGAAAAAAATGAAGGGGCTTGTTTCATCTCATGGTAGAAGAATCTATAGATTGTCTTGGACAAGACTGAGTTAAGACTGAAGTATAGATTTCCTGACACTTAAAAATTTAATAGCTGCTTAGATATTTCACTCAGTTGTGTTTTTGATGATATAATATGAAGTCTCTCAACATAAATCAGTGCTGGTAATACAACCATAGTCATTGTTGTAACGTACAGCAAAGACATGGTAAATAACGATCGCATTTGCCTGAAATTGTCTTAACAAGGGATGAAATAAGGCCTGTTATATCTGTCTGTTCTTTCTTCAGCAAATCCTAGTCCATGTTTCACATTCAATTTCAGTGACTATATTAATTCAGATTTGATTATTTCAGTAATTGAAATAAGGGAACTTTCCTACCTGATGAGAATCACACATGAAGAAATTGGTGTAAACATTAGACTCTGTTATGAACTGACACACAGAATGCTCATTAATATCTTTCCAATTTAATATTAACAGTATTACTGTATTAATGGCCCATTTTCTTGTAGCTTGGAAGACAGGAGCTATGAGTTTCTTAGTAACTGTTTCCACCAGAAGTTGGGTAATGACCAGCCATTATGGTCGCACATGGCTTTGAACTGTGGAGCACAGTGTAAAGAGAAGAAAAGTGGGGAAGTGAAAGGCACTAAGAAATGCACAGGGAAGTATAATCCCAAAGAAAAAACCTGAGGGGAATTGAGACTATTCTAATTAAATTTACTGCATAAAAAGCAGTATGAGGATAAAATCAGAAAGTGCCATGTATGGCAGATAGAGGAAGCTGATGTCAAGGGTGAACAAAACACAAAAGAGAAAGCACAAGTGAAAGTATGTGTAAGTGGAAACTGTGAGGAGCTGCTGGATATAGGCATATCTCAGGGAGAGAAGTAAGCAAAAGTTACATTGCTTACACTAGAAAATACAAAATTTGTTGGAGTCGTTGTCCAAGGGGTAATGACCAAATATCTATTTGACTAAATATTATGTATGTTACCTGAAACTTCAGTCTTTAGAAAAATTTTAAAGCATATACACATAGCACAGATCTACCTAATTGCTTTTACAAAACCTTCTGATTCTTAAAATGTTGGAAATTTACTTGCAATTTCTGAATACTTGGGTTTAAAGTTGTTGCTATTTTTCCCTGAAGTAATGTCTCCTTGAATGAATAGTGATTATTTATCAGTGTATGGAAGATTAAAGGAAAACTAGTAGTATCAGCAGAGATGCTATTTTCTCTACAACCCAATTAAGAAGAAGAATAGAATCCGGATGGTGGACGGTATTTCTTCAGGGAATGGAAGAATGAGCATTCTTTCAAGGTGCTGTTGATCTCATTTATCAAAGGATCACCAAAATGTGTCATTTAGGAAGAGCAAAGGTCAGTTCTGAAGCAGTTACTTCCTCAGTTTCTTCTGCTTTTTTTCTTTTTTTTTTTCAAAGTGATCTTGCCTTCAATTATTTGGTAATTGCATACTTGCGAACCGTGAAGAAAAACTGGTGTCGATAAATGTCAGCTGGAGAGGTGCTTCCTTTTGCCTAATAAAGCTATTGAGGAGTCATACAGGTAATGACACCAGCACTGAACATTTTAGTTCTACACCCTGATCCTTAGCAATATTTTTTTTGTAAACAGCTGTTTTTCCACTAGAGTGGAAAAAGTTGCAACGTGTTGGCAACTACTGAATTGAGTGCAATTCACTCAATACTGTGATATGATCTATGTTTCAGTTTTTTACTTCCTAAAATATAACCTGATGAAGTTTAAATTGTAACATGGTTTATTCTAGTAGCTAAAGATTGCAGAATATGCATCTAAAATGATATAAATAAGATAGATAGCTTCCTCCTACAAAGTACTGTTGCCCCTTTTGCTCAAGAAGAGGCGGCGGTGACAGCAACACAACTAAGCAACAAATCACACCATATGTATTTAATACAAATATATATATTAAAATCTGTCATGTAAAAAATAGGTTACTATCTGTTCCTCAGCAGCTTGTAAGTTTTCTTGAAACTTTGTTGAAGAACTTCCTCTTCACGATTCCTTGGATGTTGTTGAGTTTTTCTATTGACACTGCTACGAGGGAATGCCACAAATTTCAAGGAATCGGCATTGTTATTCAGATAAAATTTATAAAACATGGAGATTTATTAGAAAATGTAAGCCTACTGTGAATTAAATAAAGTCAAAGATCATTGTAAAATGGCTGAAGCAGAAACGTTTTGCTTCATTATAGAAGGTCACCCGTATAGCTTTCCTACAGGCTAAAAAGGACAACCCAGTCAACCAATGGAAAAACAATGAAAGCATTACACTATCATTCCCTGCACAGTCATCCCAAAGGCAGGAGTCTGTTGCCTAGCAATTCTGACAGATGATTTACACTTTCCTGGGTATCACACATACCATGCGATCCAATAAAAAAACCTCAGGACAGTACATTTTCCAATGTCAAAAGCGGTATATTTTCCAGGCACGCTATATTGCTGCTTGGAAGGGCTCATATTTAATTTTGCAAGCAAAGTTCTTTTCCTCTTGGGTAAGCCCTTTCCTCTTTTCTACTTCTTCATTCAGTCTGCCTTAAATAATAATGTTTTGCAGTTTTTCTCTGATATCCCTGTCTTCCTGATGTTTGAAAGAAAAGAAAGCTTCCTTTGGTGTACCCCTTAGAATTACATTGACCAGTAACACCACGTTATGAATTTTGAAAACACTGTCAGTCAGAATTGGTTGCATTTACCAATTTAAAACAAATTCTGTTTCAAAGCGCTTTGCCTGCCATCCAAGGTAATTGGAAAGCCAGTTTGAAAAATCTTCTAATGTGCTTTTTAAAATTGACCAAGGCTGCAGAGGCAGCTTCTTAAACAAAATATAATTAATTTCTATCTGTCTAAGCTGATCAGTGCAGGCTGACAGTCCCTCTGTATTCTTTGTTTTAATGCATGTGAATTTTTTTCAATAGACTACACCTCCCTTTCATCTCCCTCTTTTCCCTGTGTAAATTGGCACTTTCTGTCTTCTAGGAATCTCATTACCATGTACTGATTCTCCATTGCTTCATAATAAAGGTGACCAACTGTTCTACCAAAAGAACTGTAAATATGTATTTTTTTTTTCTATCAACATTTTTTTTTCTATATAAGCCTTATGGTTACAGAGGTTCTAACATGCCAGTAGTTATCTGAATTATCCTAACTTACGGTATCTAATAAAAAAAATTCATTCTAGATCTATACTGTTTGTTGTTATATCACGAGTAAGATGTTCCAAGGTGATATAAGTAACTTTTCCATTAATCTCTAGAGCAGCAGTTAATTAGCAAAGATCCTGAAGGAATTGAATTACACCACCTGAAACTTTAAGTGAAAAAAAAGAAAGAAAGAAAGAAAGAAAGAACACACCTGGGGTGTACTCTCAGTTCTTGGATGGACTTCCTGTGTCATCTTGAAGAGTGTTAGATCTACGTATACAAGATAAGGCTTCCTGAAAGAAAAACCCCAAATTTACCTGCTTAATCCACTGTTTTCACAAAATACATGAGACACGCCAATAGCAAATTAGTTTTCCCCTTGTTTTCAGCTTAGAACAATACAATAAAATTACTGTAAGAAATTTACTGAGGACTGATGACTGTATGAGTTTGATTTTTACTGCATTGCTGGTTACTGGCTCAGCCGGCCAATTATTAATCCCCAGAAAATATCACAGTTCTCTAATTTCATTGCATAACTAATACCTTTTGCTTTCAGATCAAGTGATTGTACCAGTCTAACCCTAACTACAGCAGCAGATTAATAGTATGTTTCCACTCAAACTTAGAATTCTCTCTGATAGCATACATATTTAAAAATTTTCAAGAATAGTTCCTTCTGTTTGGCTCAGGCTTTTTTTTTTTCTTTTTTCTTTTTTTTTTTTCCTTAAAAGATTCGTATTTTTGCAAGTGAAAATTAACTGCTGGTGTTGGACTTTCACAGGGCCAAACAGATCCCTTTTTTCTCCCTAGTGCTATCTTGTTCTTCTAAATATATCATTGTTTTCACCAAGTAAAGTAAATGAAGAAAGATAATAAAATCAGTAGCAAAGACACAGTGTATAAAAAGGACGATTAAGACTTTCTAGAGTCACTGCAGAACTTGAGAGTTTCTTATGAAGGGATGTTTTTCTTCCTTCTTTTCATTAAGTTGAAATTGATTTTAACTATTTTGAGGTGCATCTTTTGATCTTAAAGAGGCTAAAGGCAGCTCTTCCTGCAGTTTTTTTGGAACTGAATGACAGTCATAAAAAAAATAATTAAAACTAGCTATACATTACTGGGTTTAAAACAATTCTGATGTGTTACCTTCTTTATTCTCACAGTTTAAAAAAAAAAAAGAAAAAAGAAGTAGTTTTGTTATTACGATAATAAACAAGGTGTTTTGGGTGAATATCAGGAGATCAGAAAAACATTATGAGCCAGCAAAACCAAAATAGGAAGCTGTGCTAGACTTTGGGGGAACTGGTTACACAGAGAGAGAGAGGTGTTGGTCAATATATTTTAATTTAAAAATATTGAATTTGCCACTAAATTCTATAATACAGTTTCAAAATACTTTGTATGGTATTCCTGAGTTAGGACTCATTGCTCTGCAGGGAAGAGAAAGCTTTCTTGCTACTGGATGCTTATCATAAGTTTTCTACTACTGTAGGAGAAACACAATGTGTAGGAGAACTTCTACATAACATCCAATAATATTTCTGTACACTACAACTAGCTTGAGCCTCGGTGGAGTATGCCTTTTAACATTTGCACACCAGTCACAAAGTGAGGGAACATCATAGTGAATGTATTTACAGGGTGCAGTGGTAAACTACAAGGCAGACCACCATATTTTGCAACACCCCTGGTTTTACAGGAGTGATTTTTCACTGACATTATTGCCAGATTTTTATTTTTACCTGGAGTTCTGTGAACTTCAAGATATTTTATTCAGGCCGCAGTGCATCCTATTGTATGAAGGGAAAAAGTGGCAGTGATCAAATTTTAGACAATGAATGTTGGGAAAAAAAATCAATAATCTGATTAAAAAAAGAAAGCTCAAGAGACTTCTAACCCTAAAAAGCTGATTTGGTACTTCACTATATCTCATTGAAGGAGCAAACTATATTAGTCTTTAGATTTACCAGGTGCATTATTCTTCCTGTAGTTTCAAAGATATCGTCAGTAATGAGAAAAAACATCTTTAGGTTAGCCCTTGTTTTCTCCTAATGTATATCGGTTAGATTTGTGGGAAGAAATACTCTGTACTGTATCATGCAGGTGAGCTATAAAACCTGCATGAACACGGGGCTGCTTTGCACTATTTCTGACTCTGAAGATCAGATTGAACAAAATCTTTGTTTCAGATATTTAAAAAGTACTGTTCCCAAAGAGAGGGAAAAGGATATTACACACATTGCAGAAAGGAAGATTATAAGTAAATGTAAGTATTTGGGGGTCTGTGTTTAGGAAGGAAAATAATTTTAAATGCTAACTTTTAAATTAAAAGATAAAAACTTTAAAATATCTATTTAAAGTACTAGATGGATAACAAAGGGAAACAATGGTTTGTAACTTGAAAGAGCAAAAGTAAAATGTCAGCTATGACAAGCTAGTGTTTCTAAAAAAATAGGATTAACAGTGTCTGGACATTTAAGGCAATAATATCTGAATAATTGCTGGAAAAATATTTTGGGAAAGTTTCTAAATGGTAAAGCAGAATACATTAAGTCAGCGACAGAGTAAGCAGAGTTTCACTGCAAAGTATAGCCAGCTTCTATACTAGCAGTGAACATTTGCTGATGAACCTCTGTGGACTCTTTCAAGAAACAGGTTTCTGGGACTCAGTCCAACAAAGCACTTATTTTCAACTTAACTTTAAACATATAAGTCAATGTGGTAGACTTAATTCATATAAAAGCACCGATTGAATATAGCATTTATCATGACATAGCCTGATAGCTCTTAGTTTCAATGAGATCCTCCTTTGTTTTCAAGCTCTTAATAAATTTCAACTGTTGTGAATCATTAAACTCTGACTCCATTGCCTTGTTATACAATAAGCATATATGGACTACAGCCCAAAACCTCAGAGTATTTAAACACCTACTTCACTTGAACAGCGTGAGCAGTTCTGGTCCCCAGTATGAAGAAATATACTGACTGCTAGACAAAAGCAGTAAATGTGATGAGAGTTATGTTTTCACATAGGTATAACTAGGCAGATGAGGAATCTGTATTGTGGAAGGGAGAAAACAGAAGAGTATGATGTTCATAAAATTAAGAGAATGATGATTCTCTTTTTTTTTTAATACATATAAAAGAAGAGATGCAGGGCCCCAGTTAAATTACCAACAGCACGTATAAAACAGATCTTAGGAAATGTGTGCACAATGTGCTTAATATAATTGTGGAGATTTTTGTAGAATCATAGAATCATTTGGGCTGGAAAGGATTTTAAAGATCGTCTATTTCCAGCCTCCCTGCCAGGGGCCAGGACATCTTCCACTAGCACAGGTTGCTCAAAGTCGCAGTCAACCTGGCCTTGAACACATCCAGGGACAAGGCATCCACAACTTCTCTGGGCAACCTGTTCCAGTGCCTCACTACCCTCACAGTAAAGTATTTTTTCCTTACATCTAATCTGAATCTACCTTCCTTCAGTACAAAACCATTACACCTCATCCAATCGCTACATTCCCTGATAAAGAGTCCCTCCTCATCTTTCCTCTAGACCCCTTTCAAGAGCTGAAAGGCCACTGTAAGGTCTCCCTGGAGCCTTCTCTTCTTTAGGCTGAACAATCCCCAATTCCCTCAGCCTGTCTTCATATGAGAGGTGTTTCAGCCTTCATGGCCCTCTGGACTTGTTTCAACCTGTCTGTGTCCTTCTCACATTGGGGGTTCCAGAGCTGAACACAGTATTTCAGATGGGAACTCACAAGAGCAAAAGTGAACAATTTCTAAGGGAAAAATTCGTCATTTTGGTGAAATACATATATTTTTTTAATAACTTCATACAATCTAGGATTGTAATAACACATGCATGATGGTTCATGCATGTTAGCATCTGATATACAACCACTGCATTCAAGGATTACTTTCACTGGAGCAGAGCGAGCCTCTGCACAACCAATTTTTTCACTCTGCTAATTTTTATTTCTTCTTTGAAATGTATCCTGATTGAGTTGTAAATTTATTAGTAACTTTTGATTGTAATGCTGAAAATAAAGTCTCTTTTTTTTTTACACTGTTCTTCTAACTATGGAAATCAAAAAGCACAATGTTCTTTCTCATTTTGGGAACTAAATTATGCCTACCCACACACTCAGTATTTCTAGTCAAGATAGGAGTTACTGTATTAAGGACTGCAGATTGATTTTAATTACAATAAGCAGTCCGCCATTAATATCAGGCAGTCCGCCATTAATATCAGTTGTGAGGCCTCCAAAGCAGTTGTTCTCTAAAGAGAAAAATTAATTACTTAATAGTGAATTAATATATTAATTGTGAGTGAATCAAAGCAACCAAGGCAGAAACACATAACAGTTAAAAACCCACCTAAATAAGCAAAAACCAAAACCAAAAATAAACTACAAAACACAATGAAAACTCTCAGCACTATAAACTGTTCATCAAGATCAGAGAAAATAAAACTACACAATAAAACAGAGTACAAACTGTGATTGAAAAAGCAAAGCAATTCAAACGTAGATAAAAAGCTAAACAAGATCTAACAAATTGAGAAGTGTGAAAAACCTGAAACGTAAAAAATATTTAATATGCCCTAAAATCCTATACATGTATTCCTTAGTGCTGAGTGGTTAGTAATAACAATTGCAAATCAAAACACTGCTTTTCTATTCCATGTTAGATTAGCTTGGAAGCAAACTTGCTCAGGACTGAAGAGGTTTGGCATTATTCTAGATACTCTAAGTCAAAAAGCACCCATTCTTCATTCAACATAGTCTTTGTTGATAAAGTGAATATAGTCTACTGTTTCACAGTGTATTGAATCAAGCTTTTGGGCAAGTGGTAATCTAACTTAAAGATGGTTCAATGAGAAATAATTTTTAAAATGACATCTGAAATGGAATTTGTTATAAAGTCTATGAGGTGATTTGACTTAAATGGAGTCATCAATATGACCCATCACACAATCCAGGTAATGAATTTCTTCATGTACCTTAATCTATAAAGAGAAACGCATCCAAGGAATATGTCTTATCTTCCTAAAGTTTCCCTAAAACAGCTATCTCTTTGTATGCAAGCACCACTATTTGTCACAGAGTTGAAGACATTAATAAACCATGGTCCTATTTCAGAAGGACAATTCAGCTTTGTTTTCACTTTAATTAGTTCAAATAAGATTAAATCCCTACGGGAAAAATCAGAGTAAAGGGAAAGAACAATGCACAGAACTGGGCAAGATTAGCTTTCAGTGCAATAGCAAGGTGAAGCAAAATGGGAAACCTTGTTGGGTATCTTGGGAATATACTTCCACTATCAAAAATATCTGTGAAGATGAAAACTGAGCACTTTTGTTCTTAAAATACAGAAGGTTCTGCAACCTTTGTGAGGATATTTCATTGAAGAAACAAGCTGAAATCTCCTGAATAACTTCCGTGACCTCAGGGAACTATTTTCTATGAGCGTCAATGAAAGCCAGAACCCATCATCTGCTATTTAGCATCATAAAACTGCAATCGAAAAGTGTAAGTTTTGGACTGTATTTCTGTTATTGGTAGAATATTTTTAGAAGGTCCCAAAATGAGAAGTCGAGTGGGGAGAACATAAATTTATAGTTAAGTGACAGTTATAACTCCTTTTCATTCAAATTTTCAGTTAGTTCACAATCCAAGTAGCATGACATTTCAGCATTGAGAAATTGGTTTTATGACCGTTTCTTCATGGAGTCTATACGGTATTAGTCCCACAGGAGAGTGCAATAGGGTGCTGTGCTCATCAGAAATATCAGGGCCTCTGGTGAGACTAAAAATGACAGGTTAATAAAAATTCTCATGGCGATTTCTACAAGATTCACTGCAGCCAAATTCCATCTGGACAAGATTCCAATAGTTGTTCAGTCAGATAAATAATTTATTTTTAGTTTGGAGCTATAAGTGAGCCACTTTCGCAATGATACTTAATTTCAGAGGTGTCTTTATACAACATTATGGAGATGCTTGATGTATACACAGGGAGAAAGGTATACAGATTTTGCAATCAGTTTGCAAAGTTAGTCAAGTATTTTGGCGCTTAAAGAGATGTAGATGTAGAAATGTCAGTCAAAGAGTCATTAAAGGAGATCCAAACTCTACCCTGAGATGTTAAATGAAATCCAATTACATGTCATTCAAATTCATTTATTTGAGACCCTCTTATATCATTGAGATGAAGATAATAAATAATAGATCAACTGTATTTTTGCTATTGGGGAGATTACATCTTTAATTATCTCTGACATCTTATTTAAATACCAAGTTTACTGCAACTAAAAATGACAAGAATCATATAGAATATGATTCCACCCAGATTATAAAGTCCTTAAAAAACTTGCTTGGCAAAATCCCTCAAACCTGAAATGCAAACTTTCAGCAAATCAGTCATTAGGATGAAGATGTTCAAAGCAATACGGCATCAGTTTGAAGAACTGCATCTGATTCAGCCCAGAAAGTGCTGAACACAGGGGACAAAAGACTACCTACAGCCAGGATAGAGCGGGAAATCAGCTAGAAATCCTAAAGTTGGCTAGTGCAGCCCAAGAAGTAGGGAAGGCTAAGCAGGGACAAGGTTTTGCCAGACTGAAATCCCAGTCATCCCACCCACTACACCGGCTCTAGCAAGAATAATAGCCCTATCACTTTCTGTGCTCTTCAAGAAATGTATGCTTTCATATGTCTATTTTATCTCATGTATAATTTGCATTTCCCTGTGTCAAAGTGAGAGGATTAAGTCCCACGTGCTAATTTTAATATCTTTGTTCTTTTTTTCTTTGTGTAAGCAATGAAGAGCTCCTCTGGGCATTAGAGTTGAAAATCAATTCCTCTGAAACAATTTTAATTTCTCTGCATTTATCATGAAATAAATGAAGCAGAATTTGTCTCATTTTTCTCATATACACAGCAATTAGACAATCATGAAAAAGCATTTATGAGATTTTTCCAAATTTAATCCCAATATAAATAAGTCATATCTAGGAAAGCGGACTTGCATATTTTCAAAACTGAAGCACTGAGATATATCAGCTAATTCTACTGGTTAATACATAAACACGTAGTAATACCCAAATATATTTATCTAGTCTTTCTTCATAACATAATATTTTATTTGATGATGTTAATTTTTAAAGCATCAGTAATTACAGACCATTTATCTTATATTAGGCCTTATTTCTCTCTCAAGACAGTAGACAGTAATTTCTACCCCCTAAAGAGCTCCTGATTCCACTTGAAAATACCAGATATAATTAAGAAATTCAGTGATAAAGAAGAAATCTATCTTCTGAAAGGGAAAACACAATGAAAAAGAAGTGATAGCTTACTTCATATTTACATTTGGATATGATGTGAGTCAGAAGGGTAGTACTGACTGAATTTAATGGCATGCATTTGAACATGCTTAATGACCAGTTACTTTACAAATTACAAAGACCATTAATACACTAAAATCGTAGCACTGACAATACAGAGAATAAAAAGGGACCTTTCATTTAAATCCCTTCCTTCTCGGTAAAATTGAGGGCTTCCTGGATTGGAATGTATTCCCAGATGAAATTTTCTAAGCATTGTTATTTTTTATTTTTATTTATTGCAAGATCTCAAGATTCATCATAAATAGAGGAGATTTTGTTAAGATCTCAGAAATTATTTTTTTTTAATACTATTTTAAAAGTCTGGTAGGGAACAACAAAACTGAATTTGAGAATTTTTTTATAGGCTGCTGTATTTAAGGCTTAACAAAATCGTTATAAAATGGGAATCTTAATGAAATGGATTTTCACCCAGAACTATTGAAATCTTTCTAAAATGATCCTAAAAATTATTCCCTTTCCCTTTTGGCCAAGGAAATAGAAAGAAAAAAGGAGAAGGCAAATTAAAGGAAAGCAGGTGCGAAAAACAGGGCCAAAAAGCTAAGGAAAAGAAGATTGTTAGAAACAAGGATAAAGAATGAACTGCGCTCTTTTTCAGTTCCTCATTCCTTCTTATCAGTGCAGTTTAGATCACTTACTTGTTAACTCCAAGTATAGTGAAGAACTTCTAACATTTGTAAACTTTCTATAGGAGAAGCCAGTGATTCTTTTTTTTTTGTCATTACTTTCATTTCATGATATTGTTCTACTTTCAAAACTATACATGCAAGAGATGAAATGAAAATTAAAATTTCTACATCTGGTCAAATATTCCAGGTATGATAATTTTGAGTTTTAGTAATTTTTGTGCTTGTATGGGGATGATGGCTGTTCTGTCTCTTACAAGAGCTAATAGAACACACCACAAAATCAAATGTACAGATCCATAAAGACAGAATAAGTATACGTAGTTTTCTTAGCTAAGTCATTTGTAAGACTATTTGAGAACATGTGAATGTGGCAGCTTTTCACTCAGCAAGACTCAGTCAGTCCTGTATTTTTAAACTAATTCTAGTGTCATTGAATGAGTAATATGTGTCACATACTGCATGAAGCAAGAAATGACCATCAATTTGCAAACCAATGTTCTTTGACAGAATCTCTGGTCAGAAAACCAACATACTTTTCTGTTAACTGAAGAAGATAAATTCTCCTTTTGCAGTTAAACAACTTTTTTTTCATCTATCAGATTTTCTTTAAATGAAGACAGGAACATCTCCAGTTTTTATCAATCGCATTTAGGTTCATAAAGTAAAACATCATATCTTAAGAACATTGATAACTCTAGTTTCAGAGTAAGGAGGAATGCAAACAGCAATTTCTCCAGAAAAGGAGCATACAATTTAAAGACACTAAATTGCAACTTTGTATTTATATAGGAAGTCTTCTTAATCAGACATTAGCTCCTATAGAGTAAGGTAGAAGTTGGTCTACCATCAGATTCAGGACCCTCACAGTCTATCTTGAAGATGTTGTTTTATACAGCTGACATTCTCAAGCAACAGTCAGCTGTAGGCATGTAAAGACAATCTTTGTTTCCACATGATGAATCACTTGTTGCCAGCCAAGAGCTGCTGAATGTAATGCTTTATATTTACGTTAGCACCGTTAGCATGACTAGCAGAGAATACTGGTGTGGTCAGCTTAGGCTAGCTTTAGGTAATCTTTCAAACAAGCAGCAGATGCGTGATAACAGCTGTCAAAGTTGCAATTTAAGGTAGAGGGAACTGTATCTTCTGTTGTACTTATAGTTGTAATTAATGTAGAATCACTGGCTCCAGTGGAGCTATGCCAATTTGAACAAATTAAAGGACGTGAACCAAAGGACACGATCCACAATTCCTATCTATCAACATATTGATGCATGGATGAATCTAAGAGTCCATAAATAAATATAAATTTTATGTATTAGACCACTTCAGAGATGTGATCAGTTCTGAGATTTCAGAATTCTGTACCCATTAGGTCATACCATTAAATCGAGTAATGGCTTTTGTCTGTAATTATTAAAATATATCTTGTTGTCACCACATGTACATGTATAATAGGTTTCCTCCATCATCAGGTCTAATGAAGTCAAAGCACTTAAATCAGCACATGGCATCCTGAGGTTGTAAGAACAGCTGTTAGGAGAGGTCAGAGCTTCTCTTGAATTTTACAAGGAGGCAGCATGTGTGCTGTTACCTCTTGTCCTTTGTGGCGAGTTCAAGTTCTAGGGAGATCTAAAAACCCGGAACCAGTATTGCTCACAGAGGTATTTTGGTAGCTGCAGGAAGTTCTGGTTGTTGCCCTCTAGGATATATGTTTGAAGAAGCCATGTGTTGTTCATAGACAGTTAACATTCAGGTGTCAGGAAATACCAATTCTGGGAACAACCTCTAAATGTAGAGTCACCTTTCCCAGAAAAGTTACACATTCAGAAAAAGTTTTGTGTAAGACTAAAGCATAACATTAGACAGGCACGCACTCTACTCTAGGGAACTGAAAAATAAGCAAGATGGTAACTAAAAAGACAATAGCATAACCTACATTAAAGAGAAAACATGAAAATCATGACTGCTTTTTAGTCTTCCCAATGGCCATGAATATGCTAGAAAATACAGCTGGAAAAAGAATTTTCTCCTTCACTCGAAGAGTTTTTACGGCAAGAGAAATAAGATAGAAATACCTTTAATCACAGCAAAGAAAGAAAAATAATGACCTTAGTAAGAAACAAAGGGCCAGATTCTGGTCTGATATAAATCAGATGTTGGATGCCTGGCCTGGGGCATCCTGTGTGGTGTGAGAGAGCTTGCAGGGTGTATAGCTCTCTCCCTTATTCCCACTGCGCTTGCATGCAACCTCGACTGTAGTTCTGTAGGTGTTTTATTCCAGAATCCAAGCCTTTGAATGCTGAAGCCATACTAGGCAGGAGCAAATCTTGTTTCATGAGGTTTTGTATGACAAAAATAGATTGTATTTTAAAATGTAGCTGGTCGGAGCAAAGCTTTTTTTCTACCTACAGTCAATGTGACCATAGTACAGTGAAAGCCAAAAAATCCATGGAGGCTGAAGGCAGCAGAAATATTGTGTCAGAAACCTACTCTTTTTGATTCATTTGGTTTCACCTTCACAAAGACAGCACCAAGTCATTGTGGACTGATTGCAGTAGTCTGAAAGAAACAATAATTGATGTCAATAATTAATTCCTTCTGACTAAAGCAATGTTACTGTTTATGCACTCTTCCCAAGGCCAAGTAAAAAAGAACTTTAAGCCAGGAGTGCATAAACAGTAACGTTACTTTAGGGAGCAGAAATCCCCTAACATACTGCAGATTTGGGAAAGGAGTTTTTTTACCCTCAGGCTATAACAATTTTATTTTATATTGTCTCACGTTGCCTCAGGATGACCCTGAGATACTCTCAGATTTAAAGGAAAAAATGTAGTGAATTAGCTGATTTGACATCAGAGAAAAAAACACAGCATTAAAAAACATAATTTCTATCGAATTGATAAAAATTCTCCTAAATGTTAAAATATTCCTTAAAAAATATTTTAAAGTACTGCAAAATTCAGGTAAGAACAGAATTTAAAACATTCTGTGAGGAATTTTTTTTTTCCTTTCTTTCTTTCTTTCTTTCTTTCTTTCTTTCTTCTTTCCTTCTTTTCTTTCTTTCTTTTCTTTCTTTCTTTCTTTCTTTCTTTCTTTCTTTCTTTCTTTCTTTCTTTCTTTCTTTCTTTCTTTCTTTCTTTCTTTCGTTCGTTCTTTCGTTCATGGGACTAGAGTTGTCTTTCTACATATTGTTACCTCAGCAGATTAAGTACAGAACAAAAAGCAATTTACCATTGTAAATGTTATAACTTCTTTGTTGAAATTTTCATCATAGTCACACTGATACCCATCTTGTATGGCCTATCATGGTCTACCAAGCAAAATTTTCACAAGTATGTTTGGGTTTTTTTTTATTTAAAAATTATGTTGTTTATAACATAAACTGCCCATTTCACACCAAAATAATTTTTCTCTCACGTGCTCAGCTTTCTTGCATCTTGACTATATCAGTTCATGTTTTTCAGTTGTCTGGAAGTAATTTCTTAAATCTGCTGTAACATCAAAGTTTTTTATTAGTGTTACTCCTACAGAAATGATATAACATAAATATAAAGCAAATCCCTTATTATTCACATATATTCTGCATTAACTCCATGCAGGTACAGCACTTGACCTTGTGTGACTCCACTGGTCCCTTGGTGATCAGGTTCCTGCTGTATAGATCAGACTAGAAGGAAAACTAGACCAGATGTCTTTACTATCAGATAGATTAGCCCAAAACTAAAATTAAGAAAACATACTGGATCTGATTTACTATCAGTATATGATCTGTTGCTGCATAGGGAGCAATGGATAGTAGAGCAGAGGCAAATGGCAATTTATTACTGTGGGCATGGGAGTTTCATACCCTCATCCCCGACTGCTCTAAAAATGCTGAACAGAGGGCCCCAGTCTGGTGATGAAAGCTGATTTTTGACAGTAAAAGCTCAGTAAAAACAACATGAAATAATTTTTAGAATGGCGCATGAGAAAGTACTGTCGGAAATATTTATCCCCACAAAAATTGCTTGTCTACAGATATATAAGCACATATAATTTCAAACTTTGCCTTGAGTGTTTCCTTGCAAAGATTAATTTTCCTAAGGTATTATAGTGAGACACCGGACAGTAATCTCCATATGATTCTGTTCTTGGTTAACAAGAACACCTTTTTTTCACACTATGCAAACAGAGTTAGTTAAAAACTTTGGATAAAACCATAAACTTTTCATAGAGTATTCCCATTTTGGCCTAACTAAATTACTGCATGAACATTTCATGCTCCAAGGCATATTATTGCAAAGTTTCAAGAATATAGGAGATTTTGTCACAACCTGTTTATTAAAAAATCCTTACATTCACATAGCAACTATAAAAGATTCTTTGGATGTTTTAATAAATATAAATCAAGCTCCCCACAATTCTGTGAGAAGGTTAAATATGATCGTTAGAGTTTTTCAAAGCTTTTCAGCCAAATATTTCATTCACCAAAAATTTAGATTTAGGAGAACTTCCACTGTTTGTGGATTCAAGCTCAGTTTGTACAATTGCCCATGCTGAAAACTCTGTGTTTATATGAGAAACTGTGTATTGCAGTACCGTTTTCAAAAAGTTAGAATTTAAAGAAAAATATACAAAATTAAACGAAGCTGTCATTGATTTTGAAACAAAATGAATCTGGGGAATTTTTATTGCATCAGGGAAATGTCAAAGAAAATAAATGGTTGTAAAGATTATTTTAATTGTTCACTTTGGTGAGTGAAGTAAAAAAACAACAACAGCCACGTACTCTAATCACCATCTCTGTTTTGTGCATAAGTGAGCTGAAGCCTTGTGATTTTTGTGACATGACCAGTCAGGGGCAAAGTGAAGAGTGAAATGAAGTTTTCTTTTAGTAATCTACTCGCTGGCTTCCTATTGACTCAGAAAGCACCTCATCCTTCACAATAGCAAGTATTGGATCCTGAATATCTAGGGGCCTTTTTCCCTTTAGAGTATGACAGTATCAAAATAATTTTCTGCCGGAGTTAGGTGACTGCTGAATCATGGTTTTGATTGTGGCAGTGGCACAAGCTGTCCGCATACCATCTCAGGAAAATCACTGCTTTATTAATCATTCATCCAGTGTGGAGGAAGCACAGACCTATATATACTCTAGCCAGACAGTCTTATCTGTCTGGTATCTGGGTTAAAGAGCTCATCACAATAAGAGTTTCCAGGTAGCAGCAATGTTTATAGCAAGTATGGCAAGGTAACTTCAAAATGTACATTTAAGGACCCTGCAGCTGGTGTTTAAAATCTGTCCTAGAGCAGATGGGGAGTATTCTCTCAGGAGTACATGTTCAGTTCTGAAAGTATGCTAAGCATTCCCAACTGCTACTTCTGCTGGGACTCTGTCTGCTTTAGAGCAAAAAAATACGAAACCGAGGCTTTTGCTCTGCAGTTATATCTCCACTTTGTGGTCATCTGCCTACACACATCTGCATATTTGAAGCAGTTCAACATATGTGTGCATTGCTGTGCTCCGTGCTCTGCACTTACGTGCAGCATTTCTGGTCTTAGTGAAATGAGGGAACATTCACCATGTCTACTGTGGCAAGCTGTCAGTCCAAATAACTTGCGTGAACAAGCTATTCATTTCTTGTATATGGTATAATATATATTTTGTTGTTTTCTCAGACATGCTTCCACTGGAAAGGGAGAACTAGCTTTGGAAGGAATTATGGTAAAAAAGAAGCTGGTGAATCAGTTTTCTGTTTACCTTCATCAATATTCCTCACACAGTTTCTGTCCCACCAAACTTGTAAAGAGCAGTAACAACACTGCAACAGTCAGCTTGCTGACTCCCACCTAATTTAGCTCTTTGTTGCTTCATCCACTTCTTATCACACCTCACCTTTACGATCAGATTCACTGAAAAGTTGGAAGTTCATTCTATCTCTAGAAGATCACATGCAAATTTTACCCATATGTAATGTAACATAAATATGCACATTTATGACTGTGCATAAATGCAATATGCATTCTTCCTGTGACACAGTATGCGGTAAGAACATTCTACATCTGGTTAAATCCAAGGAATTGAAAGAATCATAAATATTAGATGTGAGCAATATATCAGCATGAATATTAGAAAGATTTTTGCCTTTTGCAAAGCTACAGCGATGACTAACTCAGAAATACAGATTAGTACATTGGGGGCTTGAAGAGTCAGAGAGGCTACTTAAGGAGATGCTGTCCGTTCACTGAAAATGAACTAAGGAGTGATGCATTTTCTTCTGATGCAAACTGACTGTTCCTGTTATTCCTGCTTCCACCTACCACTCTGCAGCCTTCTCTTTGCACACTTTCGGAAGTTTAAACAAGGTTCAGACAGAGAACTAGAAAGGGGGTTTCTGCTGTTATTGCTGGCTGCTGGTATTTTAAGCAAAGATTCCAACTGATATTCCTCAACTGAGAGACTCAAATTAAGGAGATTTGCTGACTGTTAAAGTTCCATTTCCACATCAGAGGGAGAAACAGTGTGACATGCTCTGCATCACAGCAGTGCAGTTTTGGCCAAGCTCCAAGTGAGCAAGGGCTGACTTAGATCTCAGTGGGTGGTGGCCATTACACATTTTGGGGAAGGCTATTTAAAATTGGCATGTGAACTAGTTCTATCAGAGAGGAGAAAGTACAGGTAGTAAAGTCACCCTGTGACATCTGCCCTCCTGCTGCGGGTTAACTTACAGAAACGGAGCTATCTGAAGCACAGAGCTCTTCACAAGAGGGAAATCAAACAAAACAAATTGGAGATAATTTGAGGTTGTTAAAATCAGAACTGTCGCACCAAGAATTCCTATGAAGTAGGGTTTGTAAAGGGCTTGCACTGTGACTAAGCATTTGGCAAAAGAATAAGATCACTGTAGAGCGTGCCAGAATGATTATTCATACCCTTTAAACTGATTGAGGATATCAAATAAGCATTTTGATGTACACTAATGAAACGATGAGCATTTCTAGTTAAATGGAAATCTAGAAGTCAATTTTGCCTTAGATTTCCAGTTCAGGAGAAAAATGAAGTTTGACACAAAGTTTGGAACATTTTTAAATATAAAAGTTCATCACTGTATAATTCCTAGAATCATCCTCCAATACAGGCTCTTTCTGCTATTAGCGGTAGGATTCAGGGCCGGGAAGAGTATTGCAGCTTCACTGGTGGTGGACAATATTAAATATTTCTTAATTCATTTGCCATAGAATATTTTAAAAGACATAAAAGACTCAAATGAAGTCACAGAGACATAACATGAGCATTTTTAATGTGTTGTAATATTCACTAACATATACTCCACATTTTTTGAAGTTACTATGAACTTACTATAAAGTAAATCTGTTAACTCAGGTACTACTCTGTAGTGGCTACACACTAAGAAAAATGATATTGTAAGACAAGCTATTGATGACAGCTGATATTAACCATTAAGGGGAAATCTTTTGTTATACTTCTACATCATTCAACTAGCAACAGAAACACCATTTTCTCATCAGTACCTCCCAGTCGTAACAATACTACTCATAAATGGTGCCCAAGTTTGTCATTCCCTTATCCGAAGGACTCCAAGCTCAAGAACCGTCGGTGACAACTGCAACATTTACTGGTAGTAAGTATTACCTCCAAGCAACTGGTAGTGAGTAAATCAGCTGTGGGGCAATTTGACTTAATTAATGATAGTGATTCCAGTGAGAGAATAAAAAGCATAGCATATTACAAGAAATAATCACAAAAAAAATCAGTAATATATAAATTCTTTTGAAAGAATCTCTTAGAGCCAACACATTTTCTTTTTGAAGATAAAGGGTACTAGGTGAGTCTATTGGCAGTAGTAATAATACTATAAGATGTGATTTAGGGTAGCTAGCATATGGACTAATAGAGATTGTAACAATCTACTAACTCACAGCTGTTTCAGAAGTATTGTAAAAGGCTGAATTCCAATGGCAATACAGTAGTACAAATATAGACCTGCATTTTTCTGATAAAAATGTCAGCAAATGGTGTAAAAATTCAGTAACTATCAATAAATACTCACGTGTAAACACATGGTCAGTTATGACAGAGCCCAGATTGAATTGCAGTCAACAACACAGTGCAAAGTTGTGGTGTGTAAAGCCATCAGCTATCCCTAAACAGGACAAATTACTGCATAAGCAGGCAATAGGGGCTAAAAAAATCTCTAGACCAGATGCTCCTTTCTGCGGTAATACAACAAAAATTCTGGAAAAG
This sequence comes from Baryphthengus martii, assembly GCA_013396935.1. Lineage (NCBI taxonomy): Eukaryota > Metazoa > Chordata > Aves > Coraciiformes > Momotidae > Baryphthengus > Baryphthengus martii. The sequence continues at coordinate 55,483 of VWZK01004331.1, forward strand.
AAGGCTCTAAAATCTTAGAAGAGAAAATAAGACTCCTTTTTGTTCCCTACATATCTACAGATTCAAAATATGACTTGGCAGCAGATTCAAAATTTGACTTGCAAGGAGCTTGAATTCACAGAATGGGAAGTCAAAGTAGGAGGCAAAATCAATGGCACTGTGTTCATCACCTTTGAAAAGAGGAAAGCTTGCAAGAATAGACCAAATGCACTAGTAATAACTGCTGAGTGTGAAGGGACTATATTTACCTTGAAAGGTCTATTTGAATGAGAATGTCCAATGATTATATGGACTCAACAAGTTATATGAGCAAGTTATGTTATTCACTGTTCTTTCTATTTGTTATTTAGCAATTTTGAACATTTTGAGTGTGTAATCTTGTGTCGAAATGTTCCCATAACTATGATTTATAGTTTTAAAAACTACTTGGATCTTGAGGCAGATTATTCTATTTGCACATATTAACAATATTATGTCTTTAAAGAATTTTATTCTAGCTGATGTTATCAGAAGTTCTGGCTATGTTTTTTGGCTTGGCAAAGAATTACAAATATTTAACACATAACCAAGTACAAGTGAGAATTTTTGCATATGGGAAATTGTGAGTAGTCCATTATGTTATTCGTGTGAAGCTTTCTCAGTGGGTCCTTGGAATATGACTAATTTAATAATTTTTAACATTTTAATCATTTAAATGGTATCATTCTAGCAACACATAGGTGGTGTTGATTTTATATTTTCGTTTCCATGGATTTTGATTTGCATTTCATGCACAACATTTGACATCTGACCGAATTCTCTTCAGATTCCCTTCATTAAACACTTCATAAGTATTTCACATTAAACATCTTGTTTGTCTGCTGCAATTAATATTGGCTGTTTGTTCAATAGAATACATAGGTAGTTATCAATGATTCCTAGTGCTGTCTTAATACTGATATGCTGCAGATACTAGTGGCAGCCATCAATCACAGTTCTAGCTGAAAACTCTTAATTTAGTCTTAACACAGAAAAAGTGAAATTCTCTCTTGCTTAAGGATTGCAAAAACAACCGTCAGCCATCTTCTGGTAGTAATGAAATAAATGATCCAGTGACTAAAAAGGAAGGTATAGGTTAGGATTTGGGTTGCAGTTATAGGTGAATGTGTTTTTAAGGAACCAGGAAGCAAAAGAAAAGTTGACATTGCAGGTGGACAAGTACAGATTTGGCCTTCATAATAAACTTGGAAAAGGAGAGTTTCCTTTAGGCAAGCTTGTTCTCGGTGCAGAAGGTTCAGAATAATGAAACTTTTTCTTTAGTGTTTGTGGTTTGTACACAGAAAGCAAATTTTCTGTGCATTTTTGATAAATAAATTGGACTGTAGCCAGAAATATCTCAGTAGTCCTAATCAGCGTATCCTTCTGATGGAAACAGAAACAACAGGAAAGCCCTTGAATATTAACTGATAGAGCTTCAAGGGGCTACCATACTATGGTGCTATATGTTGGGTGCTCATTTGTACGCAAAAATAAGAGCTCTGAAAGGCTGTCTGCTGGTAAAAGTCCTCAACTAGAGTAAAAGAAACAAAAACACAAATGGCAATGAGACAAAATAGATCACATTCAGAAATGTAATCAAGTATAAAGCTAAAGTTTTAGAATACCACATTTCTTGAGGAGCATCTGTTCCCTTGGATAAATTCTGCAAAATTTATACACCAGTAAAGACATCAAATATGTAAAAACAAAATTTCAAACCCACTCAAACAAAATTAGAGGATTAAAGGAAGTCCAAAAACTTGCAGACTCAAAAATTTCTTAGAAATACAGGTATGTGGTTTTTTGACTAATTTTAGTGTTCATTGAAAATACTTAATTTTTAAGAGATTCAGACCAAAGACACTTTTTATCACTCGATGCCAAAGTGTGATTGTTTTTTTATTGTATATGAAGGACAGATTGTACTTTTTTTAATGTAGGTAATATTTCATAAGGATTTCTACTGAAGTTGATGTCTAAGTCCTACGTGTGCTAGCTGTGGAACACATGCACTCTATAGATCATTAAGACTAACCAGTCGTACCAGTTACACTTTTGGATGCAAAACAATATGCTCTAAATATCTTAAACCAGATGAAGAAAATAAAAATTTGGAATTTTCTGCTTTTTCTAGTGGGTCTAATAAAAGATACTATGACCTGCCTTGCTAGCATCTTAATATTATTGTGTCTACAGTAACACCAATAATAGTAGCTAACCATATAGATGGTCATTGTACTTCTCCTGTGAGGATGAAATAGCCAAATATTTATACATATTACATTTTCTTTTTATGTTTGTGTTTTGTTCATTTTGGAAATTAAAATACAAACATTCTGATAAAAAAAAATAAAAATCTGTTCTTCCCATCATGCCACTCAGTCAAAGACTAAAACACTTTTTCCTTATTTCATATATGTTTGTGCATGTATAAAATACATTAAAGGTCTTTGTTTTACCGTATTGTGAAATTAAGAAGCGTGCAGTCTCTGTAATTACATTGTCCTTTGCCGTCTCTTTAAAAAAGAAAAAGACTGTGTTCAGATTTTCCCCCTGTTTTATTTGCACCCTATTAACAACTGTTACTAGAGCTTTAATTATGCCCCTGTGATTGCAGAGATGCGGCTGACTTGTGTCATTTTCCTCCCAGGGGATGCTTTATAATTACCAGCATCCATCGTGGCTGCCTGTAAGCTGATGCTTTTTTATTACCAGTTCAATAATCACTGCATCCTTGTGAACATCTGCTCTACAAGCCATGCATCGGAGGTCCCAGTGCCTGTCACTCGATGCTCCCTTGCTGTGGCGACCCTTTTGCCCTCACCTTCAGTTTATATCTAATTTGCTTAGCAGAAGCTTCATCCAGATTGCCTCACAGGAATGCAATTAATGCTTCAGATTTGCAAACAAAGAAATATCCCTTTTTCTTTTTTTTTTTTTTTTCTTATTTTGTCTTATTATCTTAATGTCGTATCCTATAATTTGTATTCACAGCAGGGTGAATCAATATAAATCCAGAGAAAAATATATTATTTGGTTGGTTATCTAGTTTCATAATAAAAAATATGTAAGTGGTGAAGAATTTTTCTTCATGAACATCCATATAGTATTCTCAAATAAAAGATAAATATCAAGGCTTTCTGCATATATTTTCCTACTATAAAAGTTGTAGGAAAAAAGGAAGTGAGAATTTATATAAATATATGAGAATTTAAATGTTTTCTAAAAAAGAACTCTGTGATTCTTCAATACATGAATTTAAAAAGCAGAAAACTGCTACTTTTATGAACATGTAATTGCTTGTGTTTGTTTATATTTTTATATGGAAGTACATAGAGTCTCAGTGACTGCCTCTTGGTGAAAGAGGATTATTGTTACTTGCAGATATGGGTCCAAAGTAGCAGATATGTTCAAAGTAGCTGGGAATACCATCAACTTTTTCAGTTGATTCTGTCATATATGAATGATGAAGGCTTTAAGCCATGCAGACTTCTGCCAGTATAATTTTTTTACATTGGCCCACCTCATTGGGATTTCCACAGCCAGGCAACATACAACAGACCTTCAAATAAAATGTAGTGATGGTAAAAAATCAGTAATGCTAATGTTTCTCTCTACACATTACTGTAATTTATACATGTCTCTGATTAAAGATCTTCATCTAACCTAGCAAAATTCTTAGAGCAGTGAACACTGATATTATCTCTAGAAAGAAGAATGCCAGAAAATCAGTAAGTACTGCACATCCATTTTGAAAAGCAGTAAAATACTAATTGGAAACACATACATTTTCTTTGTGGACACTTCTCGATAGCTTCTGGCAATTTTAGCCTTGTTTCTTGTTGATTAGAGCTACCCTGTGTAATAGTATGTTCAATGGTTACAACACATTATTTGGTGTTTCTATAGCAATGCTCCAGATACGAAATTACAAAGGTTTGACCAAAGCCTTCAAACGGCTTATTACGAACCCTGTGAGCCAGTTCAAATGAATCAAGCTCTACCTGTGCCAAGGGTGGGCCCAAAGCGCCACCACAAGAGAGAAGAAAAAGCACTTGCTTGGGAGACTGTGGTTACACAGTCACAATCCTGTGTGGCACTTTAGAGGGATTTGAAACCGAGAGCGGGTCAGAGAGGTGTTTATGTGCACTTAGGAAAACGCAACCTCACAGCATCCATACAAGTTCTGTGTTACGTGTCCTGTCTATGCACATGGCAAACTTTTCTGTGAGTTAATTTATTTAACTTCTGTCTGGACCAGATGAGGGAGGGAGATTTGAATTATCTATCTGAAAGTCTCTTATTTAAAAAAAAAAAATTAAAAAATATTGTGTGGGGTTTACTACTTCAGACTATATGTACTGCAAGGTCAATATGGTGAACCTCATTAAAAATTAACGGTCAGGACATTGTAATGTACTCTAGTAGTCAGAGTTCAAAGGGCTCTTTAATGTAAAATAGAGACCATCACGACCTCTATCTTCATCCACTGCAAAGAGTGCAAGGGATGCAAAGTGCATCTGCTTCCCCAGCACTTCCAGGCTTCAAATAGTTACTTTTATAAGGCAGCAGTCTTCTCATAAAACACAGAAAGGGCACAGACAAGTTTTTCAACTTTGTTGCTCTAGCAGAAATTTTTAGAAGGGTGTAGTGTACCTACATCAATCATGCAAAAAAGATTTAGAAAAACCCATATATATATATACAAAACTACGATATTGCAAACATGGCTTATCCTCAAAGATGGCACCCCAGAGACCACTCTTGCTCATTTTGTGCCTGCCTGGAGGAACCTAACTGAAATCTGAAATCAAGCAAAGACTCTGCCTTGCAGGGAGATCTAGAAAGCCCACCAAGGTATCATTAGCCTGGAGAGGCATCTCAGCATCACTCATTGCCCTCCTCTGAGCAGGAAGAGTGGTTCCAGGCCTGTAGCTCACTCATGGTGGGCATACCCTTCTGCCCCTTGCAGAGTCTAAAAATACAGTCTTGCTAACGGTCCTGCAACTGTTATGGCTGCCACTGATGAGGCATAAATCTGCCTTTGCCTTTAGAAGATGCTCTCTCATTCTCTAAGAATGCTCTTCTTCATTATTTTCCAAAGGAAAAATCATATCACCCAAAAAAGACACTCAATACTCTTAAAGAAACAATGTCCTATTCTTTCTTGTGTTGAGGAAAGAAGTTCAAAGCATCTCTCCTCTGAGTATTATTGCACCACTCAGCTGAAACTTTATAGCCTTTTGAGTTAAAGTGGAGAAAAAATATTTCATTCACTTATTTATACATACATCTGTATGACAGGTAACACTTTGTAGACTGTAAAGCACAGAGTTTAGTCAGCTAGTTACTCTGCTTGAATGATTTTTCACTCTGTGTTCTCCAGGATGAAACATCCTCCAGTGTTTCAATGCTATCTGTAGATGCCACCATCAGTACCTCTCTTGTAGGACATGGATTGTTTTTTAAATTTAATGCTTACCTCCTTAAGGCTCTTCAAATTGAATGATTACTCTTGCATGATCTTAGTCTTAGTGCAAGATGCATTGCATGGTGAAATGGGATTTATCTTTCTAAGAGTAGTAGCTTTTTTTAAAATCTGGGGTTTTTTTCCTTCTGCTTCATATTGTTTGGAACGTCAAACAATACATTTCTTCATAATCTTTTAATTTGTCCTCCTCTACTGAGATGTTTTTACTATGACTGTTACTGTTTGCTATTCATATACCTGAAAGTCACGTACATGAGGTTAGTTTTTCAGAAGACATAAATCCCATTGAAATCAGTTAGACATAAAGAACTTATTATTTGGCTGGATATAATGACAATTTAGAATCTTAAGAATTAACAAATGGCAATCATTCATCTGTCCTGATTTCACCAGCCACTATCACTTCAGAAAATTGCTTTTAAAGATGATTACTAGGTCTATTAATTCATTTTTCTTCCCATTAGAACTGAGAAATTGGAAAATATTCAAGACTAGAATCAAATTTCACAGTCTGGTGTGGAACTAACATCTCAGAGAATCATGAAGTGAGACTGATCTCATAGTAACTATCAAGTAGTTGAAAACTAAATGTTAACAAACACAAATATGTATGTTTTGAGTAATAGCCCGTTTCTAATACTAAAGACTGGATAACAAAATAGAATTAATTTTGGTCACTTACAAATACAGGTCAGTCCATTATTCTTAAAATAGCTTTATGCTCTAGTGAACTAAACGCAATAAAAATGAGAAATCTCTGAGTTTTGATTGCTACTTTGGTATTTACTTTATGTAGCTGTTCTTAGGTAAATTATGCAGATTTCAATGTTTCTTTTGTGCTACACATAAAAAAATGTATGTGGTTCATAGGTACTCACAGCACTTATCTATGTCAGACGTGATAACTGGTAAAATTTGTTCACCTTTTAGTAGAGCCATCTCAAAATTCTTAATGTATAATTTTTCACTTATTCTGTTCTATTGATCTTTAATTTATAGATAGTAGTTCTGAGAAAGATAAGCTGAATTATTCTCAGAAAAATAGTATTATACAAATAATGATTAGTAAACACAGAATTAATAGTTTAGATTTGAAAACACTGATTTGGTAAATAGATTGAGTACGGTAATTCATACCTAACGTTTAGTCTTGTTTCTTCCTATTTGGGTATATATCAATTATTTGTAAAGCAACTTCTTCAAACTTAGAATGCAAGTGGGCCACACATATTTGCAAGAGAGTTTATTGACTTACATGGATAGTTGTTTTAATAATTTATTGGAGTTCTTTGAAGATGTGATTGTTAAGTTTCATTTGGAATATATGGTAGATAGGTGCTGTTTATAGAGTATAAAAATGATTTGAAAATGGTAACACAATGATGCACAAATCCATGCAAATATATGGAGAAATAGCAGCATGAGGTGTAATAAGGATAATGAACACATATACATGACGATCCAAGATTTGGTTTTACAAAGTTATTACTTTTTTTTTTTTTTTTTTAAGTAAGCGTACTACAGTTATGGAACCACGGAGCTTGTCTGAGTAGACCCCTTAATTTCATAATAATAACTAGTATCGAGGATATAATAGAGATGGTTGAAGAAACTAAAAAATGGCCACATGAAAATAAATAAATATTCTATAGGGTACTGAATAAATATATTTAGCTGTGCAGTAGAAAATCAGATTGAATGTGCAAGTATGAAATAATGATTTTAGCACTAACAAACTAGAAAGTGAGTGTTGAACAATGTGAGCAGTGTTAACTGTTAGCCAAAATAAAGACTGAAAGTTACCAGAAAAAAAACATTCTCAGGATTTTACTGCAGGAAACATCTGATGGTGGAACACATGAAGAAAACACCATGGGAAACCATGTTTAGTAAACAAAATAAACTGCTCCGGCGGCAGACTGTTTTGTAAATATTCTGTGCAATGCAGAGGGATAGGACATTTTTGTGTAGGCAAGTAAGTGCTAATGTGAACAAAGACAGTACTGATTAGAAGGCAGTAGAGACAAGACAGTATATGAGCCTGAACTCTGGAAAAAAAAATAACTTTACAAAGAAGGAAACATCAGGTGTAAAAGTGGAAAGTATATTAGAAGTATATTCTGAAATTTAGTACGGAATTAAAGTCTATGTATTTGTGAAGACATTTGGAGAAGGACCCATGGAAGGACTGGAAAAATCGTACAGGTTTTCCTTTGTGGGTTTTTTTTTTCATTATAACTAATGAAAAATTGTGAAAACGTTACTTCATTTCAAAAGTTATTTGAAAATTTCAGATGTAGCGAGAAAAAATTAAGCATCCTAATACAATGTTCAAGGCTACATATGCTACATTTCTTTCCATAAAGCCAGTTTATTGAACGAATTTGAAACAGGAAGATACCTGTACTACATACAGATAGGGCCAGATTTCAAGTTAATTGAAGGTAATAATCATGTCTGCTGACTTAGATGTGCTTCCTTGTATGTTGTGCATGTAACTGGTTGCTGCTACCATTATTTATATTTACCAAAGATCCTTAAAGAAGCCTCCCTTCAGATTAATTATTTTTTTTCATAATATATAAAGCAGCATGCTTTCAATCTTTTTCTGAAAGTGCAGTGCAAACACCATTATAACAAGTTCTTGTGTTACTTGAATAAGCAGACAGATGGATACTTTCTGCAACAACAAGCTTATACAGGCAACATTTAAAGAAAATTACTAAAAAGCAAATTTGTATTTTTTTTTAACTATAAATAAGTCAAAATCTGTTGTTCAGATTTTTAAGGCCGAAGAAAAGTTTTCCTCACCTATGTAAGACTCACCTGTTTAATTCAAAATTACTCCCCTTTGTCAGAAAATTGAGGTATCATTCAAACTTTACAGATGTCTTTATTTCTGCAAAATGCTGGTATGGGTTATCTGAAGTAGAGCTATCCTACATAACATTTTCATTAACTGAATTATTCATCCATTTTACAGAACATCCTATACCCTTGTGCTTTTCTCTTCATTGGAAAACTATAGCTTCTTGCACAATGTTTGTTTAATGTGTGTCACACCGGATTCTGGTAGTTCTTGATTATGAAAAGATAAATAAGAGTAGCGTAGGATAGCTTTTCTTCTTCAATGTGCACTACATATGTCCTGTCCTAAAAGTGTACAACAATTTATAGAGAAATTTGCGTTACAATATGTCTTAAAAACAGTAAAATTGGTAAAAGTGTCTCTTTGGCTGCAACAAACCATTTAGAACCCAGTATCTATGGATGTTGGTGAGAATTTTTCCAGCTGTTCAAAGCACTCTTAATTAGATACCAAACCCCAGACCAATAGAGGTATTTTATATGGCATATTCTCAGGATATGGCTAAGTAAGGTTCTGTAGCAACTTACAAAACTAAAAACTCAAATGTGAAAAATCAGTCACACAAATGTATTCTCAACACGAAGCTTTCCTATGTAAAAGCACCAACAATAAAAACCCAAAATATCTTACAATAAAGCAATTAAAACCCAAACAGCTTTAGTAATTATTACAGAACTGGAACAGAGGAAACATATAATGTGTCTTTTTAAAAAATAAAAGATGATTTGGGGGAAGAAAGGGAAGCATTTGGGAAAGCACAGCTGAATGATGGCTACGTCCTAGCTGGAACTTGGGAAACAAACTACATTGCAGTTTCTGAAAAAAATACAGATTGCGATCTATATGTTCTTCTGTGAGAGAAGAGCATAAACTCATATTTTCATTTACTTTCACAACCCTTTTTATTAATTTAATTCCTTTCTTTCTCCTCCCCCCACCCTGACTATAAAAAAATAAAATAATTAAATTTAGGAGTTCCTAATGTGGATTGAATGCAGTATTTCACAAACATGCTGGTATATCAGTTCCATAATTACAAATAAAAATATTTATATTCCCTGGAAACAGAATTTTAGATCTTTTTCAAGCTAACTCAGGTCATTAGCTTTCAAAAGTGGATACACTGAATGCCACAGCAAACACAGTGTAAAATTGAATTAAGGTATTATAAGAACAACCTAAATTTTTTTTTCAAAGTGGACAATAAATATCCTATCCCATTTTAATGAGAAAAGTTTCTGCCAGAAAACCCAGGCAAAGATGTCTTATTTTGTTGTTCTCCTTAGACTCTTGTGTAAAAAAAAAAAAAAAAGTACTGCCTAAACAAGAATGACTCAGTCTGAACAGTGTCAAATACGATGGCAAAAAATCTGCCAAACATTTTGAACTAGCAGGCAGCATATAAAAGTAAATGAGAGGCACTACCTGGAAAAGTAATCACAGATCGTTTATGGTCTCTTTTGTTATTTTCAAATGTTTTTTGAAGAATGCATAGATAGCTAAAGGTTGGAAACTCACATATTCAACACTATCTTTAAAGGAGTTAACCTATTAAATATTACTTCTGCTATTTGACAAGTGTGCTCCCCTTGTCAGTGGCTAACCCTCTCATGGTGGAAGAACTCTACCAGCTCCTTTGTAACTTCTCATGTTTGAAAAATGCCACAAACCACTTAGCAGGAGCCTCTGACTCTCCCACCCCCAATCATTACACAGAGACAGAAATACTCGGTCCCTACCAACATCAATCTGCATGTTTCTTTAGAGCCATCGTTCCCATTTACTTAGCATATTCACAAATCAAAAATCCAGCAGAATAATCAGAATCTGGCCATCGGTAAAGAGTAAAACTTAACTTTTTTTTTCTGCTGGTCACGTCTTTCTGTTGCTCTTTGTTTAACTTACCGCTAAAACTGACAGATGGTTGGAATATTCTGCATTTCTTTGGCCATATGAATTATTTTATTTGATTGGCTGATAAGAGCTGATGACAATTCAAAAAATATTTCTCAGAGGAACTGTAGATTTTCTTCTATGCTTTATATATGTATAGGATTATTTATACAAACACAGGGTAGCTTTTGCCTAAAACAGCAGCGCTCAGCTTTTATGTTCTCCATGAAAGTGTAACTTCTCACGGCTTAGAACAAATGCAATTTAAAGTATCCCGTGTTACACTTCTGTGTAGACCAGCATCCTTGAAATGCTTTTATCATTAACAAAAGCTCTGAGGGTGTTTTCGCAGGAATTTTTTTCAGCATCTTTCTGTGGCCTTTGTCTATTTTACAGGCTGCTGGAGGAAAATAGTTTTGTAAACCTATAATTCAGATTTATGATATAAAATGGGCAACGGATTTTGGAAACTTCCTGGTCTTACAAATATATTTGAATTTAAATTACTAAAAAGTAATGAAAATAGCTGACTCGAACACATCCTAATTGTTACTAGGTGGAATTAAGTAGACCCAGTCTCATACCAAACTTAGCAAAGATGTTTAAATTCACAAATTTAGATTTTAAATAGAAAATTAAATCAAAGTTATTCCTGGAAATTGGGAAATGTGAATTGTTATCCTTGGTTTTCCCCTAAAACAACACAAATATCTCAATCACAGTAAGTAAATTGATTTTTTACATTATTATCAACCTCCCAAGAAGAATGAGTATGAAGTAGATTACACACAGATGTTCACCTACATCTCTTTACACTTGGTGAAGCACTACATTACAAATCTATCTTAACCATATATTCTCATAATCTAAAGCCAGTTCATTTTGTATCAATAGTGATGGAGATAGTAGTGTTTTTTAAATATATCAGTGAGTGGTCTTGTTTTCTCTGAACTAGAAATACACACAATGCCACCAGCATACAGATCACTAGAGACTCTTTTCCATATAATACTCAACACTGGGTAAGAAGAAAGAATTATATTCTGTGTGTTACAATACATGTTGTATATTTATACACAGAAGTAGTACTATATACTGTAAACATAAATATGAATGTCATTTAATCTAGAGTTTGCAATATTATTTGAACTTTTAGAAATTAGTAGACACTAGAAGAAGAAAATCCGTTAAGGAAGAGATTACACCAGCAGAGAGTTATTTGTGTAATTCATATACTAGGTTGTAATATTATTGTAACAGTACAGTATAATGGTTGATTGTAATTGGTCCAATATATCTTTAGATGGTATAATAAAGTTTTACTATATAAGCAGTAGAAATAGAAATACATTGCATTTACCTATTTTTCTTGAAAACTGGAAACAAAATTAAGTGAACTTTTAATGTGGGGGAATTTGTGCTCACTAGGGAGCTGTTTCTAAACAGGAAAGTCAATGTGGTGGGGAAAAGGGCTGAAGATTTCCAGAAAAAGGCATTGTTCTCTTTCAGGAATAGACGAGTTTAAAGTATTCCTTTGAAAGATAAGGAAGTTACTTATTCCAGGAGGGAATAGAAGGTCAGAGTGAATGCTAAAGATTGAAGATTTGTTGCTGTATGAGTACAGAAACTGTATAACTTTTTTTTTTTTTTTTT
>VWZK01004331.1:67447-135510 GCA_013396935.1 Baryphthengus martii
TTTTTTAATAGAAATATCTTGTTAAGTAGCATTCTGGCATTTTCTAGTTCTAGAGATCTGGACAAATTCCAATTCATGTAATTACATTGTACTTACTCTCTCCCTCCCTGCAGTTTCAATTACTGTCATCATTCTTCTTTCACATCCTGTACAGAACTACCAAAGATTTCTATATTAACAGGACCTATGTTCTAACTAGAGCTGATGACATAAGAAGATTCATTTTCTAAAAAGAACTAATGACCTTTTTTTATTTTCTAATCCAAAATGGTTATTTAAAGTCCAGATTGATGCAAATAAAACTAGCCTCCTTTTTGCCCAATTATTTGCAAAACAAGTTTGATCAAAGAAGAAACATCATTTAAAGAACTATTTTCTTGTTAAGTTAAACACTGTATTTGATTCAAAGTGATCCCTTTTCAATTTTATGTTCCACTGAAATGTTTGTGAATGGCATATTTGGAATTAGCGATGAATCTCTTATTTAAATCAATGGAATTTCAATCTAGATATGATTTCACTATATAATGAAATATTCTCAATAGATTATTTGCAGTTTCATGACATCAGCAGCAATACATGGCAAGAGACCGAGGACTAATCTGAAAGATGAAACAGTGCTTGCCCTGTGGCCCAGTTGATACCTGGTATAATTCTTCCTGTATTTGCTGGTGCTAATGGAGGGCTGAAAACCCTTAGTCCTCTGACATGTTGACAGTAAATAAAGTCTAAATGGTCAACTGGACTTATCCACATGGCTTAAGCTCTAAGTATACAAAATCCTTTGAAGTTAATGGCAAAGCATCACTCGACTCAACTCACTCAATTTTCCCTCCTTCATGTTGATACACAGATGTGATTACTGCAGCACTGTGGCCTGATGAAAGCGGGAGGATACTAAGGGGATTCAACCAGCTAGCACCCAACCTCTCCCTCCTGGAGGCCTGGAGTTAATAGCCGTCTGTGGTCAGAAGTGAAAATGAGCTGCCACTCCAGAGAAATTCAGGCCTGGAATAACAACAGAGTTTGCGGGCTTGTGAAATAGCTCTTCACAGTATTAGGTTTCTAGTACAGTTTCATCTAAAATACATGGAAAGCAAGTCAGTAGGTAGTTCTTCTGTTTTAAATGCTGCTCAGAAAGTCAACATCTTAGAAACAAAAAACTAATTTGCATTAAAAATGTCAGAACCCATTTTCAATGTGTATCAAGAGCAAAGGAAATCAGACACAGAAACTAACTTACTTTTTCTCTGCAACCTAAGGCAGTACTAATCTATATTTATATATTGCTTTCTGATCTGATCTCAATGAACAGTTCACTAGGTACAATAGAGTAAGTCACAGAGAAAAAGACAAATCATGGTACATACCTTCAGATGTTGCTGGGAATATCTTCTTTGAAAGCAAGCAGTGTTTTTATTCAAAAGCATTTTGAACTGCTAGGCTCAACATTTCTCACCAAGAAAGGTATAAATACCCTTAGTTATGTCTCTGAGCTGGAGTTCGGTAGTCCACAGATTCCTATACTTATTAATAGGCAAGCATAATAGTAATTCCCAAAGATACAAACACAGCAATTTCACATGGTAATGCTGGAAATGTGGTCGAGTTTTGGAACTCTGTCTGTTATCTCGGTGTTACAGGAGAAGTCCATTTCTTAACAGTGAAGCATGGTGTTTGTTTATTGGTTTGCTGATGTGGTAGGTGTAGTTCAAATTATAACAATCTGACCACAAAATATCCTAAGGAAAGAGAAAAGCTGGAGTCTAATCCTGCAAAGTCCATATAGTACCTACTGATTTCAAGGGGTGATTTGCCTGTTGTAAAACTGTACATGTGAATTAGGATTTGAGAGATTTTCTCCTTATTTGTTCCTTTTCTGTCACTGGGAGTATCTACATGTTATTAGAAACTTTCAAGTAAATTGATCAATTAGCTCTATACTTGCTAAAACTTCTAAACACAATTATGTAGTTTTAATGCAAAGAATGAGATATAATACATATAAGAACCTCTATGTTTTAGCAGCAAACACATTCCTTATGTGATCTAGTTTTCCTTTCCTTACTATTATATACAGAATGCCACCAAATCAAAAATATGTTAGAAAGTAACCACAATAGACACGTACATCAAACATATATCACTAAAAAAAAAGATTTTGATTGAGCAAGTCTTAAGTGAAAGTACGAGTAAGTAAAAAATTTTGCATAAGCTATTGTTAAAAATACTTTGTTCAGTCTCAATGCAGACATTTATTGTGGCGTACAAAGTTCCAGTATGGATTTTTTTCCCATCATTTCTATATTACAGTTATCTCACTGACCACAGCACCTCTTATTATCTAAACCACACTAGTGAGGGTAAAAGAAACCTCAGATTCTTAGCAGATAATTGTATCTTCTGTTCTCAGTTTTACATATTTCTGCATTGACCTTATTTGTCAGCAGCAAAAGAAACAAAACATTTTAAGACCTGCTGTCCCAAAAAGAACCAAGTAGTACAGTCCACACTTATCTCCACAAGACCACAGTTTCTTCTAAATTATTCCTTAGTAACCAGATAAAAGTGTGGACCTGGAAATTCTCCATGAACTTCTGAACATTTCAAAGCTGGAACAAATGCTAGTCATATCCCGAAATCACTAGCATCTGCTCTGTTGTCATCTAAGCAGTTTTTAAGGAGAATCCAAGGACATTTCTACCTGTTTTCTGGAAATAAAACAGTAGGAATGTAAACCTAATTTGCATCAGTTTGTGATGTAGATGTTTCCAAATGTCATCTCCTCCCAAGATCCATAGCTGGAATGGGGAGCAAGCATTGTGTCTGCATGGGAAATGAATACGAAATCAAAAGATTTCTAGCTAATTCTGGATACAGTATCTTCCACTACAGCTTGTGGGAAAAACAGATGCATGTTTTGCTGGAATCTGTCGAGAGATACGCTTTTATGAAACATTGTTTATGACTTGTTGGTATTTTTCTCTAAGCATCTGCTCATCTGAAAACTCACAGCCAACTGCACCCAGTTCAGCAGCCCTGGTGTCCTCAGTCCTCTTACTCTGTACTTGCTCTCTCAACACTCAGTGCTGTCTCCTCTGCCGCTGATCGCTCAGGACAAATTTTTAGAGAGGGATAACCACTGCCAAAAAGCAGTTTAGTGTCTGACAGAAAATTTGCCATGAAAGCACAACAGAGTTTTCATTATGGCTGCGTGCTTCATTTAAGATTGTGCACTTGAAGCACATACCTGTCTACAGAGACTCCACCTGCACTTCCTGTCGTGCAGAAGATTCAGAGTGTGTGGTATCTGTACATTGTAGAAACTCTGGACATTTGGGAAACTTAACTTCAGTCTTAACAGCTATACTGAAAAAAATATACCAAAGTTTATCCCTGTCCATGTCAAGGAGCTTGAAACTAGATGATCTTTTAGTTCTCTTCCAACCCAAATCATCCTGTTATCCCATGATTTTAAGTTTCTGTTTTCTCAGTAACGTTACAAACTTTTGTGTATTGTTTAAATTTTTAGGAACATTGTCCATTGTTCTTTGTCCTGCAATAGCTTGAATCACTCATTTTTGAATGATATGTTGAATTGTTTTGATGGGAAACTGCTTTGTCTTTGGAGGTCCTCAAAGTTAACGGGAAACTTTAGATCAAAGCGTTTATCAAGGCATACAGACTGAGAAGGCAGTACCCAAACGTGAGCGTGCGAGTGTCAATTAGCCCACGCTGAAAGCATCGCTAAATTGAGGAGCGGCTGAAGTACATCTATGGGTGGGGAAGAGATACACTGAAACACTATCCAACATTAAAGTCTACTTTAATTTCATACAAGGTGAATAACGCTGATTCCATTTGAGGAAGTTTTTCCTCTCGTTCTGTCAGTACCATTCTGCATAAAATGGGAGCCATATTATTGCTAAGATCTTTCAAATTTTTGCAAAGGTACATCGATCCATCTTCTTCACCGATGGTCATAAGCAGTAAGTTTTACATTAATATGTGTACCCTTCAGACTTTTAGAACTACTTTAAGACCGAACTTATTCTTTTTTATCTGTTTCCAGGCAGCACTGATGGTTCACCTGTCCTTGCACACGGCATACTTTGGTTCAGAATTTGCCCCATCAAAACCCATTTTAGCAGTTCTGAACTGCTAAAGCTCTCTTTCCAGGGTCTCCATCTGAGAAGCAAATGGGCAGAGGATAAAGAAACCGCCTGTAGCACTTTCAATCATAATTTTCATTGATTATGTCTAGGTTAAATAATGGGAAGTATACCTATGCCTGCAGAAAATGCAACTAATCCCTTTGCGTTTCACCCAGCCTCTTAGAATACCTTGTTATACCCAAGCATCTCAACTTTGCTAACCTCTGTGAAATGCAAGAGGAAAAAAGTGGCCTAAACAAACAAAATGTTGATCTGCCTTTTATTAATTTCATTTTTTATCTTCTTGTATGCAGACGTTTGACAGCTGTGACATTCATGGGCAATGCATTTGAAAAAGAAGACATAAATATTCAGAGACATATTAGAATGCTGTTCAATGTAAGCACCTGTCTACTTAGTGTTGACAGAAAATCATTTACTCTGCTTTATGCCTGTTCTCTCCAGAGACTACCAAGGTCCTATTTTATTTAAAGAGCTGGTCCCAACATCGGTACAAGCTCTTGAAAATGCAATACATACAGCTAATTATATTTATTAAGGAAACAACTTTGGTTTATATTTTCAATAATACTTAAACAATTTTTTCAACCTCTACTTCAGAATTTCCTTCCCTTGGGGAAACGAAGGAGGAAAGGGAAAAGAGAATGAGGAATAGAAAAAGCATGACCTCATTATGTCTTTATTTATGACATCACAAAAGATTATATTAGAAAGAACAATATAATGAAAATAATATATCATAAAATAGATATAATCAAAAAGGGATCACCGCCTAATCTTCTTTTCAATGGCCAATGCTCATATGAATAGTTCCACTAACTTTAAGAATTGACATAAAACCAGCTCATTTAAATATAAAAAATAGGGGAAATAGGTCCTCAGTGGCAGGGTATTTAAAAAATTCCCTACTTAAAACTCTAAACAATGTAGAATTTTTTTTGCTGCTTTTTGCTTTCTTTTTTTTTTTGCCAAAAAAACAGTAGAAACAAGAATCACCCAAACCATCATCATCATCTAAAAAATTTAAAATCTCAGTCCTGAGCAAAATAAGCACACACATGAAGAAACGGGGAGTCATGAATTTTAAGCCTCAGAGAGTATGGCTCCTGCAGCATGCACTTCTTCAAGGAGGTGACACAAGTCAGAAAGAGTATGATGAAGGCAAGCCAAGTTTGTACAGGCTTAGGGTATCACTTAATATTCTGTTTTTCTTTCTTATCATGAGAAGGATGTTCTGGTGTATTCATGCCAAAAATGATCTTTAATTCTCAGTATCTGGATTCACAGACAAGAATGAAGAGGAAGGGGAAGGGGAAGGGGAAAGGGAAGGNTTTGGCCTGAACATTTCACTCCATTTTATTTTACCTGACGTGAGTATGTAATGATGTTAACTGAGCCCTGATCACACGGCGTGGGTGAGTGGGGGAGGTTTGAGGAGAGCAGAAAATTCTTGGGAGAAGCCTCAGCTGCCACAAACCCTGCCTATGCTGCCACCTATAGACCAAACGTGGCTACGTCGGCTCGGCAGAGCCATTCCGAGGGGCAACCGGAGCAGTGAAAGGAAAAAACAACATGGTATGAAAGAAGCAGGAATATATGAACAAATTCAGACTTCCGCACATGGTTAATTCACCTGGTGAACTGATGGAGCAGCTACTTTGGTTTATCTAGTTCAGTGCTTTTCTATAATTTAATTAGGATCATCGCACCGTAACCGAACCTGTCTACAGAAATTACAAACTGCAAGTCCAGAGCCCATATGAATCCTTTTGCTCAATTAAAGCTAAGTAGTTTTTTACAGAAAGACTTTTTTTTTTCCTTAAAGTGCACACAAAGAGCAATGGAGCATGATATGCATTTTTTTTCACATTAACGTAATTATGTAAAGGTAGTAAAGTTGACAATACTTGCTGAAATCAAAAATTTACGCTGCTATTGCAGGCATTTAAACCTGTCAGTTTGAAGATACTGGCAAAATTTGCCTATGCTGTGGGAGAAACACGGATATTTAGATCTAATGACTTCAGATATCTTCATGTCACTCTCCTAATATTAGCATTACTATTAAATTACCATGAATAGTCTAGAAAATTAATTTCTAAAACCTGTTTGGACATAACCATTTGTATTTATATCTATATTTGGCCTTTTAATTGGTGTTTCCATTTATACTATACATATTTTAATATAGTAAATCAATATTGTTATTTTATTGTCACTTCTGGCAAGTTTTCTCACTTTTCAATCTTAGAGTCCTTACTAAGGAGCTAATGCACCCAACTGGAGAAAAGTAGGCCCTCAACAGACTTTACTTCTCGACTGTTAAAAACAGAATAAAATTAAACAATGAAATAGAAATAAAATAAAATTAAATTATTTAAAAAATATTCCTCACCTAATCTGCCAATGCTATGCTGTTATGCATCAAATAAAGCAAGATAAATAGGGCCCAGTGTTGTTAACTCTGTAGCCACCGAGAGGCTGAAAATCACAGCAGGGTGAGCAAATCCTAAGTGCCACTCTCTACACCAAAAGCTATCTTTATATTTTACATTACAATCACTGAATGAAATGAAGAAGCAAGTACCCTGACAGGACTCAAATTAGTCAGAAGTAGTGCTCTCACCCAGGATCCAGAAAAAAAGGTAGGATTTCTGATAGCCTTTAAGTTATTGGCTATCTGTAGCTCCTTGGAAAACCTACAGGTTCTTTTAGAGCACCTTTCCACAGCAAGTGACATTCCTCATGTGTTGTACCACAACACTGAGGAAAATCAAGATACTATTTGCCATGCCCTGGTGAGGTGTTTAAAAATTAGCACCTGTGAACAGAAGAAACATTATAAAAGCAAGGCTAGAGTCATCTCCCATAGCTCTGGCAAACCATAGCCCTCACCATCTCTGCTTCGGGCCTCTGCACCCACGGAAGGATGGCCAGCATGTGGCTGTACCCAGGAATGTGGTGTGAAGACAAGGCTCAAAGCAGAAGTCTGAGAAGTAAAATTCAGCAGGCCATGGATGGTATACAAGTTTCTGTGTTTTATGTTGGCTCCTCTGTGCACTTAGAAACAATTTGCCTGCTTTTCTTCAGACCTCTCTGCCTATATCGTGTCCTCATGCCAATGTTTTCTATCTACCCGTACATCTCAAGTGTCAGTCTACAAAGTAGTCAGTTCTACACTTTCCCACGTTTTTCTACATCTTCCATCTGAACACTAATGCATTAAATCTTCAGTACTTTGGAAGAATCCTAATCAAACTCATTTTGTTCTCATTTATTTTCATACAACCCATGTACTAAAGGAAAGGTCCCAATGTAGATAAAGAATAAAATTGATGTTGGCAGACAATATGGACTGGAAGATCAGTCCCACAAACTGACTAAGAAGCATTTGAGAAAGCAAAAGATCTTTTCTATTTTCTTGAAAGTAATATCAGAGTTATTTTAAAACATATTCATTAGTAGCTTCTTATTTATTATGCACATGCATAAATGTGAGAATAAGAGTTATCCTATTAAAATAAGTAGAAGTACTCCTGTGATTAAAGATTCATTTATGCTGAAATGGGGCCTTATATTCTACATACACTTCCATTCAATATGTGCATATTGTGAATATTAAATAATGTTAAATTACTGCCTTTTTCATAATAGAATCAGCTTGACAGTTACAATGTTCAAGCACTAAGCAGCACACATTATGATGGCAGCCCCCTATCATTCAGTAATTTTCACTCTTTTAATATTCTTGAATTTTACTTCTCACAAGTAGATGAAATCCTGTCTTTGAAAAGTGATTTGGCATATTCCTTAAGACTTTAAATCTAGTCAATAAGACTACTCTCTTGTGTATCATTCATTGTCTTTGAGTATCATGAGTTTGTTCAGATTTGCTACTTCTTGATCCTCTTCAGGAGCATAGTGAGGATGGAGAAATAGGTTCATCCTCGATTCCCCTTGGAGAACAATATACATCATCCCCACCTTTGCCATCACTATGGAACCATCGCGTTTGTTTCCCCAGCAATGGAGTGGATGGCTGGCTGGAATGAGGACGAGGAGTCTTGTCTTTTACTTCCCGTTAGATACCAGATGCTCTGCTTTACATCTCAAGCTTAAAGAGTGCTACTAAAGGTGAGACAGAGAGGGTGTGAGTAGGGATCTTCACTGCATTCTTCTCAGGAACCAAAACAGCACTAAGGTCTCCTTTAGCATTATATGAAGTTGGGAGTCCATAGATTTAGTAGAAGAATGAAAGAATTGCATGTATGCTGGTAGAGCTAGTAGATTATTGCCCTCCTGCCACCTGCGACTTGAAAATAGATCTTATCTGTAAACAATCTGGATTTGGAAAGAAACACGCATTATAAAAAAAAAAAAGATCAGTCATATCATCTATGATACCATTAGTTGTGACCTTATCTGACAACTCACAGGAATGTCAGAGTAAACAATCCAAAGAGGGTAATAGATTCATAAACATCAGAGATAGAAAAGTTCATTTTGTAATGATCATTTCTTTGCAGCACATGACTATACTCTGTATATACTTGGCAATATCACTTTAATCTGTTTTATTTTAAGCTTTTCTCCAAATCATCTTCATAGACTTTTGTCTACTAGGTCAACCTAATTTACCAG
Organism: Baryphthengus martii; assembly: GCA_013396935.1. NCBI lineage: Eukaryota > Metazoa > Chordata > Aves > Coraciiformes > Momotidae > Baryphthengus > Baryphthengus martii. Next base: position 76,264 of record VWZK01004331.1, read on the forward strand.
CTAATATAATAATTCTGTAATTATAATCTTTATCCAAAAAGATGACTTCATTGGACTTCAGAAACGTGCAACTATATCAGACCTAGATTATCTAAATCAGACACTCACTTATTATTAAAAGCTGAACATTGTGGTTAGGAAATACTGAAAAAGTAAATTCTTGCATATATGATTCGCTTGTAGGATTAACAAATCCTTTAAATACTAGTTTGATTTAGCTGTAACACGTGCATTGATGTAAATACAATAGGACATTCCTAAAGGGAATTGCAATTTTAAAAAAATAATATTTTCCATATTTACTACAATAAATGTTATGCCAAGAAATTTTATAGCTACCAGAAACATAGAAAATACTACACCCAGAGCTAGAAAACTGTTCCAGTACAAAGCATGCCTAATATATAACCTCCCAAACACACAGTATATCCCTCGTAAAGTTATAAATTATGGTTGCAAATGAGGCCACAAACAAAATCTTGCTCAAGGCATGAATCATAAATTCAAACAATAATCATCTCCTGCATGAGGCACAACTACTTTGTTTACTTCTTATACCCTGTTTCCTAAACATGAAGATGAAAGTAGGTCAAGTAAATTTAGCATCTTTTCACATGAAGTATGTTATGATAGCGGGTGGCACAGCCTAATTTACAATTACATGAGTTTACATGAATATTAAAATATGTGTTTTCACTGTGCTGTGTCATTACACATATTGACATTTTACCTCACAATGACACAGAACCATAGAAAACACCCAAGATTTGGATAAGGGAGGGAGCAGAAGGGGAGAGAAATATCTACCATTATTGCAGCCTGAACAAAATGTTGACTTGTTAGGAAATATCTTTGTATGATGTTGAATAATATCTTAAGAATTGCTTCTTACTATTTTTTTTGGGGGGGTTGTGGGTATGTTTATAGAGTGAGTTGCAAGGGGAAAAGAGGAAAACTTGGAGAAGCCACTGGTTTCTTTTATTTCTAAAATACATCAATTTTATTGTAACTGTTTATCAAGAAAGACCTTTTCTGAGAAAACTCCAAAATTTGACAGCCACAGACTGCCTTAATATTGGATGGAAATGCAAAAGAAGCTTTAAATAAGAGCCTGGAATCAGATATTTTGTTGTTCATCATTCTGTCATGAAGTTTTAAATAGGATTCACCTAGGAAAATCCCATGAAATAAGTAAGTGATAAATTTTATATATATATATATTTTTAATGGAAAGCAGAAGGATTTTGGTGTGTCTTGTTTTCCAACAAGCTACTATATATATAAGATTTCCAATTAAACTTCCAAAACCTCTGGAATTGCATTCCTATAGTATGCAAGAACATTATTTCAGGAACAACAACGGTCAAAAAAAAAATTTCAGCAGCCAAGGATGACTATGTTGTTGATAGATTAGCCTATCAAGACCAGAATTCGGCTTGTCTTGCTAAATTAAACCTGCTTATTTATCCAATTTTATTTAACAAAATAAAAGCAACTTCAAGGAAAATAAATTCTGTTTTCAAAGAAGCATGAATGTCTGCATGTGTATGTGGATGAATACACACACAAAATTGATAAAGTAGAAAAGAGGAATGGGAGGAGGTGACATATCATATAGCAGTTCCTTCCACATAAATCAGGAATGGTACCACATTCATTGTAGAAAGTATCTAACAAAATGGTGGCTTGTAGTACACATTCGTATTGTCACAAGTCTAGTAGAAAATGAAGAAAGAGTGGATTTCCTCTTGAGCTACCAAGCTTAAAGCTTCAACTTAACAAGCTACTTTAAAATAAATTCATGACCCAGGGACCAAGTCATATGTTTGAGGTAAGAATGTGGTTAAATGCTTTGCTGAGGTACATTCTGGATGAGAGCAGAATTTGGTTTGTCATCTTACTTTTCAAGAGTTCAAAGATTACAAGATTACTTTAAATTGAGGGTTTGGATGCTGACTTTTAGAGTTATTTATACTTAAAATAATACAAGCTTGACAGCCAGTAGTGACTGAAATAGTTCAGTATTTTTAGTTAAAGACAAGAAGCCAAGATTGGGAATGTCAAGAATAGAAGGCAGAGCACTTACTATGAGAAGAGTTAAATTATTTGCTTATTTAGTCTAACATTATACACAGTCTGTTGTGATGTTAGAAATTATATTTGTATTGCACAGTGAAAAATAGGAACATAAAAGAGGTGATATCTACATGTGGAAAGAAATCTCTCATGTTTATAACTGAATATATACAAATGTTAAAGCTACCAACATTTATTCATGAGCCAGTCACAGTAATTAGAAGTCAAGAAATGTAACGGAGGAATGTGAGGAATGCAAGAGCCATAATGTGAAAGAACTGAATAGTCTTAGTTGTAACGACATTTGAAATACCCAGAGTACAAAAGACAGGCCAAGATAGAAATTAAAGAAAATTATTTTGAAAAATACTGACCAGGAATAGAGATTACGGCCATTGCTATCCATAGGTGGTAGAATAGAAGAAAGCAGAATAGTATTTGACACAATCTGTTCAATTGTCGGCCGCAGTGAAAGCACAGAGAGTATCAGGATTAACAGTTTGAGGTTGCTCAGGCTTCCATCCTCAAAAATTTTTTAGGTACATACTTTACTTACAAGAGGTGACTATACTCAAACAAATACAATCTTGTTATTAACCCCAGCAGGGAATAAATTTCCATTGGCAAACACAAATAGAGTTGACTGAAAGTTTGTATATAATTACAAAGCTGTCTAAAGACAGAATTTGAACATAACTCAGAGCAAAAACTCTTGCTTTAACAAGAACGTACAACACGAATATGCTGTCAAGATGGAAGCAAAGAGGAAATGAGACAGAGACAACATTGTTCCAATTTTCAGCAGCATACAGAATGCAAAGTGTGGCATAAAGGCCTAAATTAAATGTCTTCGGCCAAATTAAGACTTTGCGTATATCAAACATTTTTGCAGAGTACTCAGCTACCATTGGAACAAATTATTAACTTTCAACAACATAACTAGTACACCATAGTAACTAGTCTTCACTATTACTGCCAGTTAGGAGTTTCAAAAGTCCATCCATTCTCCTGAGAAATAAAGCTTTATTATAATTAATATTTGCTCTACCTTTAGTAGATGTGAAGGAATCTTCATTATCTCAAATACAAAGAAATCCTGTACAAAATAAAATTATAAGTAAGTCTATCTATAAATGATAGCATGCCTGCAACTGCTACTCAATGAGGGTTTTCATGTTTACTTCAATAGAAAAGGTATTCTTGTTTTATGTTCACAGAATCTCCTTTTTGACACAGCCTGACTGCTAAACTGTGCTAAACTCCTGAGGAAACATCAATATTAAGAGGTATCCCATTCTAATTAAGTTTCATTATGATTTATGGCAGTATTTGAATATGATACAGCTATCTGTGTGTTTTGATATTTGAAGTGAAATGTTTTCTTGCAACTGAGACCTTGTCTATAATTTCAAGCCAAAGAACTTTTTTTGAAAGCAGGGAATTATAATAAAAACTGTAACTTAAAAAGCAAAGCACACTTCTTTTCTCTAGTTTTACCAAAATAATCACAAACTAATGAGAAATATAACAATATGTTTGCACTGTTTGAGACTGTAGATTCACCAACAGAAATAAGTATCAAGGTAGTTTGGTTATCTTTAAGACCTACCCAAAGATCATGGGCCAAAACTTAGAGTTGGATTCCAGACATACACTAGAATGAGTGGGGAGAATAAACAAGCTCTGCTACCAAATTAAATATTACACAGTTGTTTCATTTTGCTGATATCCAAGCAAACTTGGTTTGTAAAGGAAAAGTTGCTGAAATCAGACATGTAGTGCTCCATAATATCTATCTTAATCAAGAAATTATATCATGGGCTGCTTCCTTTCCACTTGCAATTGTTTTGCGTATCTGTGGTGGTTTCAACAATTACTGACTGAAAAAATGCACCATTAAAATGCCATATTTTAATTGCAATAATGTATCCAAAAACAAGGAAAAACACCAACACAAGCTGAGAAGCCACTGCCGTTTTGAACAACGTGTTCTTCGAGACTGAAACTCATAGATACTAGTAATTTTTAAAAATCATCAAAGAACACACAACATGTATGACACTAGACTGGCAGAAATAAATCACACTTTGTAAGCTGGACAATGAGATCACTAAACAGTCAATAAAGTCATTCTAAATATGTTTAAAAAAGGCTGCAGAAGTCTACATTGAAAAATGATCAGGCATAGCTATTCATCAGCTGCTTATTATTCCAAGTTATTTGCAATTGAGGACTGACTCTGAGGCTTTGGAATAAATCACCGTGTATAGTTAGTTCTCAATATTATCTGTTTAGTATTTCAGTAAAAAAAAAACCTCAGTAAACTGCTTGTCAGTGTTAAGAAAGCCAAAGCAATTGCAAAATGTACCAGCAATTTTAATGCTACTGACACTTGCTCACTAGTTACTGACTGAGATACATATTTCAGCTTGACCAACGAAACTCTTTAGAATCATAGGATCATAGAATGTTAGAGGTGAGAAGGGACCTCTAGAGACCATCTAGTCCAAAATCGCTGCCAAAGCAGGATCACCCAGGGCAGGCCACACAGGAATACATCCAGGTGGATTTTGAAAGTCTCCAGAGAAGGAGACTCCACAACCTCTCTGGGAAGCCTCTTCTAGGCTCCGTCACCCTCACAGGAAAGAAGTTTCTCCTCACATTAAGGTAGAACCTCCTATGTTCTAGCTTATACCCGTTATTCCTCGCCCTATCACTGGGCACCACAGAAAAGAGATTGACCCCTCCCACTTAACACCCACCTCTCATATATTTATAGACATGAATAAGATCCCCTCTCAGCCTTCTCTTCTCCAGACTAAACAGCCCCAGTTCTCGCAGCCTTTCCTCATAGGAGAGATGTTCAAGTCCCTTGAAGGCCGAACTTTCAGCCACAGTATACAACTGTGGCTCTACATCATTGAAAGTTTACATTTCACCTCTACACAGACACTGCACACTTGCACTTCTTCTAATTTCTTCTCCTTCCAGGATCTCCTTCCAGCAGCTTCACAAACACCTGCATTGAGAAAGCAGCACACCCAAGTGCCAAAGATAGAAGGGAGGTGTTGGAGTTCAACCCCAGCCAGCAATTGAGCACCATGCAGCTGCTCATTCACACCTCCCCACCCCTGGTGGCATGGGGAGGTAAACTGAAAACAAGTAAAACCCGTGGATTGAGATAAGAACAGATTAATGCTTGAAATAAAAATAAATAATAATAATAATAGTAATGAAAAGGATGATAACAGAGAGTGAAATAAAACCCAAGAAAGACAAGTGATGCACAATACAATTGCTCACCACCTGATGATCGATGCTCACAGTGCCCAAACAACAATCTGTCCCTCCCAGCCAACTCATACTGGGTATGACGTCACAGAGCATGGGATAGTCCTCTGGCCAGTTTGCGTCAGCTCTCCTGGCTGTGTCCCCTCCCAACATGTGCTCCTCCAGTCTTCTCGCTGGCAGGACATGAGAAGCTAAAAATCCTTGGCTTAGTATAAACACTACTTAGCAACAACTAAACCATCAATCAGTGTGTTATCAACATTATTCCCACACTAAATCCAAAACACAGAACTGTACCAGCTACCAGGAAGAACGTCAGGACAGTAGAATAGCAGAGGTTCACATCTTCCCCTGTGGAATATCATAGCAATGGCTTTTTACTCTCAGAAAACATTAGCCTTTCCTGTCTGCAGTTGATTTTTTTTTCTTAACAGTAGAAAGATGAACAAGTCTCAAGTTTCTTGGCAGTATGTTGAAATGTATATGCACTCTTCCAGGCAGTCTCACTGTATTAAAGTAGATATATTCATGCTAAGTACCTTGGCAGCTAAATTCCTTTTGAGTTTCTGCATGTAACAAGACACCAAAATCTACAGCCAAACTTGGCCCTGGTCAGTAACCCAAGAAGACAGATCATTTGCTGCAAAAATCTGCTAGTCTGGGCTAAACTGCTGCCAGCTATGGCATAATGTCACTCTGGGAGAAGTGATATATTCCTTCAGTTAGCTTGCAGATACTTAGGGAGCTTGATATCAGATCTAAGTAGGTTTGTGTACTGGAGAGATCCTTTCCCACTGGTAGAAATTCTCCTTTTTCCTCATTTAAACCACCAAAAGTAGTCAGAATTTAGTTCACTAAAAAAACAAATAACTTCAAGAAGACTTTTTCTCCTGACTAACACTGGATGGTTAGCAGCAGAACCAACACCCAGTGTCCACAGTGTCAATTATAAATAATGTTTCACTTCACGTACATGAAATATAACCAACAAATTCCACATGACTTTTCCCAAACATGCAAGTATCTTCCCATAGAACGAAAAGTGTAAGGATAGATTAGAACTTAAGACTTCCATAACACGTTCCAGCTAAGGATCTCAAAACACTTGCCAGCTCCTTCCGTTAGAAATATTTCTCTAGGCATGAGTTCATGCTGTTTTCATTTTAAGGGACATTCCCAGAAAGTTCTTTCTGGTCAGGAACTTAGAAAAATGTGAATTTCAAAGAAACACCAAATGCTGCTCTCTGATGCCTTCCCCATATCCATAATTTTATTTTATTTTTTTTTTTTTTGGGAAGACCAGTGTCCCCTCATGCATTAAAGGCCAAAGTCAAGATAGTTCTTTGCAAAACTACATATGTGTAACTGGCAAGGAAAAAGAGGAATAAATAACAAGCACATGGGATATACCCCGCCTTTATTATTTCTAAGAAGAAGTTTTATTGATTTTCAACTAGAATAAAAGGTTGGGAGTTTTTTATGCTTAAACTCCTAGTATTTTCTGTATTTCTCATAAACAGAACACAGAACAATACTTCATTTTTTCCCAGTCAAACAGAAGGGTCAGGTAGATGGTGATTCCCTGTGCCAATATGGTGGCAGATCCAACTAATAGCTAAGCATTTTTTAAGAGGGATTATGAGTGAAAGCTGATGTTGTTTGATAGTTATTTAGTAGTTTTTTATTTTAAATAAAGCATGTCCTCAAAATCAACATTTAAATCAGTAGTTAATATGTGAGAAGTTATCATTCATGACTAGTGCTTGGCTCCTCTCTAAGCCTTTCTAAGTGTGTCAGAGTTGCCATGTCATGCTATTGAATAGCCAGCACCGCTTGATGACGAGAAATAATGCAAGGATAAAAGAAAAATAGACATATCTGAAGTTTTGTTAATTGTGAAAGACAAAAAGGTACATTTTGAGAGGTGTTTAAGGGATACGGATCAAAACAAAGTAATTTCTGTAAGAAGCATATTTAGAAAATTTTTGGGGGCAGCTGTTTGCTAATAAACTATTGAATTTACACATTTTGAAAAGAAAAGAAACAGTAGAGTCATCTAGTTCTTCTTCCCTCCTTTAATCTGCTCAGCAAACTTAAAGAAAAAGTGTGAAGTACTGCTTATGAAAGTAAAATGCAACGTTTGTGAAGTGCAAAGTCCCACTACTACCCTTACTTAAATTTTGAGCCTTAACGATTGTATTTACTTAAACAATAATGAGTGCAACTTTCTAACATAGTGACAATTAAAGAGAATTTTCTAATCCTAAGGCTAAAGACAAGAAAACTGACCTTTAAAATGGCCAAATGACCAAGCCCTTGGTGTGACTTGGCAGAGGAGAGCAAGCAGTTTTTCTGACAACACAAGCGGTTTTTATCCACCAAGATCTTTAAATCTTTTTTACACTTGCTATTTTTATAGAAAACCCTATGAATTCAGGAAGTCTGACTGCAATGAAAATTGAAAACTGTCTGAAAATCTCGTCTTTTAAATAACAGGTCAGTTTTTGTCATAGATGAGTCACCTTCAATACCTGTGTCACCAGGAATTTACACATCTTTCACACACCTGAAGCATAATATATCAGACTTCTATTCATATGTGGTATCTTCTAATGCAAATCTGTCTTCAGTGTAAAACTGAGGCTTCTGTGCTGTAGGTGGAAGGAAGGGTGAAAAACACTCTACCAACAGATAACCATCTGGCAGATTCTCTTTCTCTCTCTGCTATCTCCATGTGATTTTTAGCACTTTACAAAATGTCATTAAGCAAACAGAGAAGACCACAAGCAGACCTCTAGTTTTACGAAATCATGTTTTATAAACTGTTGAGAAACGCTGACATGTAATGAAACCCTATTCCCTATATGCTTTCCTCTTTGTAAATAATTTGCTTCCTTCCCTTCGTGTATAAATAAACAAAATGTGCCTGTATATTTGCTGTTTGTTTTTTCCTTAGGTTTTTTTGGGGGGTTTGTTTTTGTTGGTTTTCTTTTTTTCTTTGGTCATCATAATCAAGGGCTATTACAGCAATAGATCTTATCTTTAGAATGGCAGTCCCCTTGCACCTTCAGTTCAGATTTTTGTTTATGCTTGGCTGCAATTGTGGCTGTTTCTGATAGTTTTAGGTCAGCCATGACAGACTACGGGTGACACTAAATAAACAAGCTGGGAGTCTGGGACCAGGAAGGAATGATACTGGTGCTGAGAGTTTGATTTTCTCTGATTAATCAACATTTTTATTCAGAATAACCTATTGTGTAAAGTAGCGTTTGCCTGACTATACATATTATGCTGTAAGGTTTTAAAAAAAAGATTTAAAAAAAGATTTAAAACTCCCCACCCCTCACACAGGCAAGCAGAAAGAATGAATCATGCAGAAGCTTGTTTTGGGTTATAGTAGGCTACAGATATTTGTTTGGTTGGTTAATTTATGTTCAACCATTTCTTCCTGCCTCCTTCCTTCCTTCTTTAAATTACATCACAGTAAGTTGATCTGAGCACAGTCTGGCATGGAGTAGATAGGACACTTCCTTACAGCCTGCTCAAGGGGGATAAAAAGTTCAATTACCAATTTACTAACTATATTCATGGAAGAAGGAGCAGAATAAAGTCCCACAAGAATGAGTAAAACATCCCAGTCCAGTGGATACCTGTTCCAGCTCTCTTGATTTTACTCTAAATCTTGAAAGATTTTATGAATTTCTTAAAACTCCTGTTCCTATGGTCATATGATTATGTCAGTCTGTAAACTCCGTTTTCATTTTTTCAGTTAACAAACTGAGTTAATTGTATTACTTACTCCCATGGTCATGGAGTAAACCTTAAAAAATGTCTGCCCTCAGGCTGAAAGTCAAAATAATAATAATAAAACCTTCTTTTTATGCATTTATTTTTAAATTTCATTAAAGTCAGTCTTGGGATTAGCAACAACATGAGATCAGACTCTCCAAGCCTGAGGTTGGTGGTGTTGCCTACCTAGGCATGTGACAGAGCCACCAAACCAAGCACCCGAGTGCCTGGCTTTCAGGTGTATCTGAGCAGAATAAGTGCATTATAAATTACCATGCTCAATGTGGTGTATACCTGAAATAATAAAGATTCTTCACAATGCATATAAATTACAAGGATAATAAATTATTTTCATGTGAAATTCCACTTGTTTAAAATTTGGCCCGGAAAGTGAATAGCAGTTGATAGGGAACCGGTGGCCTACCCAGGGGTGAGCAGTGTCTCGGTGCAGTTTCTAGTGCACAGAGATTCCTTTCAGAAAACAAAGCAAAATATCACAGCGCCCATCTTCTTGGAAAAGCCCCACGGAGATGTGAATGTTTAAAAAATCTACTGTACCTTTACTTCCACAGAAGTGGACTTTCTGAAATGGGATTATTCACTTTATATACTGATTAATGAGAAGCAATTGCTGTGAACAGACACGTCACTAGCATCTTGAAAGCTGTCTGGGCCCTGTTCATAACTTAACTAATGTAGCTCACTAAACTACCAACTAAACTATTTCTTAAGCTCATCTTGGTCATAGTAATGCATCCCAATGCAATGTATAGTAGTTACCAAAATTAAACATGGACGTGTAAGGAAATGCGAGTATGATTTTCTTGAGCTATGCTGTGCCTACTGCCAGTCAATCCTGATTTCTTTGAAAACAAACTAACAGGTTACCAAAGTGTCCAAGTTTAATATTGCCTAGGGTTATTTTATTCTTAAATTGCTTCTAGATCCACCAAAACTATCTCAGCTTAGTCTATGAGAACCCAGGCCTTTAGAATCAAACCTTTGCCAGCACTACTATGGTTTAATTAGCTGCACATTTGCCTCCTGGCCAGATGCAATAAATATGCATGTATTGGCACATCTGCATCTCAGCAAGTATACTCAAATTAAAAATGTTTCCTTTGATGCTCTGGCAGTCTTGGCATCCATTCACGTTGCCAGAAGCTGCATCAAATCACAAAATAGTTGTCCAGTCATCATCACAATGTACAATCATAGAAAGGTGCTACCAGATTAGCATCTCACATTACACATGTAGTAATCTAAATTAATCTTTTTGCTCGGCAGTTACAGAGGGGGGTGTTCCCACGCTCCACATGCCTCAAAGGTATTGCTATATGCCAAATAAGTTCAATTTGGTAAAAAACCCATAGAAGTCTATTGATATTAGTTGCACTAATCCATACCTAAAGTGCTATTTTCATAATTACAGCTGCATTTTTTTATTTAAAATTTGTAAAATGAATTTGTTTTGTTTTCTTCACTTGATAGTAGCAGTTTTATGGAACAGTGACCTTGCTAGTCACTGTTGATAGATTACTAGCTATTTTTAGCAAAAGAAGGGAAATTTGAATGTTATACAGGCTTTCTAAAGGTCACACTGAAAGGCTGAGAACAGTGCACACTTTTTCTCACTATTGACCTCTCTGTGCTAAACTCCAGTCTCGTCAAAGGAGCAGAGGAGGGAATACCTATAAACAGACATGTATACTTGTTATACCAACAAGAATTTCAAGCAACTCAAAATGCTTGAAACAACGTGAAGGCAGGACCCAAGTTTCTGTTTTATTGTTAGCCTAACCCACTGAGTATTAACATCAAAGAAAAGACTGACTGACTTTAGTAACCAAAGGATCAAATGGTTTAGAGTGTACATTGAGATACATTCCCCACTAAAAACAAAAAACAAACAAATAAAAAGGACAATATTTTTTGATAAGTATTCATAATTACCTTATCTGGTACCTCTACAGTACCAGATGATTAAAGGTATGGTTCTTAAAAATATAGTTTTATGGAAGTTCCTCAGCAGCTGAGATGCCTTGCTCCCAGGAGAATCAGACTTTTCACTTCACATTTGAAGCCATAAAACAAAGTCCCCTGTGAAGCTCTTCAGAACATACCTTTTGTGTGAAATCCCAGAATCACTGAAATCTATGACAAAATTTTTGCTGACTTTACTGGACCCAAATATCAAAACGTTGTTAGATCCCATGCACCAGACTGCAAGAATTCAGTAAATATTAGCTTTTACTGAATCATCTGCAACAACGTAAGCAAGGATTGAAAGAATATTATCAGTTGAAATACAAATAGCACATCTTTATTTTGGTATGGAAAATATTTTGGATTAAGAGCATATATTTCTTCATCTACTTATGAAAATGAATCTAGAGAATCATAGCCAAAATAAGTGCTGCTGTATCATGAAATCAGAAGGGCCAGTACTGGCAACAGAAACTGTACTCTACTTTAAAGCAGTGATAATTACCAGTTCATGATGCCCATTGCATCACTGAAGGAAGGCAAGACTTCTCATTGTGATAGTTTTTATTGCACATTAAGAAATGGCCAGATGGTTCTGTGACAGCTCCTTTCCTTGCTTTGCTGGACTTCTGTATTAAGCAACATGTCTAGGAATCTCACAGTGTGTGGGGGTGGTAAGGGGTGAGCTGAGGCATGTTAGGGAAAATCATCGGATCAGGTGTTGCACTGGAATTCAAAGCACTTTCATCTCTTCCTACTGAGATGGACTGGGAATTCAAAACACCTCTGCTACAAATGACGGATTCTGCTTCAAGCCCACAGTGGAAATCCACCAGCTGAAAAATCCTCACAACACATGCTATCAGAAAGCTTGTACAGTAACCAGAGAAACAATCATCCTTTCTGTAAATGGTTCAGGTATCCTGTTGCTCATTCTGAAGTACGCAGAGGTGGGTTGGTCTGGGATTATTCCGTTAGAAAAGGAAGAATTTAATTCCTCCTTTCTTTCACCTCCATCTAGTGTGAGCTACTTAGGAAAGATCTTCCCAGGGCATATTTAACTCATATCTCATTGCATCTTAAACCAGCCCCTTTTCCCCACCCTGGTTTTCTTGAAATTAGGCTTTGTGTTAATATTTTCAGAATTGTATTTTTCTTATCAATTATTTCATTTTCCTGAAGACACAATATTCTCTCCAACAAACATTTGCAGAGCAGCACATCAAAATATATACTTATGCTAAACCAAGTACGGTCCAAATGGCAGAAATTGTTATCAAAAATGCTTTAAGTTTCTTTTTATGCAAACATCAAATGTAGACAAATAAAGTCCCTATAATGATAGTAATCATCATGCTTATCAGGTATTCTACTTGCAGACTGGGGAGAAAAAATCATTCTTGAAACCATTAGCTGCTTGTTTTTTTTTCCTTAATCAGAACATAAACAGAAGAGAGAAAGAAAATCTCCAATTTCATAGCAGAATTCTCATTGCATAGCACAACTCTCAACCTACCAAGAAACAATCTCAGAGCACACACTCATTTTATGAAGCAAGATCTACTAAAGTAAAATCAGATCAAAGAAACATTTATTGGTCGTGATATTCGTTATAAATTATAATCAAGATTTGTTGAAATATATAATAAAAAAATTCTTCCGTACCAGTGTGAGAATATAACCTCTATTAAGTCACCTGTATTTTAAATCTTGGATGTCAACACAACAAATGATTTGCTGTACTCTTAAGCATCATTTCTTTGAAAGTTAAAAGTCCACTTGAGAGAAAATCTTTTACATTAATAACTATAGATTTAGAAATATCAAAGATGGAATTGTCAACACTAAATTTTCTCCTGAACATTAAAAGCTATTCTGAGAAAGAAAATTATGCATTGTTATAATGGCCAAAATACGATTTTCTGAGAAGCACAGTTGGTTAGTCACTAAAGACTGAACCTGACTTTTCAGGATAGTTAGACTTTAGAAGTGCCAATGCATTCTGCCATGTAATAGAACGAGAGTATTTCAAAAATCTTATATGTGCTGCATGTAACTGTAAACCTAGAACTTCTGTGAAACAGGTATGCTCCTCTGAAATTACTTGAAATGAGCTGAATTGCATTTTCTGATGGAAAGCTTCCACAGAAAATTTCTCAACCAGGACTACAACCGGTACTTACTGTGAACCATTCTTTCAATGTTTGGGTTGATTTTACTTGTTTGGGTTTTTTTTTATTTTTGAAGCTACAAAATAACAAAAGTAATCATGCATTCTTGAAGAATCCTCAGGAGGGTATTAAATTAAACTGACAGCACTGATACTGCTATTCATGTTGAAATAATTAGCAATTCCAAGGCTATTAATGGTGTATTGTATCACTATTTTAAACTGAGTAGGATGAAAGTAAAAGCCTTTTGGTGACTTTTGCTCCTACTAAAATTTAATTAGCCTTACTTGCTGACCTCATGTTTTATGTAACAGTACACTCCAAAATGACCTCATAAATGGCTACTAATATAAAGGTGAAGTCTCTTTTTTTTTCCTAAAAAGTAGCACAGCAAAAAAAGATTTATTTATTTTTAACTACTTTTGCAAAGTATTTTTATAATTATACATTTCAGCATTACCTGTGGGACCAACTGACTTTTAGTTTAATTGAAGAAAGAATGCCTCACTTTGACAAGGTCACTACTAAAACAGTAGCATTGCATAGGATTTTTGATTTTTCCTTTCTGAACCAGCTTTAACCTGTAAAATCATTGATAAAGAATTATATCTTTGTCATCAAATATTAGTAAAGATTAGAAGTGAAAATGCTACCATTAATGGACATAAAATTTATGGATTATCATGATCTGTACTAAAACTGGAAGGCTGCGCCTCATTAGTGAAAAAAAAATGTAACTATGGCAAATGAACATCAGTTTCCAGAAGCTACTTAACATGAAGCATTTAATTTTTCAAATTTAGATCTATAGGGTCAAACTGACTCCTGATTTTAATGTAATCAGAGTACTTCAATGCATTCTGTTGGTTTACCTTCATAAAAGAAGCAGGAGAAAATAACCAGATGAAAAGCTGCAACCAAACGATTTGAATCTCAAAATGAAGATATAAGACAAATATAAGAGCTACGAACTGGGTACTGAAAACAAAAGGACTTAAGAAGGAAATGAGCAGCACATTTTTAACAATAAAGCATTTAGCTGTTCAAACATATTATGAAGGATGAAGTGAATTTTCATCACCTCAAACAAATATTACCAAACTCCATCTGACAAAAGCACAGCATCTGTGGGAGGTATCTTACAGTCTCAGAAACTAGGAAAATAAAGCATTTTACATTAATATAAATGACTCTCCCTAAAAGCTTGTTTTGGAATGGAATTTGGAAAAACCCCCCATCTGATACATAAATGGAAGCTCAAAGATAATTCGAAATTTTTGCGTTCATATTTTTCATCTCTCTTTTTATGTCACTTCTTTTGCTCATTTTGGCACTAGAAAGCAAAAGGATAAAGAACAAAGAAAAATAACTGGGAAAAAGTAAATCACGTTGAAAATTGGGTGAGGTTTTTTGAAAAGAATATTTTTTTTTCTGAAAATGTGGTATGTTCCAAATGGGATTTTTATTAGGATATAAAAATATAGTGATAATTCAGAATTCCAGAAAATGACAAACACAGAAAAAAAATTGCTAGCTATTTTACTAGAAGAAACATCATGGAGAGATTTTAACCCCTTAGCAAGATGTTTTCTTAAAGTCAAATAAAAATTATAATATTTTCCTTTCTGATGAGTTTATTTCACTTCATAAACAGGAACAGAAATACAGTTTCTGAAAACACACAAATAAGACCTATTCTTTTGCTAATTCAGAAGAGCAACAAGTCAAACAATACCATCAACACCAAAAGGCCTCAGTCTTTAAACATATCTCAGTTACATTTTTCATTCTCTCCAGGAGCACAGGTCATATATATTTCAGCATAGCGACTCTTCCACACATTCAAATCAGGGGAAGCCTGACTAATTCTTTAACTTAAGAGAAAGAATTTTCAGATGCAGGGTTGGAAATAGCAGATATCAGATATTCAAAACTGCCTTGGGCAAAATTTTTAACACTTGGACCCTGTATTAAGTTTAGCACATCTCTACATGTTTCTGATGCATACATGTATTTGTCAACAGGTCAGGAACCTTTCAAGGCAAACAACTCAGAGGACATAACTCTGTGCTGTTGACACACATTGCAAACTGTTAAACAAATTCCAGAACATGACTTTTGCATTCATGAATCTGTGAGTCATATTTTCATAGATAAAACAACTGTGTCTGATATTTTCTGTGCATTAACATCTGCTTTGGGGCTAGCACCCATTAGCGTGTCTACAAATATCTGTTTTGCCCTGGACAAACCTTTGGTGTGCATTGATATTCTTCTTGAGTAAAATTTGCATGTCAATGTTTGCCTTATCTCTATGGGATGACTGTAATGACCAGAGCATAGCTGTGATTGTCTACAGACATTTTTTTAGAATAAGTAAATGTGGGGTTTTTTTTTATTTTTTACAAAACTGCCCAAAGGCATTTAAATATTTTTGAAGAGAAAAACAACATAATAAACCTAAATATTCCCACAATGAGCTATACAAAAAAAGGAGTCTCAAACTTTCCAAAGTATCTTAATGAGGGTTAAAGGTCACTGCTAAATAAAACTGAGAAACAGAAAGGACCAGGATCCTGTTTCCATTTTAATGTGCCTCATGTTTATGTTTTGCTGTCGGCAGGGGAAAGGCTGAAACAATTCCACTTACAAGGAGGTTACAAACAGGCTGAATATTGCAGCTGGCTGGAAGAAAAAGTTTGTGCTCCACAGGGCTAAGGTGAACACAAGTTCACACAGAACAGACACATGTTAAGCTCAAGGCTTATAGCTGACATTTCTGTGCAAATCCTTTCCTAAAAATTACAATCTAGGCTATGGTCTGAATTCCAGTTCCTTTAAATTATGTTCCACAGACCCAAACAAGTAACATTTACTTTAAATTTAAGTTACTTCACCACTATGAAAACTCAAATTTTATGAAAAAAAGGTTCAATTCTAAAGATGTGTTGTGCCTGCAATTAGCATAACATTAAACAGAGGAAGATCTTAAATTCAAAGATCTCTGGAATAGGAAACAATTGCTGAGGCTACTCATCAAAGCAATATGGTGAACTCTAACCTTTGTTTAATTACCTCTGAATTCTGAGTCCTAAAAAAGCCTGCTACTTTTCTGAATTTTATTTTAGTGGCTTGAAACCAATGTCATGATTCTAAGGAATTATTTTCTTCTTAAAAATGTATATACTGCTCTGCTAAGCACATTCTGCTCTTGCTTTCTATACAAACACATGGGTAACTGAAAGAATGTGTTGCCCACTAAATTGTGAAAGACTGTCTTTAATCAATATGTTCACCTTAATACCTATAAAATCCACCAAAATTTCTTATGTGTAATATAGGATGCTTTGGGATACTACTTCTCAGTAAAGAATAGTTCTTAGCTGAGATACAGATAAATGAATCTGAACTCAGCTTCTACAGCGATGGCCACCCTCCAGGATGAAACTCCAGATATTTTAGTAAAATATGCAACAATGATTACATTCTTTGACAGAACATACTGTTACATACAGAGTTACATGCTCTGAAGATGAGAACAGCACATACTTTCCTAAACTGACTGATAGACATCAACAAGAGAAGAAATTTAAGTGAATTGCTTTTCCACAGCCAGAAGATCTAAAATGGATTTCTAAGTAGAAGAGGCAAAATACACCACCACCCAACCGTAATTCTTATAGTTGTGACTCTGGAAAGTCCATATCCCCAAATGCTCCATAACTATTTGTTCATTAGTTCTAGTTAATGAACAAAATATACTCCTTGTGAAAGATAGTGTAAAACTCTATGTAAGGACATGATCATTTTCAAAGTTTACCACATAAAACACTCTTGGATTTAGGAAATAATATTTTACTGGAGAGAGACTGCACTACCAACTATGAAAACTTAAATCTCAGTAGCAGTATTTTTGTCACCAATCAAGAATGCTTTCATTTATATGAGGAAGATATTAATCAAAGGATACACATGCCAAGTAGTTTATTTCTCATTACATTACTGAATCACTCTACGTAGTTTGTGGGAACTTTGGAACACTAGTTTACAATCAAGGCTTTCCTTTAATTTTTTTTTCCTGGCAGACTATTAGTGAAACTAATGTGAGTTGCACTGCACTTGGTGGTGTGAAGTCATCCTGAGAGGGGCATAGACCCAACTACCTTGCCTGTCATTAAATAAATGCACTCGTATAACACAGAGAAAAATTTCAGTGAACCAGTGGATAAATAAGCCACCAGGATTTTGATTCATACAGAGATGATAAATTCAGGTCCCACCTATTTGTATTGGAGGGTACTCCTGGTTTTACTACCTTCTTTCTGTCTTGCCTAGCCTGAATTTAAGTTGATGTGTTCTATTTTACTGATATTTTCCAGGATAGACAAGTGTATACGCACATACAGAATGGTCTTGAAGTGTTCTCCAAGGTAAAGTAACTTTCAATTTACCAGATTGAGCCCAGAGAGCACCAACACCTAGGAGTTTAGCTCTGTGCACTCAAGGCCAGCTCTCTGAAAGGAGAGATCTGTCTGAGAAGCCCCAGCTGGCCCTGGAAAACTTTGAGAAAAAGCTGGAAGGAGCTGCAGCAGGAGTTCCCATGTCCTTTATATGGGAGATGGTTTTAAGCAGAGGTTGTCATGCTTGTCTCATGCCTTACAGCTATTGATCTGGACCCGATGGATCTGGATTCTGACCCTGACCTCTGGACTGACTTCCTGGCCTGACCTTGGACATGCCTCATTACAGTGGACTTGTCCAGATCTGGTCTCCTGTCTGAGCCTGCTTAGCATCACTGGGCCTGCCCTGGTTGCCTCACTCTGCTGCTGTAGGACAGAACCCTCGTCAGTGAAGCCACTGCCTCTGCTGGCCTTGTTACCAGGTTGGGCTGCTGGCCACCTTCCTTGAGGGAGCAGCACCTGCCCTTGGTGCACCCTAACACACACATCTTTAATCAGAAATATAGGCCCATCCAGGTAATGAATAGACTGCGTATGATATTTTTAAGATGAAAATCAGATCTGACTTCTCCTTCTCTGTTGTCTTTTTGAGATTCGATAAGACGGATCAGCATCTGCAGTGTTTAAATTTGATGAAAACTTAACATCTCCACTGAATATAATTTGGGAACAAAATGGCAGGTCAATATGTCTCATTAATAATTTTTTTTTTTTTAATGCAGTGGCTTGTGGAAATCTTTTACTGCAGTGTCCATTGCAGAAAGAGTGAATATTTCCAGGACCGCTTAGGAACTTTTAAAACCAAATTAAGTAACTCAGTGATGCTCTATATCAAAGGAGGGTGAATCTCTGCTTAGGAGATGAAACATTTTTATAATCTTCTGGACAGACTGTCTCAGCTCTTCTTAGGCATTTGCACATACGAAATAGAGAGGCTTCATTGAGGGTCTTTAAGAAATTTCAGGCAATTCGTATTTAACAGATCGTTCCATTGCCCTGAACTAATGGAAGAAATTAGAGATAAATAATTGCATTTCAAAATGTGTATTTGGCACTGGTAACTTACTAACTCAGATACAAAATTATGTAGACAGGATATGCAAATGAGAAGTTTGAGTCATATTTACAATACCGAGTTCAAGCTGACCATGCATGTGTATTAGCTTTTGAGAGGACACTCAAAAATAGCTTTGCGGTTTGTTCAAACGTCGAGCCCAAGCTCAGTGGGTTGCACAGCGCCGACATCTCTGTGCTGGGTTTAGTACCCTATCAAATACCATCCGGACAGGCTGCCTACAGTATGCCAGTGACAGCTCTTATGGAAGACAGCGAATAATGCAGACATATTCAGTGACACAGTTATTTAGTTGGTGTAAAACTGTCGTAGCCATTGATTTCAACAGATCTTTGACATTAAACCCCATCCAAGAACTTCCCAGCGTTGTTTTTTTGGTATCCTGTTTTGTGGTGCTCAGATGTTCACCACAAAATCCTGTGAACACCCTGGAGATAATTTCTCTTTTCTTCATCAAACACATCATTCTTTGTCCCACGTTTTTCACAGTTCTCAATGAAAAAGGAAAAAAAAATACCCTTTGAACCATTTTCTAAACTCCTGAAGAAATAACTAACAATGGAAAGGACCATAGTCACCACAGGGAAAAAGCACTTCTGCTAGCACTCCTAAAAGTCCCTTTACCACGTACTCCTACTTACTTCGTAATGATTGCATGTTTTCCCTTCAGGCCTACTAAAGTATTTAATTGCAATTACACTCATTTACATAGCAGATGAGGCTAATTGCTGGTATTAGTTACCAAATGTATGCTTGTATTGTGAGGGTAAAAAAATGCCCTACAGAAAAGAAAACGACTATGCCTCTAATTAAGGAGCTATGAGTCAAAGTGAGCTTGTTCAGAGATGTAA
Source organism: Baryphthengus martii (assembly GCA_013396935.1). Taxonomy (NCBI): domain Eukaryota; kingdom Metazoa; phylum Chordata; class Aves; order Coraciiformes; family Momotidae; genus Baryphthengus; species Baryphthengus martii. The sequence goes on from VWZK01004331.1 coordinate 95,963, forward strand.
ATATAGAATCAAGGGCTTTCAGAGTTCTACAGTGCATTTTATTATACCACTAGTTCCCATATTTCAGAGATAACACTGGCAGACCTCATAGTGCATACAATGAACTATTCTCATTTTCTCAGCAGCAGGGATGATGGGCATCATATAAAAGTTCAGACAGAGAGAATCTAGGTTTCTAAATTTTTTAATTAGAAATAAATGTGAATGTCATATTAGGAAGGCTCTTTGTGTATAGAAGATACACTGAACTTATTTTAAGCAGTCCCATCACCTATTCTCTTGGACTAATTCCCAGGAAAAGTCTTTTTTTACTTTATTCAGAGCTCAAACTGTTTTGCATCAATGGACTTCATTTTGCATGCAATTATACACAAGGAATTTTAAGATAATATGCCACTAAAGTGAATGTGAGTAGCATCAGGTCAAGTGGAAAACCAGATGAATAACAATGCCAGGATTTGGCCCTGGAAAACATTCCTAATATCAAAACTCTTATAAGATTTGCATCTATACATCTATCTATATACTGAGAGAGCGGGTGATGTGGAACGAAGATTTGTTAATTTTAGTTAGCTTCAGGAGGTCACAGTGAGAACAGAAGTGTGCCCATCAGTATCCCTTGGACAGGGTTGAAAAGCTCCCCATAAACATTTAAAAATTAACACTTTATCAAACTGTGCCTTAAATTTTTCCTTTTCCTGGAAGTCTACCAAATCTTGACAGCAGTTAAGCTGTGGGTGTGCAGAAGCACTACATACCATATTTACTATTACCATCTTTTAGGTAGTTTCCCATTAGTCTACTATGTTTTGTCTATGTTTGAAATTGAAATTCTTTTGGCTTGGGGGTGGGTAGCAGGAAGCACCCTTTTCTTTCTGTTCATGCACTATCTAAAAAACTAGCAGTTTGACTGTCCTCATGAAAAGGATTTCCACATGTTCTGGTAATATAGATGAATATAAAAAATAAATTAATGAGGTGTGTTAAATCAGCATGATTTATTTCTAGCCTTTCTTGGATTTATATCTCAATTTTCCCATCACCAATCTAGTAATCATCACTAGTTGGAGACCAGTTTACTAGGTGAATGATGGTTGTGAACTTCAAGAGATATCACAGACTCACAACCATATAATTTTATAACACCCCATATCTACACCTCAGCTACAGGAAGCACAATACACTATGGTATTTATAAAAGCAACATTCCTTTAGATTTCTGCTAATATTAAAATCAATTCAAGCTAATCTCTGAATTGGACACTTTGCCTCCCCATTTAATTACATGTTGTTTTCTGCCTTCCACAAAAAAAGAATTGCCACCTCCTATACAAAAATTAATTCTTATTGATTTTCTGTTGCCTTTTATATCTTATAGTGTAAATCCTGAGTAATATGTTAACCATTCTGATACAGAAAGCCTTTAAGTCACAAAGGGATGATACAAATGTGAATCCGTCCCTCTTGCTTTATTACTTTTATTATTCCTAGATGCTGCTTTATGCTAGTATTGGATTCATCAGTGTTTGGTTATCTAAACAGGTCATTTCATAAAATGACTCACTGGCTGTGAGCCACATTATCAGCCACTCCCTATTTTCTTTCTGAAAAGAAGATGAAAAAAAGCTTTAAACCACCCAAAATACATTCCATGGATGCCAAGGCCTCTCCCTTCTGAGTGCCTACTCTCGTTAAATATATACCTTTGTAGGACTAACCCCAAATGGTTTGATGACAGGGGTCATGCAAGTGTCATTTTTCAAACTTGTGTGAAAATCCATTTCAAGCCATCTTCCCCTCTTATATTTCACCTCATTTCTGAAGCACTCATGCAGCAAAATTACTCAGCTAGAGCACAAAATGTAAACAGGACATCCTCTCAGATAGGAGATCCCAACATGTTGAAAAGTATATGCCTTAGTTCTTACTCAATTCTGGAAAGTGTCCCAAGACTTGTACAAAAAGATACTGTTTCTGTTAATGTGGAACATAAACTTAGCCCTTAACATAAAACAAAACCAAACAACATCTGTCCTTACAGTTTGATTGTTTGTTCCATCCTAGCATAATTATTCTTGCATGACAGCAGCCCCTGCAGGCTATAGCCTTGCTTATTCTGCTTGTCCTGAAAGCAAGCCCAGCATTAAGAGATGAAATCACGGCATCAGAACTGTTAGTGAACATTCATTTAGAAATGCTTAGTGCAACAGCACAGTCACAGTTTTATAATTTTCTGGGATTTTTTTAAACAACATTTTACCAACCCAAGTTGACCGAGAAAGATTTTGTGTTCTCCAAAAACACAGGTCTCTGAACAAATCCCTGGGGCTTCCAAGGGGAAAAGTGGTCAAGGTGGGAACGAGATAAATTTTTCACTCCTCTGTTTCTTTACAGGAATAACAAGGATTTCTTCTTATGCTTGGTCATTAATTTAAGACTTATTTGCAGTGCTTCTACCTAGTGGCAAAAAAGTGTTAAATGGGCTAAAGAAAAAGGGAGGACATACTCTAGTCACTACCCCCACAGAGAATGTGGGGACAGTAGAAAGCCAAAATCATCTTGGCCTGACAGAAGCCACATATTTTCTGTCACTGCAGCTGAGCACCCAAAACTGAAAAATGACTCAAGAGGCTACACACCAGAGGAATGTCATAAGTCCAATTCTAGTAACTTTTTCAATATTTTCCATAGACTTGGCACTAAAGCCATAGATATTTTAATCCCATTCCTGAACTGGTATATCTAACATCTAACATCTAACTTTCTCTGGTTTCTGGATCTGTCGAATTCCCCCAAGGCAGTAGGACTGTCATAGCCACAAGCCTGTCTCTTTCTCTTGAAAGGTATGTGGTCTGTTTGGAAGACTGTCGGATCTAGTTAGGCATGAAAACACCCTTTTTAAAACCTGGTGCCACAAGGATCACCATAATCTAATCTAATCAGAAATGTCTAAAAAGAATAGATAGAGATTGTGTCTTGTCTGCACCCTCTCAGTAGAATAATTCAAATCCTAACTCTGATTGTACAAGCCTTGGGTAAAGTTCACACTTAAACACTTGGCTATGGATTGTTGTTGCTATCTGCTTTTTTGATCATGCAATTTCTGCTAAAAGTATAATTATGATAGTAGTTGTAGCCATTTGCTACCTTTTTCTGTACCATTCATACAGCATGAAGAGAGTGACACCTTTCAGTTTCATGCTAAATATGAAAGTTTATGTTTTCCATTGATGAATTTGTCTTTTTTTGAGCACAATGTGGTTGATGAAGTGGCTCTCCAAGTCAAGGAACTCCTATTTTGTACAGTGTTTTTATTCTTAACTCTCCACACTTTGTGTGATCACACTATTTTCTTTTAGAGATCATAAATATATAAGGTGTAAACTTTAATGAAGTAATATCCAATATTTTCAAAAAGAAAAAAAGAATAGTTGTTTTAGGATCAGTAACCCGATCCTAAAGTTTGCTTAAGTTTAAGTGAGAAAAAAAAAGTTCACTGAAACCAGAGCCAGATTCCCATGCAGTCTGTGTGCCTGAGAAACTGCTTTAGAGTAGGAGGGAGCTTTTGTTAAGGGAACAAATTCTCAGCTTTCCTTATAAAAGTACACAATAGAAGACTTACCTCTAAAGACTTACGGCTCCTAGGCAGATTCCTTACAGTCACACTGTTACAGGCACTGTGAAGAGAACAGAAGCCAAAGTTCATAGTGAACACAGACAATAGCCCCAGGAAGTCTTTGCCAAAATGATAGGTTCATCATCTATACTTTTTTTCCAGCAGTGGCCAAAAGAAGTTATCAATAAATGTTATTAATTCAATTCCATGCCTTCTAACAGCGCTGTTGACTGTATCTGTATTTTTACCCTTGTAACAGAAAGAGCGCTGCTGTGAAAGAAAGTTCCTCAGGTTTTTCTCTCCTCTGTTTGTCTATACTCAAAAGCAGATCTTGGGATTTATAGGGCAGATGACCCACAAGCTGTTAATTGTAGCTCATTCATTTCTGTATGAGCTCTGGTCTTATCTATTTGGCATTGTTGTAGTTGCTCTGCAAAGTGGAATGAACAGAAAAAAAAAAAAAGAAGAGCTATAAGAAGGTAAAAGATTTGGCACTGTCACCTTGAAATTGGTTGGTAGTCTAAATGTCATTGTGCTTTTTAATGAGGGTTTCTTTTTTGATCTTTAGAGCTTGTTGCCTCCTGGTTGTACTATTGGGAGAATTAGCCAAGTTGAAACACTCTTCTATGTATGTTATTGATAAGGCTACAACACCTCAAATAAGCTGCTGTTTTAAAGTGCTATTTGTGAAAGAAAGAATAAAATAAAAGAGCAATTTGATTGATTGTTTGTTTAATCAAAGAGCCTAATTATTTTAAATTTCATGTTTTTAAGTTCTTTACATATCTGTCAAGTCTTCATCAAGGGAATTATCCCTGTCACATCTCAACTATGATTTTGCTGTTATTTGCATTCATTGGTTCATCAAGAATTGGACACACAGTAAACAGTACTGGTAACATCTGAGCATCTTCTAATTAGGAGGAGAACCATGCTCTTTTTTGGGTCTATGCCAAACATCTGAGAGCTGAAAGTGAAAAGAGCTTTCCTTGAGGAGGCCTTCAGCAGCAGAAATCCCTTACAACTAACAACCCTGACAGACCAGAAGTGCAAGCACAGTCACCTGCAAAGCAGAGCTCTATGTGTAAAGGGATAGAGACAGGGCAGCCAGAGGACACACTGATTCAGATGTCCCTCTTGCAACTTCCACTTGTAGAACTTCTGTGGAAGTCCCAGTGGTGATTAAACGTGCTTTTCTCTTGAACATCCCCTCAGGACTGCGGAAATGTCCCCTCCCCTCTGTAAAATGAATCACCTCTGGATAGAGTGGGTGTAGCTGTTTGTACCTCTCTTATCATACTAAGGATGTGCTAATATCTTGACCTGCAAACCACAGGACCACCCAAGCCTCCAGTAGCTAAACTGAACCGATTCAGTTATGATTTATGTTGGGAGGTTTCCTCTGCAATATACTCACCCATGAAAGAGATGAGGAAAACACATAAATTTGCCCACTTAATCTAGAAATGGAAGACGAGGATCGAGGATATTGTAAAAACCTCTCCAAAGTGAATGTGAGTGCTCAAGGCACAGTCTCCTAGATACCATACTTAGACAAACACTGAGAAGGACACAAAATAATAGTCACTTGACCTGAAAGGAAAATTAGAGATTCAAAAATGGGAAGTAGAGAAAAAGCTACACATAGAGCTTGGGAAGAAAAATCAGCCCTGGCAAGAAAGGTTCGTATGTCTAGACTGTTTCCCCCCAGTGCAATCTTTCAGACACTCAAATTTTGTGGAGTCTAAATCCTCTTCCTTGTCAGCCAAATTTTTCTCTTTGGAGACCTGCACCAAGTTGGACAAAAGCTTTATGCTTTGGTTGAAGTTATTGGCATAAACTTGTGAAGATAAAATTGTTGGAGACCCTACTGTGAAAAAATATCCTACGAAACAAGCTAAAACTACCTCTATTTTGCTTTCCCTTTCAATGCCCATGGAGATTTCTATTCACAACTAAGAATATTTCAAAAAGCCAGAACAGAATCACAAACTGGTTTACAACTTCTGAAAAGTTCGTATTGTATTTAATCTTTCTGTTTCAATCTAAGGATATAATAAAGAGTAACTGCTTGCCAGAAGCAATCCAGACCTATAATTTATGACATAACTGTAAAATTTATGCTTCGAAAGTAAAAAGTATTTACAACACAGCTAACAACAGGTATTTCTCTAAGATCTGGTAGATTACAATCAGCTAAAAGGAATATGATAAACCGGATTAACCAGTGTGTTCTGATAATTCACAACAATACTACACATCATTTCTTAGTATTATTTTTTACACCAGTAGCTGAAAGATCTATTTGATGTACCTCATACTATATTTGTAGGAAACCAGAAGGCCTTTTTCCCCTTAATGAAACAAATTTAGAAGTCAAAAGTCCAAACAGTCACTCTGCATTTCTACATCCTAACGAATATGTGAGAACTGTTACACAATTTACGTGATTCTAAAGAGAAACAAAGGCTCATAAGGATTTGATATGTACCAAGCAGCATGACTTACAATTTGCACACTTATGACAAGACTAATGTTAAAAATACACTGGACTAATGTATCATGGAAGCAGAGTTTACAGAACTTTGTAGTACTAAGAGAGACAGTTAAAGTCAATGCAAGCTGCAGGGATTCAGCTTCCGGAAAATCAGTCACTGATAATCTAAACCTCTATTAGTTGTGGATCAATAGCAGTTTATCAGGCATTCAACATAAATTCTCTTTCAGAAAATCACAATTTTAAGCAAACCCAGAACGTGTAGGACCCTTCTTTTCTGCTTTAAATGTAAACTTTGTAACACACATTTTTAACCAACATGCATTTTAACCAACATGCTTGTAAAAAGCCAGATCTTGGCAAGTAAAAAGCTGGGTATTTCCAACAAAAACAGAGAGCAGGTTCCAAAGTAGAAGGCAGTTCTTGGACAAAACTATATTGAAACTTGGTTGACAAGGAGAAATGTCGTATGTTTGGTAGCTCCCAAGAGATGTCCAGGATCAATAGGTCAAAGCACCCTCCTACCCTCTTTAAGAATATACAGCTACAACAGCTTCTCCTCCTGCCTGCAATGGGACCTGACTATCTGAGTACTGGAAAGTTTTGAAGATCCTGCTCCCACAACGTGCTAGGCTGCACCCACTTCACATTCAGAAAGCATCAAGGTTTGTACTCACTGTGTGTGTGGTTGATAAGGCAAAACAGGCAGCCATTTTACTGCCTGATAATTGTCTTTGGCCTTCACTGTAAAAGTATTCACCTTTTCTCAATCCACTTAGAGCTGCCTGTGTACAGCAAGAGAAAAAGGCCCAAAGCGCAGGGTGGAGAGCTTCAACAGATGGACTCTGGCAGATCTTGCTGCATTGGTATAAGATTTTACCCACAGCTGACTGCTCTATTCTTTGCTATAGTTTACAACTCCTACAGAAGAGTCAGCAAAAAGCAGTATGTATGCACAGCTCAGCCTGTGTTCTTAACTATTTTCTCTTTTGGCCATGATAAAGCATGGACGCGTATCTCCTCTTCTTCACATCTTCAGTACCTAACCTTCTCCAGAAATAGAACACAGGAGGCCAGGGGTGATGATAAACAAATTATCATAGCAAGAGTGGCCACAGCTTGCCTGACAAAGCCCCAGGATTAAGTTCAGCTTCTGCATAATACAAGATACATTTGCTATCTGGGGATCCCAGGTATATTGTTCAAGGGCAAGGGGACAGACATCTGTGATCTAATAGTTGTTTTGCACGTCTTTCGCCACATTCACTGATTCAATAAAGTAAATATGGTTACTGAGAGGGAAAGAGAGGGACAAGACTGGAGAAAGAGAGATAAACATAGACAGGGAGGGAGAGAGGAGGAAATGGGAAAGAGAGGGGTTGGGGAGAGCAAGAGAGAGGGCGTATTGCATGAGCACATATAGAAATACAATATTATGTAATAGTTTCAACAGTGTCCCTACCCAGGAGATCAAGAATGTCCTGATTGGTTTCCTAACTTGACAGTATTTGATAAAAAATGAAAAAGGCATTTTTTCAAAGTGGTCACAGAGTTCTTAGGGGACATTGTCTTAAGTTATATGTATATCCATGTATCTATGTAAACTACAATTTTAAAAACCATTCTATTCCCCAGCCCATTGGTGGACGGAAGGAAGGAAAGAGATCAGTGGAGAGGAATGTTTAAATAGCTTCTTGTTTTTCACTCACAGGACAGATGGCGTGCAAACTAAAGAAAAATAAAACCCCAAGTGACATTGTATAGCAGCTGTGTAGAGTGTCAACTATAGGAAGAAATGTGGCCCACCGGATTGACTATTTTACTAGAAATGAGAGAATTCCATTTCTAAGCCTGGTTTTGTCCTCAAAAAAAAGCCTTTATTTTTGTAAAAGAAGTCTCTGTGCCTCAGTTTCTTCATCTGTAGAACAGGAACAATTAGATGGTTTACTTTATGAAGAGAATTACAGAGAGGAATGATGAGAACTTCATTTTTTGTGGGAAAGCCCATTGAAAACACAGAACATTTTCCTTAAGTAATGAGCAGTCACAGTTCTTATATGCAGAAAACTCTTCTTTCATTACTCTAGAAATTTTTTTTTCAATGACCAGAATTAGTCTGCTGTGATACTGTTAATAAGCCTAAGGTTTTATTCACAACTCAAAGCAAATAAGATTCATAAAGTTCAAGGTACAGCCCTGGAACAAGAAGAGTCCATGAGTTGTTACTCATTTCCTGGGGAGAGCTTTACATTTTTTTCCAGAAGGTCAAGCTTTTCCTCTTTACATATATTTGGTCTGCAAAAATTCCTTTGGTAATGTGGTTGACTTTCTTCTTTTTCTAGTTGCTGTGCTGTTCTATTCAGCTTACGTCATTATGCGGCAACCTTTTCTGATTTAAAGATGCTTTTATATTTTTTCCTTCTTTTTTGTTCTTTTTATTCCCCACCACCACCTCCTTACTCAGTCATTGTCTTGAAGCCCTGGGAAGAGTTCCTATAATCACTATGATCACAATTTAGTCTGGGAAGACACAGTTGCCTTTCTACTTAAGATAAGTCAGAGTACAAGAAAATTGATGTGATTTATGTAGTTTCCAAAAGATCAGGGCTAGCTGCAGGGGTTACCTTGATTTTGATCTGTTGCAACTTTTTCAAAGCAGAGCAGGAAGAGTCTCTCCCATAGCCACTCCACTTTTTCCTATCAGGCCATTATGAAAAAGCCACATTAAATTTTCAGAGTAGCAGTGAAGATAACATTGTGCCTCTCTGCAACGCTGTGGAGGCTATCAGCTTTGAAAGGAAGCATGTGCAAGTTTAAAGTTGCAATGATTGTGTTCAACTACTGCCTCTTTTGATAGAACAGATCTTCTGTTTATCCACTGGATTTGTGAGGGTGGGGAGGAAACACAGCTGTGATACCATTCAAGATGCTAGATACAGGAGTAAGAGACTAAGATTCATTCTCAAACTCTTCCTTTTTTTTTTGAGAGACTTCGGGACTCATTCTCTCTGTGGGATTTACACCTGAATGAAACACCTGTGCTATGGCATTCTCATATATAGTACTGTGTAACTACTTTAATTAGTATAGCTTTTGCTGTTTACTAATCTAAGAAAACAGTTAATTTCCCCTGAATACAGCAGTTAAGTATAATGAGGTTTAGGGAACTTCTATGCTGTGAAAGATTTGTGCTATAAATTAAATTCTTATTAACTAGCTTGCCTAGTATGCTGGTGGCAAAAACAGACATGATGTCTTATGATGGTTTTAATCATAGAAAAACATAGATGTCTTCTTAAAATTATCCTGTGAAATAATTCGATTATATATCATGTTATCGATACAGACTGCTTGAAAATATAAATGATACTGCCAGATACGTAACTGTAAAGTACATGTGACGTCAGATGAGTTAATATAAAACATCTGAAGAAAACTTGTTTATTGTTGCAGTAGTGGTGGAAGTGATGAAGTGGTACAAATGCAATGTTTATCATACTATACACATTAAAAGTTATGATTTCTCAGGAACATTTCTCAGTTAAATGGTATGTGTCGGAGAAAACACTGCAACAAACAACAAAGAAAGGAATACATTTTGTTCTGCCATCCTTTTCTCTTTTTTTTTTTTCTTCTTTTGAACTAGATCCCCAGTGTAGCCCAGAGAATGCTTTATTTATGTCCCTGCAGTTCAGGGCCTACAAACCAATTCATCATGTTCCTGCCTGGCTTCATCTGCTGTAAATGAATGACCCCTTCTGCAACTTTCTGAAGTCTGTTTGCTATTATGTAGATTAATGCAATAAATATACGTATGTGTGTACAAGTGTGTGTGAAAAAATGCATTTATGGAGTACTTTAGTGCTATGTTCCACAGCCAGCTTCATCTAGACTTTGTAATTTAGCATTCAGTAAACACAAATGACTCTCCAATACCACAAGGATATGTTGTGTCTGTGTTCTATTAAGAGTCATATCTTTTTTTTTGACTTAAATGCTATAAAACAGCTATTAGCTTACACTGTCTTTTGCATGTAATAATTCAAATCAGATTTATAGCTTCATGTTACATACATATTCCCTCAATTCATACATGATGAGGTTAGAAAGTCTGAAATAAAGTAGCAGACCTGGACTGCTTTGGGACTCTGATGATTTGCATTAGGAGCCAATTCTGTACAGTTTTGAGTCTTTGTATTTTACAGTGGAATGTGTTTTGTCAAAATGTATGTGAAGAAGACTAGATATTTTTGAAAACAGTAAACAAAAGGACTGTGAACCAAATTCCATAAAAGCAATTTTCACAATTAATATTGAGGGACAGTTTAATTACTTGATTTTCAAGCTTAATCACATGACCTTTCCTTCAAGCACAGGGAAAATTTGACTAGTACAAATAACCTCTCTGGCCTGAGTGGAATGAGTCAGGTTTGTCAGTTAATATGGGATTGAATATTTTCAGGATCAAGCTCCCATGCTGAAGGTGTTTTATTTATTGGCTGCTGAGCAGTACGCTCACCTTTTTAACACAAACAAGCAAACGGGGTAGATTCCTGCCAGTTTTCAACGTCTTAACAGTTCTAGTTTAAGAAAACTCCCATCAACGACAACAGAAAGATTCCCAAAGAGGCTGTTTCTTTAAAAAATTGGCTTTTGAAGTCTTTCATATCCCTGCTTGGAACACAGTCATTAAGGCTTGACTCTGTAGATATTTTTTGACTCTGTAGGTATTTCCCATACCCCATTTAAATCATTTAATGAATAAAAAGCTGGCAGAAACTAATAAATTTATAGAAAAGAATGGCACAGCATGCTAACTAAATTGAGTTAAAGAAATGAAACAAGAACTCCTTAACAATTTCAGTTGCTTATATCTGGTTGAGAAATTCAGTTCTTTTGCTATCAGTTTTGATAAGCAGCCTTCCTCACCGATGAGGCTATAAGATGATAATGTCATTCAATAACCCTCACACCCTTTCCTGCTATTTGTCCAGCGCAGGAAACTATGGGTTTTCTTGTCGTGTGGACACAGAGGAAATATCCAGCAACCAAATACTGACCCTTGCATGCAAACAGGTCCATATCCTCTTTCCGCCTGACAACTTCCTTCCTGCCTGCTAGGAACAAATCTACTCTTCAATTTTCCGGAGTTCTTTATACAGGCTACTCAGAAAGCTCTTGGGTAGGGACAAACATTTTATTAATGTAAACTTCATCTAACAGCTGGATACTTAGGGCAGCCAGGCCCAAATTTACAGTGGAGAATTGTTTGCTTCTTTTAACTATAGTGTTGCTGCAGCTGAGTCACTAAAAGCTCTATGCCAGGGACTAAAATAAAGAGTTTACTGAGATGTCTGACCTTAGCTTAACAAAACAAAGACATAGTTGAATTTCTGACATTTTTTGAAGCCTAAACATAGGTAAGATAGATCTTATTGGGTCTTTCCCCAGCATTTCTCTATATTGACAAGAGAGCAGAAGCTTTTTTTCTGGCCATGAAGAACGGAGATTTTATCTCATGTCTGTCTGCTCTGAAGACATTCACTAAAACACAAACTCTCTCCTGAATGATATTACTGATCAGATAACAAGCAACAAATCAGCCAACAAACAACTGACAGTTAATAGCAGAGAAACAGTTTCATAAAGCTGTATTATTTTTTCTGGGATCACCTACATCATTTATTCTTTGCATGAAAACTTGATTTCAGAATGTAAAAGGAAAGTCCAGGCCACATTCTATCTTATTCCCATTGCTCAATTACCTGGGAAATGTCCTGTGGCACTACAGACTTGTCATTCTATGCTGTTGGAAGAACCTCAGAAGTCAGTAATTAAGTTCTCAAGAAATTCTCCCTCAGTCAGGTGACTAGCCTTTGTGTTACTGTGATCAGGCTACTTTTAACTCTAAAGATAGTTCATTTACATTTAGCTTCAGAATAGTTCATTTTACCACAACATACAGTACTGATATATCCGCATCAGAAAATACCTTTTAGTGGAAATTGTACATTTGTATGTGTGTTTTCCTCTCACCAAAAGATCATAGAGCAAAAAGAGAAACACGCAAAAAAAGAGAGGGGGAGGGAAATGCCAAATACAGAAGTGAAGGCCATTCATTCATATTGGAAGTTATCATGACTATATTACAAATGTGAATGATGTACAATAGATGATTAAAAACATATCTATAAATATATTTTATGTGATGACAAATAACTGTTTAAAACATTTCATTTAGTTGGATTTGACAAGCATTTACAATTATTTTAATTATATCATTTAGATTAATCATATTTCCTCTTCTATAAGTATTTATGAATGGAACCTTAGTATAAAGTATGGTCTCCATTTTAAAGGAGTTAACTCATTACAGAAGTTTAAACTATTATAAGCCTATCCTTCTGGTACTCACTGTCAATGTCTCCTATAGTTTAATCTAAATTTAGAAGAACTTATTCTGTACTGAATTATGACCAAATAATCAGAGAAAAATACAGCAAAAATATATATTGACATTCATAAATCAGTTATTCATAAGATGACCAATTAATATTAGAAACAAAATTGCAGAAGTATTATACTTTAATTACTTCTATCAATGATTATTACTAAGTCTCTGTAGTCTCAGAATTTCAAAGTGAAGCAGATGATCAGTTTTGATTACTGGAGGAAAAAGGATTATTTGCTTATCCTTTTACTTTTAGAAGTGTTTAATATTACAGGTACCTGGCGACTGGATCATCCAATTGGTTTCTGTTCTAGCGTCCACATACTACACAAAAGATCAAGTTGGCTGTATGTCAGCAACATGTAAAAGCTGAATTTTCCTAGTACAGCAAACATTTGACTATTTTAACATCTCTAACACTGTCTGGCTTTTCACGGAAAGTGAACAAACAGCCATTAGGCCCTGGAGCACACCAGTGAGGCCTCTGCCCCACGGCCTTGTCTTGCAGCCTGGCAGGGGCCTGCTGGAACTTGGCCCTGTGCCTGCTCCTGGCCTGTGTCTGGCCCTGTGTGCTGCATGGGCTCCTCTGATCCTCAGAGGATCCTCTGGTCCCATCTCTCCTCTTGCTCCTGTCTGGAGCCCTGGGTTTGGCCCTGGAGCTGGTTCATCCGCTCACAGTGCTGGGGTGTGCTGATGGGCCTTGCTGCATGCAGACGCCGGGGGACAGAGCCCACGGCTGAGGGCACAGCCATTCCCAGAGTCTCAAGTGGCTCCACATCCCTTTACCGCTCCCTGACAATCATTTTCAAACTAGAGTGTTTCTGCTCGTAAGTGAATGGCAGAGATGAAAAAAAAAATGCAATATGATGAATGAGACCATTCAGTGGAAATAGAGTATGGCAAAACTAAAAAGCAGTACTTTTCACTGATATCTCTACAGCTAGGCCAGAGAAATGGGGATGTAAGTGAAAAGTATTGGTGCTCAAATTGTCTCTTCCATTTTACCAGTTAGAGGAAAGGGGGCAGCCAGAAACAGACAAATAATGCATGAGATGTTGAAGTTCAGGATCCTATGTGAAAGAAGCAGGGCAATAAGTAGGATTGCAACCCTGAACTTCAGGAGAGCTAACTTTGACCTCTTCAAAGACCTACTTGAGGAATCCCATGGGTTAGGGACATATCTGGAATACTGTGTCCAGTTCTGGGATCTCCAGTTCAAGACAGACAGGGAACTACTAGAGAGAGTCCAACAGAGGACTACAAAGATAATGAGGAGACTGGAACATCTCTCTTACATGGAAAAGCTGGGAGACCTGGGTCTATTTAGAGTGGAGGAGAGATGGCTTATCAAGGGGATCTTGTCAATGCTTATAAATATCTAAAGGACAGGTGTCAACAGGATGAGGCCAAACTCTTCTCAGTGGTGCCCAGTGACAGAACACGGGGCAATATGCACAAACTTGAATGCAGAAAGTTCCACCCAAACATAAGAAAAAACTTCTTTACTTTGAGGGAATAGGCTGCCCAGAGAGGTTGTGGAGCCTCCTCTGGAGAGATTCAAAACTTGCCTGGATGCAATCCTGCGCAACCTGTTCTAGGAAATCTTCTTTAGCAGCCGGGTTGGATTAGATGATCTCCAGAGGTCCCTTCCAACCCCTACCATTCTGTAATTCTGTTAAAATTCTACCAAAAGAAACTTGGCTTAAAAAAAGGAGAGGACATTTGTATGGACAATAAGAATGTATGGCTGTATAGCTGTTAGGAAAAAAAAAAAAGAGAGACAGAGAAAAAAAAATAGCAGCATTTAAAGCAATTCTTCAGGGTTTAAAACAGGTTCTGTATGAGATCTTAAGTCCTCCAGCTGCATAAACTTCTCCTTTCACATGGAAGATAAAACACTGCAAATAGCTTCTTGAACTGAACACGCTCCAAGTCTGAGCTGGTTTAGCAATTACTGTGTCTAATGTTTTTCAGTAGGAGCTTTCCTAACAAGGACATAATGAAGGCTAAATTGCTTTTTCAGTTATGGCTGAATAATTTGAAATAACCTCTCAGGTTAAAACTCTACCATTACAACAGGTTAACCTGCATTCCTTAGTGCGACAGCTATGGTGTCAAGTTCTGTGCCGTAAAATAATTCTAATAATTCTTGGTGGGCATTGTTGAACCTGAGGTTGCACATTAGATTTTGCTTGAAGTTGCTTTCCAGGTTCAAATTTTCCTGAAGATAAAGGAAATCAGTTTGCCCGTGTACCCCTGCTCTATGTAACAGCTGTGAGGAAAAGCCCGTCTGTTTGATTCTGACACAGGATGGAGGCAGATAGCATTTTTTTAGCATTGGATTATCTCATTCAGACATGTTCTTCTTTAAGCAACATGGCAAGTCTGGGCTTTGGAAGCTCTAAAATACAAACCAAAAGAAATAATTTCTGAAGTGCTAAGTCCTTATTTCACATAAACACATATACCTACAAAGAATTTAGTAATGAATACTAATGAATAGTAATATCAACATAGTTTTCTTGAAGAGAACTAAGAAGAATTGAAGTTTGCAAGCTATATTGACTACTCAAAGAAGATAAAGCAGATCTCCCCTTCTTTCTGTGTTTAATTATACCCTGAATAACACACAAGTTGTTGTGTTGCCATATCATTGTGAGTGATGAACCAGACAGAATTATGGCTGAAAACCAGACTAAGGGCACATCTACCCAGGCATCACAGAGAAAACATTTGTTAATCATCATATTGGAAGTACCATGGATGAAATCTTGATACCGTTGAACCCAGTGGAAATGTTTTCATTGATAGTTAGGATTTCTTCTTTACTTTTTTTTCTGACCTTTCTCTTAGTATTCTATAAGAGAGTATTGTTATTGAGGCAGCTGATAAGTTTATGTCACTGCCAAAATGCTGGCCACAGTCAGACCTCTTGGAATTAAAATTATTAAATCAAAATTACTTTTTTGGTTAGAAAGAATCTAAACATGTTAATCTTTTTTTTGCAGTTCTATCTATGCAACTAAAGCTTCCTATATTTATTTTTCTTGTGCAAGTCACAAAATGAAAAACATTTTAGAGGTAATTCAGATTGACATTTGTTAAAGTCTTTTTCAAAAAGCAATAGTAACAAACAAAAAATCACCTTCTTACCCAGATATGTGTAAAAGTCAGATTATTAGATAGTGAATTTTTTGTAATTTCTATTGTGAGGCTGTATATATAAAGTGTAATTTATGAACAGAGACACAGCTATTTAAAAATACGGCCCTATCTCTGGGTCAAACTGATATGAAGATAATTATTGCCAAGGGCCTTTTTCCTTTTATGTCTACAAAGAGAAAATCACAGTGGCAATAAAACCTAATAGTCAATATTTTTTTTCTAGAAGAGAACAGTACCATTGACTGGCCTGTAGTTCTACCTACTCTTTCATTTATATATAATAATCTTCAATTTCTGTTTAATCATCTTCACATTTAAACAGCTGTTGCATTTCACCATCGAGGTGGTTGCGTTTCAGCATTAAACTCTGGAGGCTTCCTAGTAGAATGCAATGTGTATATACATCCATTACTGCTCATCACGATCACTTTATCACTTATATACAGTTATAACAGTTAATATTTACATTGGGGCTGTGCCTGGAGGAATCAGTCAGAGGAAGTCAACAATAAAATAATATAGATAGTAAGTACATAGCTGTTACTCAAAGTGCAACTCAAACAACATTCAGAAATCTGTTGTTTTAATGATACTTCTATGCACTTTGTGACAGTAAAAGAGCAGAATTAACATGTATTTTTCTATTTAAAAGTAAAGCACTACAGTGGATAGAACAGAGAGATGCAATTATCTCTTCTGACAAGTTTAAGAGTATGCTCACACTTGTCAAAAGGCAACATCCTTTGGGATTTAGTGGTGCTCAGGAGAAAATATGTGATTTTTTTTGCAGTAGGTTTTATTCGTATTCAAGTTAAAAAAAATCAAAGAAAGTTTCAGTTCATAATTTGGAATTAAAACGGCACCTACATATCATTTAATGGAAGAAGACAGATGACAAAAGAAATTTTTTTCTGTAGTCTATATTGTAATCCTAACAGTGTTATGATGATCTTTGAAAAAAATTGTAAATCATTAAGTTTTATACAAAGATTAATCCATTTGTACATGAAAATATTGTTAAAATAAATTGCTGCCTTGAAACGAAATATAAAATTCCCTTTGCAATGTTACAAAGCTTTCCTAGAACTGAAGATTTACAAGTCACAATTTTGCTTTGTCTTTTTGATACTACTATTGTTGTTTTTAATACACTTCATAATTGGCCTATGCCCCAGGTTAGGACAGTGCATTAACAGTAGCTTGCTCTTTCTATTTGATCAAGACACAGTTGTTGTCATAATTCTGTTCTTACCTACACATTTTGAAAATATTATTTCTTAATTCAGACTCATTTAATCTTGAACAATTTCTTCTTTCTGGCTTTCTTCATATGCATACTTGTCTCATGTACCAATAGAGAACACAGACATTAAATATTTTACTAAATCTGGCTACCTCACTGGTTTTAATACATCCACAGGCTGTTACATTATTAGGCTAAAAGATTTCTTGTTTTGAGGACTTTCATGTTTCAACATCTCTCTCCTTTTAGCCACTGCTAAGATCCCCAAGACTGTTACTGTACTTTGGCAGTTCTTTCCCAAGGGCTTGTTTTCCTTGATAGATGTTTAAGAAATTTGCCATATGATATATGCAGATTAATTAGAAACCGGGAATATATATTCTAAAGAAATATTTTCTTTAGATAATAGTAGAAGATTCTTAAACTGAATACAATTATTTCCCTTTTTCTCACCCTTTCTTGACAGCAAGGTATCAAGCATGAGCATTTACGTGTAAGAGAAGCTTGCCCATTTCTGCCCTGTACAGAAGTAAAGGATCCATCTCTTTTACTAGGTATATCAATCTGATTTCTTTCAAACAAATACCCCCTTTTTTAGGGAAAAGGGGAGTTGGAACAATATACTTTATAATATTAAAACATGTACACTATTCATGGATATATAAAATTTACTGAAGCTTTTGTTTATAATGTTTGTGTAACAATAACTATCAGTAACATTTTCCTGAAAGCACCAATCATATTGTGTCTGTAATAAGCTTCTCCTGTAAACCCAACAACTCACACTGGCAGTGAATCAGGGCCAAAGAATGATTCATATAATAGAATCTTCCAGGAGTGTCCAAAAATAATAATAAAGAATAAAATGAAGAATTTTTTTTTTTAATTATCTTTGGCAAACAGATGCATTTCAACGATAAAGGTAATGTTTTATAATCCAGCTTACTTAAATTTTACAAACGTGAATCTCTGCATTTATTTAGTTTCTAATTATCTCAATCTGAAAGAAGATGAAATTCTGAATTGCAGCAACAAAAAAAATTATCTCTGGCACACATGCAAAATTGTTTATTTTTATGGTTGACATAATTAGACAACACCCACACACAATAACAATTCATTTCAATACATTCTCTGTACTGCTTAGGTCATGAAGTCAATCATAAACACTAACTGATACAAAACATTCCTCGGGTAAATGAAAGGAAGGACCACTGAAACAACACAAGCAGCAGAAGAAAGCTTGGAGTCTTTCCACACTAATGTCTGATTATGTGGAACAATGTCAAGAACTCAATAGAGTACTTGTCCAACCAGTGTTTCCGGACAATTTTTTTTTTTCTCGAAAATGTTTAAATGTAACTGGAACAATTAACATTTAAGAAAATTCAGTGCTTTAAAGGGTCGAGTCCTTTATTTATTGTAGAGTTCAGAGAGCTTTTAGACACTATCAGAAATGACAGGTGATACAACATACTGAACTGCCAGAAAGGAACAGCAGACCTACAGTGTTCACCAGGAATGCTACAGGGTTGAAGGCCTGCCATTGGTAGCTGTGCAGAAAAGGTACTGGCAGCATATTGCTTCTTTCCAGCTGTGTAAGCTGGAATCAGAAATATGTACAGCCTCTCTGCATTTTTGTTCAACAAGCATGGTAATTGTATCTCCTCAACAACTATAATCAGCTTTAAGGCATGGCTTTCAACTCGTAGGTCTCTTATCAGAATTAGTTTTGCACAGAGATTGCTGTTTACTTGTACTTTCTGGTAGAGAGAAGAGATGGTTTGGGATCCCAAAGGATATGATTACAGCTCACTTTTGGTGTCATGGATCACTTTTGTATGATCTATTACAAGACAAGTAAAAGAGAAGTTACAAAAGCCACAAAGGTGACACAATCAATCACCCATCTATGCTGTTCCTGATAATCTGATGGTATGAATGGAATGCAACCTGATCAGTATGAGATCTATGCTTCCATCTCTCACTTCATTCCTGGCTGTTGGGACATCTGATTCACAAGAAGCATAAGCTCTGGGAGGAATCTTATCCACTGAATATATTTGTTTTAATTTTTGATGAAAATGTCTCCAACTGCCTGAAAAGCTTGATCCTAACCAGTCATAGCTGACTACTACTCTAGTTGTCGAGATAAGCAGGGCGAGCATGCAGTGCTATTGAAAATACCCACAAAGATAAATACTGTCTTCTTCAGCGTGTGAGTCAACATAGCTGGTTGAAATGGTTTTGGACGTAAGGTAGAATGCAGTCAGAAATAAAGCTACCTATGTCTGTCTGCTCACGATTCACATCAGCGTCTTCTGAAGGGGTGTGTGAATCACTAGGAGGATTCTTCAGAAGAACCACACTTTCAGACATGAGATTTAATATGCAGTAGGATTCTTCTATATGCAAAGATTTCTTTCTCCTGCACTCCCTCCCAAGAACATCTGATGAAGAAAAGACCATTTTAATCTGCTATAAACATTTCAAAGGAATCAAAGGGAAAAGATGAAGTACTGTCCCTGCAGCTTTTAGAAGGGTAGTGTTCACCAGATACACATCTCACAAAAAGCAGTAATGTTTGGTTTGTGTGCTTTCTGACTTGCATCATCCAGATGCATTCGAATGAATCTGGTCTCTTGTATTCAAAACATGTTAATTCATCCTTACCATGCACTGTTTAAGCATCTTACTCCTACAGTTTGTTACTTTGTCAGTACCTTATAAAATAAAAATGAATGTTTAGTTTAGCATGTCAGAGGTTTCCAGAAAAAGCTTCAGAAATCAATAGTGTAAAAGCACTGGGAATTTGCCTTAGAAAATGTATTTCTTTTGTGACTATCGGTAGAGAAAAAGTCAGTATGACCCTCAGTCCTTCTGAGAGTCCTACATGCATGATAAATAGTTCCTTTACTAACACATCAAGTCGCTGATCTTTCTGCATGATAGGAGGCACAGCTTATTTTTGCTAATTCTGTTAAACCCATGAATTTAATGTACCCACAGCTGGAATCCATACCAGTGTGTTAACTTTTGTTTAGTCGTCAGGGAGGAAGCTGCAGCCATCGCAGCCTTCATGCAGTACCACTGTAAGGCAAGTGTAAGAGCTTCCCAGAGAGCTTGGAATGTTCATTTTGACCATGCAAGTTCAAGCTTCAGAAATCAACTGCAAATATAATTTCTTCTGAGTCTTCTGAGAGTGCATAAATGCACAGTGTTTCAAAAGACACTGAGAACCGAGTTCTTTGAAACTGATTTTTGTGTAGTCTTTATTTACTCTTTCTTAATGAAAGTCATCACACGTTGGTAAATACGTGCTCAAATTTGTAATAACAGAGCTTGACTCAAATGGGCAGTGAAATAAGTGATTGTCCTAAGTTAAAATGTGGTATTCGAGATTTCAGTTTCTAGAATAAATGATCTCCTTTATGTTTAAAACAATATACAGATTCAGGACCAATAAAATTTTTGCGTGTAAAATGATCATTTCTAATTCTTTTTATGTTTAAATGCAGCAAGTTTTTTTCAAGTAAACATTTCATAAGAACCTTTCATGCATACACTAAAGTACATGGCATAGCAGAACTAACATAATGGAGTGTTAGGAGCTATTAAATTAATGAGTCATGTAATGAGGAAGATGTACATTAAAGGCTACACACTTTCTGACGTTAGTGCGTTATTTGAGATACTCTGACACATAGAAAGATAAAATCTGCACCAACAATCTTTACTTATAACGTACCTGTCTCAGGGCATGGAAGGATTGAGACCTACCTCTGCACTAGAATTTCTGATTCAGACTCAAATTTTATATAAATGATGAAGAAATTTAACCACTGGGGAGTTGTTCTAAATGGTTGAATGGCAACAGAAGTTATTCTAGCTTTCACGCTTAAAGGAATTCTCTCATCAGTGGAGATGGGATGGAGTTGTGAAAGAAGAAGAAACTAAGAGGAAGCGTATAAAAATAAGTAAAGTTGAGGGCTTTAACTTACCATGTGTGTCTTGCTCTTTATTTTACTACACACATATCCTTCTGGTTCCATTACATTCAAACTAGTTATCCTTCACTTCCATGGATTTATTGATGAGCAAATTACAGCATTACTTCCACTTTCCTGCATATGGCCAGAAGTGCATAACCTTCTTTGCAACTTACAGAACCGGTGTCTGATCCTCAAATTTATTTACTGAAGCAGTGACAGCAGTCTTGATTCTCACTGATGAGTTTGTTTTCACTAAGGTCATGGGATAACTAGAGCCAAGTAAGTGCAGGTTTGGCATCCTCCACAATAGCATGTTCACATCCAAGTTGATTTGGAGCAATCAGTGAATGGATAAATAGATGCTGGAAGAAGGAAGAACAACACATAAAGTGTATGTATTCTTGCCTTACAGAACTGAACATTTCTAGGAATTGTTGTGATCTGCCACATACATTGTGCACTTTAAACATTTCCATCTCTGCATTTCTCAATGCTATATTTCCCTACCGCTAATATATGCTATGGCAGACTTGTGTAGTGCAAAGAACAAAAAAAGATACAATTACTGAGGAGTCTGTAATCTATCTAATCACAGCTCAGTTGTTCATCTATAAGGCATCACTGTTGAGAAGGGTGATGAAGGAAGGATCCATGTGTTAAGACAAGTTCCTGAGAATCTGAAGATCTGGCTTCTCTTCCTATTTCTTCAAGAGATTTCATGCTCAATTTTCAGCATATCATTTTGGGCTTGACTCAATGCCAAAGATAATGAAAATCTTTATTTCTTGGTGCTAGAAGTTCTCTGTAGTGGAAAGGGGTAATCGTGATGAAATTGTACCAAGGAGCTGTTATGATTTGCTGTGATGTGCTTTGATATTCTCAGATGTTAGAAAATATAGAGATGCAATGTATTTGTTACTGGTGTTTTGTTTCACATTTTATCATCTAATGGACATAGTAAGTGTTAAGGAAGGCTTTGAAGGATTACAATGAGAATAGTTGTAGAAAAAAAAATAAATGCTAGCTCTCAGCATATTTCTGACACATGAAACACTTCTTAGACACACAAGAGTATTTATCATTCCAATATTTTAATTTTATGAAAGAGGATTGATAAAGAAAAAATACTGATACTTTCTTTCATGTTGAGTTTTTCATAGTGATACCATGGTATGATATCATACTGATATTATACCTAATATCAAATAGATTCTCGAAACTTATCAACTATGTGTTAGCATTCATCCTCTTATCTTTCTACATGCATAGGAAACAACATGTTGTTTATCCATGGAGTAGAAGAAAGTAGATGATGTCCATAATGTTTCCATCCTTTCTATTTTGAAACTTTTTCAGCTTCAGAAAATATCTAGTGTGGCTTAAAGAATCTTTAAATATATTACTCCCAAACATTCTAAACTCTTTTCAGTTCTCGAGAGCAGAAAAAGCAGAATCATCTATTTCTATGGTGCTGCAACAAAGAACTCTTAAAACATTTTATGGAGAAAAAAATAAATAGAAACACTATCATCTCCTCTCTCATAAGGTCTCATACATAGTTAAAATTTGTAAAACAAAAGAAAGAAAACTGTATAAAAAGGAATTAATAAATCTCAAATTTGAAAAAAAAAAGACATTCTCAAAACAAATAATAAACCATATATTTCAGTTAGGATTAAACATATTGGTTCAATATGCCCTCAAATCCAAATTTTCTCATAAAAAATTACTTTAAATTGAATATGCATTTTTTTTTGTAAGAAAACTCGCTGAAGAAACTGCTCATGTCACTTAAGGTATAGCATTTTCAAAAGACCTTTACTGTTACTGCAATTAGTAGAAATAGTTTAATGAGAACAATCAGCATTAGACCAGGATTAAATGCTTCAAAAGTCCCAGTCTTATTATCTGTCTCCATTCTTACTTATAAATACTGTTTTGGAGAATCTAGTTTTCCATCCAAATAAATTAGGCTGAGATAATTACAATTTCCCAGTATTATGTGAGAAATCAACAACAAAAATACTCTTAAATATATGAAAGGGATATTGCGAAAGGTGTGCAAGGCTACTGTTGACTTGCTGCATAAAACTATCTTGGACATGGGTTTTCCACACTGCAGCGTAAAAGATGAAACCTTCTGACAAACTGATTAATAATCTTGAGCTGCTGAAGTTCAGCTGAGTGAGCAATTAAACATTCCAAACAGCAATGAACCTTCAGAGATAATTTATGATAATTTTATGCACAAGAGCTCAGTGGCTTTTTAATTTGATAGAATGTTAGTAGCATAGATTTCTAACAAGGGAGTTTCAGTGCTCCATACATCACTGAGATTACTTAAACATTTCAAATGTGGTTGATGAATGAAGTTTCCTGAGATGTGAGGAGATACAGAAGGTGTCAGAAGGTTGAGATTATTCATCATATCAATTATTGAAAGTGGATGCATTGACATCATACTCCCAGCTCATATTTTATAGCCATTATGAAGACAGAACAGAAATAACAGACTTGGTGGACTGCAGAACAGGCAGAATATCCAACTTCTTCCCTCTTTTATTCCAGCATTGTCTGTCACCACAGAACGTTAGCACTTCCACGTGTTTCTTTGAAAGTTGTTCATAATATATAGCAGGAGAACAAAACACTTTGAGTATCATCAGCTAATATTTAGAAAACATCCCATACAGATCAAGGGAGAAAAGAGAGGTTAGATAATGCAACATGAGTCTAAACTCAGCTTGTCAGAAATGCAAATACTGTGTCATTTTTGCTGAGAGAGAGCAGGATTCCCTATCTTCTTAAACATATTTTTTTTGCCTTTTTGTTGCTTTCCAAAAACTGTGTAGGGTAGTATATTCAAACAAGTCAAATATTTTTAACTCCTAGAATATTTTCCCTTCGTTCTTTCATTTCTTATTTTGGCAAGTAAAATATAACGTTTTAATCTTGGATTTCTGACATATGACAGTTTGAAATGCACTAAGCTAAACTAAAGTAAATAATGTAAAGGGATCTTCTTTATTGTAAGAACAAAGATAAAGTCTGCTTTGAACAGAACACTGAAACAGTCAGATATCACATTTAACAGAACAGCCAGTTGGTGAGATTTTATTTGGTTTTAACATACTATAATGATCCTGACAATAAAACATTTCATGTATCCAAACATTTATCATTTCATGCATGGAAAGAATAGAATGCTGACACTGGAGGCTAAAGATGGACAAAAATAATGTTGCTCGAAGCAGGACAACAGGCTGTTACTTAAACTCCTTCAGGTGAGAGAGATCACTTCATTCGTGTAAAGCACTATTAATCAAAATACTCCTCTAAGCTCAGGAACTATGCAGACAGCTTGGAGATTGATAGGTGGGAGAGTGGGAGTGTTTGCATAGACCTTGTGGCTTCAAATCCTACTTCAGACTAGAACTATTAGTCTTAAGTTAATGAAAATAGTTGTCTGATCCTTTGTGTGTCTTCAACACTATTGTTTCAAGGGCTGACTCCTGCACGGGTCCAAATCAACACCTATTGACATAACTGAAAGACTCCCATCCTCGAAGAATGGAGTCAACATTAGCAGAAGAATCACAGAAATTGATAAAGAAAGGAAGTTCAATAAATATGATGATGATAAACTTCAGTAACTCCCACTAGACATTACTAAACAACGCAACAGAGTTGGCAAGCAGCTTCCATGTCCACCTAAAGACAGGTATGTCTGAACTAGTGGCAATGAGGTTCTCTTCTTGAAAAGCCTACTTCAGCTGATTCAAGAGTTATTTTCAATCCCATCTTAGTATCACTTCCCAAAACGATATGAAAATAGGTCCGAACGCTGTTTATGGAGGAAAATTCCCTGGAGAAGAAAAGAAAGAACTTCAAATTGTGTGAGCGAAAATAAATTGTTGAAAAAACCCAGAACTTGGGAAACTTGACCTAATTCAAAGGTTAAAAAAGTGGATTTGTTTCACCTAAAGAATGGACTGAAACAGTCCTCAAACACAAAATTTGGTATAAGTAGAATGGTATTACTGTAACTTTTAGTACACTGTTGCAAAATGAAATATTAAAAAGGAAACAAAACCATTCTATGATGAAAACTTACTCCTGGGACAAGGTATCTGGAAGCAAGTAGTTGAAAAATTTCCATTGTTAGAGCCTTTTACTAAAAAGTTACAACTTTCAAAATGGTAAAAATATCTTCAACCCTCTTTCATGGCCTCTTCAGTCAGAGTCAGAGCTCACAAATCTTCATGACAATGCCTCCTGGAATGCAAAACAGCTGAAACAGCATTGACTTTAGAATCTATACATGGTTTGCACCTCTCATTTTAATGCACTCAAATAATAGTATTTGGAAGAAAAAAATAATTCACCTGGAAGTCTGTCACCATAGGGATATTGGGACAACATTTTCAGTTAAATTCCACCAGTTCAGTTCTCTCATTTACACAGGAAAAGCTTCAAAACTGTTATCTGTTTGTATTCTTGAAGACAATTCTGAAGTCCTATCTTGCTAATATATGGTAGTGAAAATGAAATATTAATAACATAGTCAACTGTCCTATAGATGTGAAAAGCAATGCATACCTACAACTTGTATATATAATACTCTTTTGACAGTAATATTCTAGTTCAGTTTTGGCAGCCAAACATGTTATTTTCAGGCAAAGTTGGCAACAACTCAAAGTCATGGAAACATTGGGCAAACTCCAGCAGCCCTTTTTAGGGCAAGATATCTATTTAAATACAAGATTTAACCTACCTGTTAACAGGATAAAAATGTATGACCTGGATGAAAGGAGTATCTTGAACTTTCTGCAAAATAGGATATTCTGGTTTGCACTATTTAGTGTTTTTGCTTTATTATTCATCTCTGAGGCTGTAATGAGCATTAGTTATTATATAGTGGCTCAGATCCAACATAAATCATCTAACCTCCCCCTTTATTGATTTATATTAGCATTTATAGATGGCACTCATTGTCTTTATAGAGCCTGGGATCTCACAGTAATTAAGTTCAAATTTAAAATAAACAATGACATCCAATATGGGTTGTTGAATATCCTGCAAGGTTTCTTGTGGAATGCCTACATTCAGTTTAGACCTCATCTAAAAATTCTAACTAGACGTACCAAATGAAACCAAACAAATAATCACAGCAAAAAAAAGAACAGCAGGGAAGGCATGTATTCAGTCTTGAAATGACTATGGAATAGCTTTGTCAAAATTATAGTGTCAATATTGTATCGGTTGTCACTGTCACTTTTTTTTTTTTAATGGTGATGATGTATGAGCCTATCTAGCTCAGTGGTTTCTCCTGAAAATATTGTAATCTTACCTAGAGAACGTTATATGATACCGTCTTATCTCTAAGTCTTCCAGTGCTCCTGGGTGCATGGTTAAGTTATTCTTTTCTTTTGCTCTCTGGAGACAAATATATACCTTAAAGCACATTCCTGTATTTCTCAATTAATTCTACTGATTTAAGGCCACAACTACCTTTAATGGTAAATGGTAAGCATTGCGTACAGTAGCGTAAATGTGAACTGCTACGAGAAAACTTTTTTCCAAGCCATAAATGGCAATCTTCACATGCTGCAGGAACAGAAACCAGAACTAGAGTTGTTTTTTGTTAATTGAACTGGTGCTAAACTATTTTTCTTCTTTCATAACAACTATCAAGATATAAGTATCATAAATAGTATTAAATTATTACAGAATTATTATAAATATTATTTTTAAATGGTCCTCAAGAGCATTTCTCTAACTCATGTAGAACATTCAAAAGTTAATCCAAACTGGAAGCCCTCATATCACTGAAGAATTTCAGTGAACACTTTCGAATTAAAATTGAAAACCTCATCTGGATGTATTCTGACAATTTAAAAAACATGTGGGAAGCAACCACTAACTGTGCAGCTAAGCCTTAAAACAGCTGTCTAAAACCAATATGATATCTGACTCTCCTGCCCATGAATCTAACCTGAGCCCTAAGCCTAGGCAAAGATTTCTGTCAAATTTCATTCTGAAACCACAACTGGAAGTACCAAGTGGGAGAGAGTTCCCCTATCAGTCCACAGCGCTGCTATGGCTTGGCAACCTGTTTGCACCCCCACTCTTCATGAGTCTCATGTGAAAGGATGTGAGTGGGAGAATTCTCACAGAAGCCTCCACTTTTCTTCCTCAATCCTTTTGCAGCACTGCTCTTCCTATGGGTCTCGCGTCTCTGTCAGGGAACAGGCAGCCGCTGCTTAGCAGGGAAAGGAGAATTTGGGAGCCAGGCACCACAGCATGGCAGGCAGAAGCCATGGCCTCACTTACAAAAGGGTTTAGTCCTGTCATACACGACCAAGACAGGAAGTCAGCCTGTGGGTCAGGGTCAGAGTCTAGATCTACAAGGTTCAAATTTGTCCACAGGCATGGCTGCAAAGGAGCTGCAAAGCAGCTGTCCAGACATAGACCAAGTGTGAGAGCCTCAGCTTAATGCAGCTGCGAGCAAAGCAGGTAGGAATCCCCGCTGCAGCTTCTTCCAGCTCTTCCGCAGAGAACTCCAAGGCCAGTAAAGGCTTCTCAAGCACATATCACTTGTCAGAGAGATCCTCCCAGGTGGAGGGAGGATTGCCCTCCTAACTGACCCTAAGCCTAGCAGGGAACTTCTGCCATGAGATACACTGAAGCTCTAGGGGAAAGTCTGAGTAGGGAAGATGTTTCATAGACAGTGCTTCGCTTTGGCAGCTTCTTAGGAGATCTGCTCTTTCCAAGGACACCAGCTTTCTCCCTTTCCCTACCTTAATCCCAGCCTTAACCCTAAACCCGGTCTCAGAGGATTTAGTACAATTTCATTAAATCTTTCCGCTAGTCCTTGAAATGCTTTAAAATTGATTCTTTGGACATTTTTGATATTCCAGGTAAAGGAATTGAATTGTGCTGTCTAATTGTTGTTGGTTTACTAAGTGACAAGGCATTGTTTCTGTGATAAGTATTCTGATAGAATAAAACCATTAATGCATTTTACAAATATTTCTCTGAATTTTACATTTAATTTCAGCAAACATTAATGCCAGTGAGGCTTGATTGCCTCAGTGTCTGTACAAATGAACACAAAAGAACTGTGAACATTTCTGAATTCATCTAATTTTAAAACTAACATGAATAAAGTACAGATAGCTTTTTGTACTACCAGTCAGCTCTAAATATTGTGATTTTTTTTTTCTCTCAGTAAGAATTGGCAGTCAGCTACAGATTTACAGCCTCAAGCAACATCACTCCTATTTTGAAATTCTGGTTAAACACCATAAACACCTGAGTAGTCTTACTCTGATAATTCAACTGACTTTGAATTCAGAAGGACAACTCTTTTCAGCAAAGTTGCTCAAATATAAGCACTTGAAAAACTGAGCCTTGAATTTGTTGTTCTGAAACAGTTTAATTTCTGATTTTGCCATAAAAATTCTAAAGGAATATCTAGTGAAGATAAAGCATTTTCAAACAAAAGATTAAGAAAATGGCTTTGTTCTTTCTTTTAACAAATAGATGTGTTTTATAACATATATATATTGTATTTTATAATGTATTTTTATATAGAATACACATAGAAATCTAGAAAAATTTAGAATATATAGACTATAACAGGTCTGTAATTGCTGAGATTATTGAGCAGAGAATGACAGAAATCCTCGAAGCATTCTTTTGAAAGTGCCACGTGAGTACAGGAACAAAGCATATGATTTTGTATGACATATTCCTGATGTGAGGAAAAAGAAAAAGAAAAATGTGAGCAACAACAGTTCTATTAAGCTCACTTGTCTCAGGATCAAGTCCTAAATAGTAAAAGTTTAATTGAAAAAAAAGTGCAAGAGGGGGTTTTGCTTCATTTGGGATACCTGACAGAGCAGTCAAGAAGAAAAAAGTGGCAGCCAGAGGAGAAGAAGAAGAGAGCCAAATTATTTCTCATATGTTAGTAAACAGAGAAATTTCAGAATGGCCATTAGAGAGGATGAAGGGAGAAATTGTATAATGGACTTACAGAGACAAAAAAATTCCAAACAGTAAAGAGAGAGTAAAGGGCAAGTTCCTTCAGTCCTTGCTGTGAGAATTCGAGGGATGGTCTGATGTTCACAGACAAATTTCAAAAATATCTAATTACCACACACATATCTAGATCTCACTTTCAGAAACGACAGTGACACCGACAGTGCACATACAGAGGAAAACACATGCGTTAATAACACACTAATTATTTTTCATAGTGTGTTTCTACTGCTGGACCCTTAGTGCTGACATCTTAGTGTGAGATGCACAAGCTGAGAGTCAGATCCCCAAAAAGTACCTGTTTGGAAGACATCCATACAGTGGTTACCTTGGCAACAGACACATCTGAAAGCTCTCAGAAGAGCTTTTTTTGTCACATATTCACTTTTTCTGCTCGGAGTGTTGGTTTGTATGTGTACGTAGGCACAGGCTACAAACTTTATCAATCAAACTACAGCTGCACAGTTTCAGCTCTGACTTTTATTCTTTTCTGCTTTCCAGCAACGTATGATGAACGTTAGCTGATGAATGAAGAGACTGGTATCTGGCAGAGAATGTTGCTCCACTGGAAATATAGAAATCCTGCTGAAACTTTACAGATCATTTACATGACGTTTTGAAGTAGGAAAAAGGTTTATATTACTAGTGAAGAGATGCCCATGTAAATTACACAGGGAGAACTGCCTCAATAAGAAAACGCCCGGATTGAATCTTCTCAGACTTTTTGACTTACATTATTATTAGTTACAGAATCACAGAATGTTAGGGATTGGAAGAGACCTCAAAGGATCATCAAGTCCAATCCCCCTGCCAGAGCAGGAACCTAAATGACATCACACAGGAAAGTGTCCAGGCGGGTCTTGAATGTGTCCAGAGAAGGAGACTCCACAACCTCCCTGGGCAGCCTGTTCCAGTGCTCTGTCACCCTTACTGTAACACTAGCGACCTTTTCAGCTTTGGAAAAACACTTGTATTTATATTTCAAAACCAGAATCAGCAGCTTTTCATGTGACTTCCATCTCTGAGCTGCTGGTACTAGTAGTTGATGGTACTAGAAGACCTCATTCTGTGTGGTACATGAAACCATTATCTCCCACCAGTTCTCATATAAGACCACTGAGTGTGTAAACCAGGCCTTGTTTTAGTGGAAAGGTTCCTGCATTTTAGCTCTTTAACATAGGTTTTCTATTTCTGCAGTTTCTACTGATTGAGTACACTAACCAGGATGCTTTTTTTTTTTTTTTCTGTCGGCACAGGTGCAAATTTAAAAAAAGGAATACTGTCTTGTGAGCGAATTACATTATTTGTAATGAAAAATATCAGAAGAATAGAAACAGTTTTCAAAGTACTTCAGCTTGAAATCACAAGTATTTGATAGGTCTGTTCTGCCACTACTCACTTTGTTTTGAATTCTTAGTTCTCTCCTTGTCTCCTTCTGTATAATTTTTTTTTTTTTTTTAAGCAGTCATTTTTAAGTTATAGCCTGGCCTCCACAGTATTACTGCTCTGTTTTATTTTCCAGCACAATAAACATGCTACTGTACAGTAAGGCTAAATGTCAAGGATAGGTAAAAATTTGTCAGTGTTTCAAGCAGAATTCAGGGACATTTCAAAATGTTGCGGGTTTTTTTTTTTTTTGTGATTTGGGCTTCCAGCTTTAAAATGTGATGTATAATTGACATTTTGATACTTCGAGGCCATGGTGTATTCTCACACTTCCATGAAAAAAAACCCAACTTGCTGACACAATCAGGAAACAGATGGTGACAAAGATCTTGTATTTAATATGCCAATCATTATGCTTTACTTGCATATTATCATCTCATTCATGAGGCCACTATATGAAGGAATTTTGCTATGCCTCTGCAAATCAATCAAAAAGTCTTTTAATATTTTTTTTAAAAAATATAATTTAGGTCTTTCTTATCCTTTCTATGTTTCATTATATTTGGGGTGGAGCGTTTATGCAAATGTATTACACATGAAAAAATGCTTTGACATTCCTGTGGCTAGAATAGATGTCAGCATTGAAATACTCAGTATAGATAGCGTCAATAGAGAGACCAAGAAATGACTTGGCAACTGAAGCACCCACATTTTCCATACTTTGCTGTGGTCCTTAATTCAAAGGCAGTGACATAGTAAGACACTATGAAGGATGATGTCGAGTAGGAGGATGGATTTTGTAATGTGGCCTCACATCTACTAAGACCTGGACTTCAGTCAAAATTTCTGCTCAAGAAAACCACAGATGGCAGATTACCAATATATTTCAGTTAGAGCTAGCACTGGATTTGAAATCACTAAGTATCTGAGCCAAGCAAACCTCTTCAGCTCTGAAAATAGGCATTTTCCTTGGAAAGTGTCTGACTCAGTCCCATCATATAGGAGCATAGTTCACTCACTCACAAACTGAGCAAGGACCCTCCTTGGACAGTCTGAGATCCTCTGAAGCTATTTTAGTCCTGTCCTGGTTTCACTGGGACATAATCCTAGGACAGCCATGGTCTGCAGGCCATTAGCAGGTCGGAGTGAGCCAGGACAGCTGATCTGAGTTGGCTACAGGTGTACCTTGTACCAAAAGCAACATTCTCAGTATAAAAGGGGAAGTTTGCTGAGGGTGAAGGCTCTTTTGCTGAGGTCTTCTGATCCTGCTTCTTTTGCTGCTCCTGAGGTCTGCCTTCTTGTTTATTGTGGCCACTGTACGTTCCCTGGGCTGAGTACAGCTTTGCTTACTTTATACTGGTATTGATTTGGCAGTCTCATGAAATCTGTTTTCATTTCAGCCTGTGAGTCTTCTCTCTTTTTTTCCAGTTCCCCTTCCTGGCTGGGGAGAGGCCATCAGGTGGTAGAACAAGTGCTATAGTTTAGTCCCAGATACGGGCTAAGTGTGGACAAGCCTGCTATTGTAAGTGATAAGAAAAGGTTAGTTTTTTCCTTTGTTTCTATCCTACACTCATGTTTTGAGGAAGCTGGGGTATAGTTAGCTCTGGGTTTTTTCTGTCTCACTCCTACTCTCTCTCTGTAGGTTCTCCAGCTTCTAAAATGTGCATCTTTCCATTTAAAGAAGTAAAAAGATATTTCTGGTTCTTTGCAGAGAGGAACAACACAAGCAATAGGACACAGCATATAGTGTGACTATTTAGAGCTTATGAGCCTTGCTACCTGTGATAGAACATGCCTCCGACCTGGCTATAGTTAGGTAGTTATTTGAAAGCTTGCACATTTCTCCTGAAGTGGATAGAAATATACACTGGCTTTTGGTTTAAGATGTGCAAGGAATCACTTTGTGTTGAAACTTAGAAAAGAAGCTATTTCTGGAAGAGAAAAAGAAATTTTATGCCATTGTTCAACACAATCTGTTGCTATTCCAGGCACAGTACATTTTAGTAGCTATTTTCATTAGATGAGTCTCGTAAGAGGCAAGGTGGTCTTAAGTGCAAGAGAAGTGAGCCTATGTTCCTTTCATTGGTGTCACAGCATAGAGTTTACAGTAGCCTTTCAGCATATCACTGTTTATTTTTCCCCTAATCCTTTCAGCATATCACTGTTTATTTCCCCCCTAATTCTCCCTTTCTAATCTCCATCCATTTCAGCCCACTTGCAGTGTGCTCGGTTAGACTAGGTCTTTATTACCTAGTAACTGGGAGTTCCGTACCATCCCTATTTTATATTCCCTTCATTGTGTGGCATTTAGCTTGTCCAAGCAAGTTTGTGACTTATGAAAACAAAACTCCTCCAGGTTGCAATTCTATGTTCCTTTTAATTGATTAAGAAAAAAAACCCTTACCCCACCAAGTCCAACACAGTGTTGTGCAATGGTTGAGCTGCTCTTAAAGACAGGGGCAGATTTATTGTTTCATTACTTATCAAAGGCAGCGGCTTACACACCTTGCACTATCTAGACAACAGTCTCTTGGGGTGTCAGAAGTGGAGGTTACATCAGCTCTTGACTTTACCCAGGCTCTCTGATGTACAATGTCAGTGTAACAGAGCATTTCCTCTTTGTTCTGGGGGAACTTGATTCCTAATGAGCCCATCTAGGGTGTACTCGGATTGTGATAAAGAGCTCTACACAGAGGCTTCTATTTTAGAGAAACAGGTGTTGGCTTTGATTAGAGAAAAATGACATCATCCAAGGGAGAGGGGAGAAAAAAAGCAAATGGAAAGGAAGGCAAAAATAGAAAAAAGTGGCAACCAGACACAAATACATTTGCACATATAAAGCTGTTCTAATGAGAGCCAAATTGATTTGACATTCAGTGGCAGTTTGAAGCCAAAAAAAGCAAAGCAGCCTACAAAAGGCCCAGCTCATTGTTTATGGAGTGTCATACTTCATCATCTGTGAGACCAATAACAGTGATGGGAAGACCTTTAAAAGCAGGGAGCTTGCACAGAATGGCTGTGTGGAATACCGCTGATGTCAGATCCAATAGAATGATTGTGAGCTATTTCCTGAATCGAAATCATGTTTGTCAGATGAAGTAGATGCTCTCTACAGATTATGTCTTTGAGAAGAGGATTTGGAACGTTGTTAGAATTCTTGGCTGATTTCTCCTAGGCAGACGCAGCCACAATAATTATCCTATGATGGGTACTTACCATCAAACTGCCCTGAAGAAAAAACATAGAAGAGGAAAAAAATTACATAACATGCAAATACAGTTTTCCACACACAAAATTTAACCTCTTTATGAAAAATAACTTTGCACAAAATCATGTAAGTTAATGCAGGCATCCTTTTCATCATTCTTATTTTCATAGATAATTTTGTAAATATTTTTACAAACACAATTTTTTTGCATTTTCATTAAAATAGTGGACCCCTGTCATTAGTAGACTGTAGAATATGTTTCATTGATCTCTGTTTTCAGTTAGAACACCTGGTGAGGAGGGACATGTTTATCAAATGTTGGTGAATGCCAACATGGATTAAATATGCCTTCAAAAAAAATGTGAGATGCTATAGCCTTGTACAGGAAAGGAAATGTGTAGAAAACAGTCTCTCTCTTTCTGCCTTCTAGCTATGAGCTCAATCTAGATATCACAATATTTATATTAAATTCTGATACTAATGTTTCTGTTTAGATTTCACTAGAAAATCTGTTTCTTTCTTGGGGGAAGTTTCAGAAATTTCAGCCTCCTGGGTCTCAATTCTCTAACGACTCACTGGAATACAAATAGACAGTGATCTCAAATTAGCAAGTTCTTAATCACCATTCTACATACAGTGTCTAGTGTGGCTTCATAACTCAAAGCACTATCAGAGTGACCATACTGATAATGGATGGCACAGGTATAGACAAAAAAATTAGGAGAGACAAGATACATGGATATGGGTATAAGTGAATATGTGGAAAAAAAATTATTACTATTAAAAACAAATTTTTCTAGCAGACTTTCCATTCTATTTCCTGCAAATATTTGTGTCTGAGTTTATTAGCATTAGCACCCACCAAAATAAATAGATCAGCAGATCAAGATGTTTAAATAGTCACAAAAAGCCATCATTATATCTATAAGAAATATTGTATTCTGACATATAAAGACAGTGTACATTGGTTATGAATTATGTATGAAGATATAATTCCTGCTGTGTTAGCTTTAAGTTGTATATCATATGATTGAGTTTTTATCGTATTTAGGAGAATTGTAAGCCACACTGGAATAAATTACAAATTTTGAATACTACAAAATAGGCTTCTAAATTCATGCTGTGATAGTACCTAGAGATTCAAGGCCATAACTATTCTACCAGAGCCTTGATTTCTGTTTGCAGGAGAAAGGGGGTTGCTCTGTGTCTAATGCCCACTGGTTCAATAGACTGAAGTCCTGTTGTCATGGCATTTAATTCTATTGAATTAAATATTAAAATGCAGTCAGCATGATAAGCCCTTCAACAAGTGGATTTCACTTTTCTCAGGCTGTTAAGTGTTCTCATGGATAATTGTGTTGTAAGAAAAGTAAATAGGAAATCAGTTACTGAAGGCTGAAGAAATGCATTGCTACCAAATTTTGTTAAAACACTTCAAATGTTACCTTTTAGGATTCAGTGTCAGAATTATAACACCACAGAAGTGAATGAGAGCAATTTACATTTCCCTTAGAGCTATTGTTTCACACTTTCAGAAGATTCAGGCTATATCTCTCACTGTTGAGAAATGATTTATTTAACATCAAGCAATGTAAACTTTTACAAATTAGCGAAAACAAAGCAGAGATGAACTTCACTTTAATGTTGTTAGTCAAGGTTAACCTCAGGCCCACATCTGCCATTATATTGACAAAATATGAAGGGAAATCACATGATATACTGAAAGTCTCATTGACACAGGCAACCTTTACTGATGATGGCAAAACAACTACGGGATAGCATTAAAAAAAAGTAGGATATACACTTAGTTATCCAAGATGATGCTGGACTTGTGAACAGGACAGGTTAAATACAGACACTAATATAATACTAAACAGTTATATAGATTTTCAGTGTAAACCTTCAGTGTGAAAAAAAAAATCTCTTAGCAAGGGAGTGTAACTACTGACTACAAGCTGTACTCCTTAGGGACTGTTTATTTCTTAAAGACAAATTTTTCCCCTGCTTGGGAATCTAGTAAGAAATTATTTTCAAAAGGAAGGAAAGACAGACAATAGGAGTTATCCTGGAAGTCCCTCTTTTCCTTGTCTTTCCTACCACTCTCTTGTTACAGTGGGATGTTTGGAGGCGTATTTTCTAAAACAGTTCCCAGCCAGACAACCTTCACTCATGCTGAACTGTTCATTTTAAAGCTGTGAGTTCCCTGACTGATGCTAGGCTTAGACTTTCCTTGCACAAAATTCTCGGAGGCTCCAAGATGTTTCCTATATGCTGTTAAACCCACCTGTTCACTCAAAGCTCTTTCTAAGTGATGATATCAGGTCTAACTGTGCAGCTGGAAATGACTGGAGATTAAACTGTGCTGCAGCAACTTGCAAAAGTTGAAAATGAGTAGTTCCTAGGAAGTCATGTTGCAAGCAGTTCACATAGCATCTGTTTCCAAGAGATACACAGACACAGTTCACGCACCCTTACAAGCCCATCACTTGCTTGAAAGGAAATGCGTATATATAATGTATAGTGTAGAACACACATCTTCAGTGCAGGCTTTCACCATCAGAAAGCGTGTTTGCATACACATCTCCAAAATTCTGTTTTTAACATGATATCTTAAGGTGTTTAACCACAATGTAAGAACTGAATGTAGTTCAGCTGCTGTTCTTAGTAGTTCAGAGTGAAAACCTAACTTGGATGCTCTGAACCAGTTCGTATTTCTGGACATGTCTAAAGCTGGATGAATGTGGCTACCTTTCTGAGTTAAAAAATAGAGAAAATCAATGAAGACAAGGGAGAAAAATATTTTGCATTTCAAAATTACTATTTCTGTATTGCAGAATTATTCTTGCTGTGAAAAATCAAGTGATTTTTCATTTGATAGTCATCTTGAATGTGACTGTTAGAAAAAAAATCTTAACACCAGGCATGTCAAATCCCTTTTCATAAGGAGCCTGCAGCACAGAAAACTTTGCATGATATGTATTAAAGAATGAATATGTGAAGTGTAAGAATGTCTTTTGGCAAGATAACTGAAGTATACTAAACCTGGTA
The DNA here is from genome assembly GCA_013396935.1 of Baryphthengus martii. Classification (NCBI taxonomy): domain Eukaryota; kingdom Metazoa; phylum Chordata; class Aves; order Coraciiformes; family Momotidae; genus Baryphthengus; species Baryphthengus martii. The sequence continues at coordinate 132,612 of VWZK01004331.1, forward strand.
TCTACAATACAGTGTTCCACTAATGGTAGAGACTAGTGAGAAGAGGTATTTTATTCTGGTCTGTGCAAAGATGAGTAATATTCTCAGATCTATGAAGGCACACAACAGAAAACAAAGAGAAAACAGCACTGCACTTTTAACCAAATCTGCTTCTTGTATTTTCTCAGCAGCAATAACTATTTGACAATGGGATTTTAGTTAGTCATTTCATTAGTAAACAAAAACCCAAATGCCATCAAACTAGATAAAGATAGATTGCTCTTTACGGAGCCGTTTCTGGTGCTAATAAAAGTAAACAGTGTGGTTTTACTTTACAGCACCCACCCCCAGCTTCTTTCCTTCATTGCTTTATTTCAGTCACTGAAGAAAGAAGATATGAACAGGAATATATATGGAAAGAGACTGGTTCAACAAAAAGCTGTTTTCTTATGCAGCTACTATTTATTGTAAATCTACATTAAAAAGTAAAAAGGAAAATAAGGCAGTTTTGCAGCAGCCATTGTATAAGCAAACATACCTTTATTTTCTGCATAATATGCAAAAGCAAATTGAGTGTCTTTTGGTCAACTGTGAAGTGCCACTTGTATGGAGGTTCATAAGGATTTTTTTTCCCCTCTGATTCCTTGCAAGTTTGCCTTTGTTTATGAAAATTGATCAGCTAATCAGAATGTAGAAGTAGAGTCCAGTCATTTGGCGATATTCGTCAGTTTTTATTCACTTTTATACTTCATTGCATTTTCACTCTTGGAAACTCATTTACATAATCTCCGTATGGTCATTTCACAGTAACTGTATGCGACTCTGGATATGCCAGCTAATAATTACCCTGAGCTATCTGAGAATACCTAACTACGTAGTGGCTATATACTTATTGCTCAATACTCAAACTCTCGATTGAAAGCCCTCTGACTGGTCCCATACTATGAAATGTCAAGCTGTTTACCAACAACAAAGACTGTGCCTCTGCTACTCAGACCCTGCAGCTGAAGCAGAAAATGCCAGTGTTTACTCAAAGAAGGGGAGCAAAAATCTCTCCTTCCTCTATGCTTGGTCCTGTGGCTGTTGGAGTGAATAGGAGTTTTCGTCATTGATTTCAACGGGAATTGAATCTGACTCTTTGTCATTCTTTTTGTGTCCTGTCCTGTTGCACTTCAGGAAAATACTTTACATAATAACTGTCATAAACCTGTAATTTCTGTAGATGAGATCCTGCTGCATTTCCTCATCTATTGACTTAGTTTAGGTTTTCTATCATTTCTTACACTGAGCCATGATGTACATGTCTGTATATCTGAGCATGAAAGTTTGCTAGAAAAATTAGAAAGGAAGCAAGAATTTTGCCTTGAAACTTTTATAGGCCAAAATCTGCAGGTATTTTTACCACAGCAACCCAGTTTCCCCAAGTTCTGTCCACTAGTTTTCTAGCACTACTGTGACACAAGATGGCTTATCACGAGACTTATAATTTGGATTAAATGACTATGGAAGTGGGCAAAGGCAAATTATGAAAGGCAGGACTTTCCTCCCCTTCCTTCTTAGCAACTGACTTTAAAAAAAAGCTACTGACTTTAATTACCAGTTACAGGATATTTAATTGTACAGGGTTTTAGAATTTGGCAGAAGAGGTGAAAAATTTCTGAATGAGGATAAAGGAAAACACAGAAAAGTCTATGTAAAAATGCAGGGGGGGGAAAAGCTGATTTCTCTGGTATTTTATAGAATATGCAGAAATAACATTTGGATAGTGATTAAATAATACTGAGAGTCTCCTGTGCAAACAAGGAATATCTCAGGGTTGTGCATATTCATGGTGTTTAATTGTTTTGGATTTTTGGTTGAGATTCCTTTTCAAAAAGAATGATGTGATCTAAAAAGAGAGGACAAGCTTGGTTCAGTTATAGCTTTCATATAATTACTACAAACTAATGCAAATTAGACTGTAGGTCTGCTCAATGTACATTTCTGTGCTTGCCAAATTATGTTTGGCAGTGTGGTCAAGCAATAACAGATGCACACTGTGCCTAGTTTTCTCGGGCTGTTCAATAATTAGGAGGGCCATGTATTATAATAAACCACATCCCCTTGGCTGAGATTTGGATGCAAATTGCACACTAATTCACTTCCAAGTTTTTTGGAAGCATACCAAAAGACATGAAAATTAGGGAAATATACTATTTACTTCGGGAAATGTGTTTAAAACTAAATAAGGCTCATTTGTAAGCAATGTTCATCTATTCCACCCTCGTAAAAAAAAAACAACAAAAAACACCACAACAAAAAAAAAAACCCAAACAAAATAAATTAACAATCAGTTTCCTTTCCTTTACACTATATAATTCAGGTCTAGCACAGAGCAGCTAATGTGACACCTCTGCAATGCTCATGGCATCTCTATTATTCTTGTACTGAGAGAGTACAATATAAAAGACAGTTACTCTGCTTTGTATTTCTCTAAGGTATTGCTAAGGTTGAGTGGATGATATCAGTTCAATGAAAGACCTGAATCACACTGCAATCCAAATTCTTTGCGATCAGTTGGGTTGTAATGGCATGCTGTTTATAGCAGAAAATTCATCTTTTGAAAAGGCTGGAAATTCTTTCCCTTAGCTATTATACAAAGGCTGAACGGACAGAATGAAAAAAATAACACCTAATCAAGGAAGTGCTAGGAAATCCAGCAATGTAATGTAGTTACATGTGTAGATGTAACTACACTTGTCTCCAAACACGGCAGAAACAGAAAATTAAAATAATTGAACTTATTGCTACATGCATTAACAGGTGGTTAGGTGTTCCTGAAAATCATTTACCAGCGAGCTGCCTTGTAGTAACAGTTAACACTCTTCAACAGAGCAATATAATGCAAGCTAAAAGTGTTGTAATAAGAAACACACCTCTT
>VWZK01004331.1:135524-161013 GCA_013396935.1 Baryphthengus martii
CACCTCTTGTGTTTATTGCCTACTAATTGCAATGTGATTGCACTGAAGAGACAGGCTCACAGATTAGGACTCCTCTGCACATGTTCTATGCAAATACAGAAGAAAAAAAAAAAAGGCAGGGAAAATGGCAGAAATCAGAATGGTCTCCTGCAGTATTAAGTTTTTATTTTAAGAGGAGATATCATGGAACATAGTTTTGTAAATCTTTCCAAGTATTTTAAATTTTGCAGTGACGTTCAAGTTCTTTGCAAGAAGACAATGAGGCAAAATGTTGCTTGCCAAAAATACAAAAAACCCTTTCAATATATTCTGCTCTGCCAGCACAATTTTAGTCACTACAGTGTAGTTTTGAGAAGGGTGACTTAGTTTCAAACTAATTCACATGGTCACTGGCAGAAATCTCTATAGCAAAGCAAAAGTCAGTAGATTACTGAAGAAGTCTTAACTATTAAAAATTTGATAATACAGAAATACAGGCATAATGACACTAAGCAAGTGTCCTAGGATTAAGACTGTTTTTAGGGGAATAAATCAATGCCATGGAATGCAGCTATGGTTAGACAGTCTATGGCAGGTTTACAGAGTTTTATAGTAGGTGGCTTTTAAGTGTTTATTGGGTATTTATCCTATTTGGTGGTTGTTGGTATTGCGACTATATCATCATAGACAAAAAGAATAGCAACAAAATTCTTGTTTCCAGCATGCTGAACACAGAGTTAATTACATAAAAGCAGTTTTGCCAAAAGTACTTATTCACTCTGTGTGTGAAAACACACTCAAGACTAAATATGGGAAAGCAGTTGAAATTGTAAACTCACCTGAATAATTTAAATTAAGGGACTATGAAGAGCTTTATGTGGATTTCTCAAAAATAACTTGTTGAACAACTTAGTAGCAGATAAACCTCAACAGGGATAAGACCTCCCTACAACATAGTAGTGGAAACTGTCTAAAGTATTTATACATAATGATGTCTCCTGAATCAGTTGTAAACTCTCAGGGAAAAAAAAAAAATCTAGGCATTACTGTAGACAGCTCAATGAAAAGACTTGTTCAGTGGCGATTAAAAAAGCAAATAAGATGTTAAATTGTGTTAAGAGGCGAACAGAGAATAGAAAAGAGAAGATTACGATTCCATTATATAAATCAATGGCACATTGATTACTGTATTCAGTTAGACATCTTATTTTAAAAAGACACAAATGAGAAGGTGAAATGAAGTACAATGAAAATGACAAAGGTGTTACTTTCATAGTCACTAAATTATGTCAGCCTCTCCAGAAGCATAAGGGACTAAGTGGAAAATGTTAATCCCAATTTGACAGAATCATCCTCAGAAAGCTATCCCTTTTTCTAACATTTATTAGATGCAAACCAACCTGTTTTTTAGCATTTGTGAGAGACTGCTTCAGCACACTGCCAGTGTCAGATTCAGGAAAATACAATGAAGGTACAGAGACATTATTGGATCCCAGCCATTCTGTTGTGCGCATACTCATTGTAGATGCAAAGTATGTGTAAATCCAAATCAACACCTGAGAAATAATGATTTTCTCCAAAATTTGTCTTTCCACTTAAACTTCTAGGTATGCCTAGCTTGTATTTTCTTGCAAAGTGGGGTTAGGTGGCAACCTGAGGTTTTGGGGGCTTAATGGTAGTGGATATTAGTGTTTTTATGAGGATTTTCCTAGTTTATAGAAACAAAGTCATTAAGGTCAGTTAGAATTTATTAATAATTATTGTATTGTTTTGAACTGATGACTGTTGTGTTGTCTGAACTGTTCAAAGCAACAGGATGTATAGGTAGTAGCTTTCCCAGACTTAGAGAAGACCTCTGAAAACACTGAGCTTGTGCGTACCTATGTCTCGTGAAACGGTATGTGTGCATGTTAAACACTGAAAATAGTCCAAGAGCTGCCAATGATTTAAATTGGTCTGAAATCATTATCTGGAACTGCCAGGAAATTGAAAAATTGGTTATTTCTGCAACTTATCTGAGACTCAGTATCTTTTGAGGAATGTACGAGAATGTCATTGTCATTACTGCTGCAAACTTCCATAGAACATTAATTTACTAAATATGATAAGAAAGCACTGAAGATAGGGTGCCTCTTCACTCAGAAAAGACTTTGGTAATATACCCATATCCAGTTATGCTCTTTCTCTGTACATGGGGAACGCAATTTGTGAAGTCTCTCTGGAGTTTTAGTGAATAAAATAGTCTAACAACATTAAGTAAACTATACATCAAGTTCTGTAAACCTATATAATGATAAATGTCTAACAAAACTTTGTATATGGGACAGACCAAACATGTTGTCAATTGTCTTGCTCTTGCCAGATATATTCTTTCAGCAGTTCACAGCTTTTGTGATTTTTTTTTCAGTCTATTGTACAAGAGGTTATAGTTATATTGGCATATATTCCGTATCTGTTAGATGGCTGCCTGCATTTAAAGCTCAATGATCTCTGCATATTCTTTCTAGTAAGCACTTCTACATTCCTTATCAGATTTTTCTAGAATAACATCACCTCCACTGTAGTGTCAGGTGAAAACCAAGATAAATAAATGAATTTCTCTACATTTGATTAATTGCATGACATGCTGGCACCATTGAAATGATCACTATGACTTATTCTTTTCCTTATCAGAGTCTGTCTCAATAGCTCTGGCAAGTTAGAACTGAAACCAAGCAATAATTTTTAATTAAATGACTATAAGAAATCTTTTACAAATTCATAGCATTCAAAATTTTCAAAGAAAGACAGGAACACTTATTTTCAAGTATTTTCAGTTGAAAAATAACACATTTTACCATTAGTCCACTGAAAATTTTGGATTCTAGTGTTTTGTAGAAAAAAAAAAATGGAGATATGTGTTACTATCATTACCATTAGCTAGTGACCCTTATTTGTCAAATTCATATTACAGAGCTCATGCAAGTACCATTTTTTTTGCTCAGATATGAAATAATTTCTGTATTTGCCAGTGTGTTACATAGTAATGTTTCTTAGCACGTTACTCAGACTCCCCCTTTTGCAGTTGTCCTGAAATTCCCAAAATCCAATCTCTGAGACTGTCACCTGACAGTTTTGGAACCAGCTGAAAAAGTATCTCATTCTTCCTGGACAATATGGACTGTTGGGCAAGATCATATTTAAGTGAGAGGGAATAAAATATCCTTACTAGGATAAAATATAGTACACTTCCTGGACAAATGGTGTGATATCTGTGAAGAAACTAAAACAATTGCCATGAGACACAGGGTGGTTGCCTTTCATTGTTTCATGAAGTAAAAAAAAAAAAAATCAGCTAAGGTATATGCACCATTCAAAGCCTAACAAAATAAAAGCTTGTATTTGATGCAAGTGGAATGGTCTTGCACTGCTCTTTGTACACCAGTGTTTTATCATTGGCATTTTCAAGACGTGATGTCTCCCCTTTTCTCTCTGCCATAACGATTTTAATTGCTCTGTAACAGGAGTACTGTTTCAAGAGGAAGCGTGAAGGACTGCTCTAGACTGTCCTAGAGCTGAGCAGCCACAACACTTCTCTGAAAGCAACATGTTCAAATGACCATTAGGCAGAAGAACTGATTGGACCCACATCTGCCGTACCTTTGGTGAATGTCGTAGCAAATAATTTACCTGGGCTGAGATGGAAAGAAGATAGTCTTTCACTCTTACCTAGTGTTAACTTCACATTTCCTCTGTGAAAAAGACTATTTTCAAAAGCAGTTTTAGGGTAATCAAACTTACTGTCCTAAGTTGTCTCCCTGCAACCTAGACATGGAAATATCACCCGTCAGATTTATTGAGAAATCTCTTTTTTCGGTGTTTTCCATGGGGTATTTTAGGTAACTTTTGGTCTATGTTATGTTTTTATGGATCCCCTTGTCAGCTTTCCTTCCTCAAAGATTTCATGTAGGGAAACAAAGCACCTGGATTCCAATAAGTGGTAAGTTTGGTGCTGCAGCAACCAGTCAATGTTTTGATGCCCAAAAGTGTTTCGCAGTGAAGTTTTATATCCTCAAGATTTTGACAACCTTTGCAATTTTAAAGAAACTATCTCAGAAGTGGTTACGAAAGCTGGGGACACTTTTGTTAACTGAACTGTCATTTTGGCATGGTTTCAAGTCCATAGCAGACTCACTGAAAAAAATATTGCATCATTAAACAGACCGTGTTACAGAATCTTAGCATGGAATATACCTAAGAACATGAGGTCAACCTGTGCTTGATATCTCACAGAGATTAAAAAAACTTCATCAAACAAACTAAAAGCCCCAACCTAGCAGAGGGTTAATTTAAAACTAAGAAGCATCTACTTCAGGCAGTAACGTTTTTTAAACCTTCCTTTATAATTTTTGCTTATCAAGGAGTGCCCTTCTGGTATATCAACTGAGCCAAGACTGAGTTCTCAAATACTATGATGGCTTCTGTTAATTAGATAGTTTATCTGTGATGAGTTGTTGACACTGAGATGATTTGTGTTAAATAATTTTAAAATATTCTGTGGGGCACTAACTTAGATGCATTGTTTGTTCATATTCCAGGCCTCCGCTTCAATTTTTTTTACAGCCCTCGACAGAAATGAAGTTGATGCTTCAGCAAACTTCTGTAAGTCATAACAAGTATCATTATAAATATATTTTTGAGTATTGGAAATCTCTGTAATTTTGTCTTTTTGTATGCTGGGCTTTAGTTTAATGCCATAAAAAGTGAAGAACAGTTTTTGGTAATATTATTCAAATATATTAAGTTTTGCTACTTTAGTATTTCTTAAATATTTCTTTTGTGATGTTTTAGCACTCATAAATCCATTTCCAGTCCCCTAGTTCAGGGCAAAATTAAGGAAAGACTGGCAGAATGTGTCATTTCTTTCTGCTGTGTTGCTCTATATTTACATATGCTCTGTCTTTTGGTGGGTTTTACTTTCCCAGGATAGGTGGATAGGCTGAGTTTAAATTGCAAAATACACTATTTGCTACAAAAATCCACCCATTGTACTTCAGTAGTGCTTACTATGTATTAACTGTTTGAAATGAAAAAAAAAAAGAATTTTAAGCTGCATGTGGATGAACCAAGGGTAAACACAAGGAAGAAGTACTCTGGCACCATAAAACCAGGAGCACATCATTATTTGTTCTAGGACTCCATAAATTGTCCCCCCCTCCTCTCTTGTTCGTCTGTTATTAGACCTTCTCATTTTGCTCTATGCTTTTCATTTCTATTCCCTTTCTCAACAAAAATTTTACTTTTCTTTCTAACTGTTTTTATGCACTTTTCTCTTGTTTGCCTTCACTGTCTCTCTAGTCTTTAAGCCCCAAATGCTCCCTTTTCCTTCTCTACACCCCATCCTTCCTGAGTGGGAGTGCTGCCCATGCCGCTATAACACCTCAGACTCTGTTGTGATCTCCATTCTGCATTTGCACATGGATACAGTCCCCTAATTGAGAGACTTTTTTTTTTATTAAAAAGCATTAGACATTTATATGTAGGAATAACACTTGCAGAGACATTCTCTAGGTTAAAAGTTAAAAGGGATGTCAATCATCATACTTCAGAACATAAACAGATTGCCAGCGTGGGTTGAAAAGGAATTTTCCCCACATAAAATTGTAGAAGTTTGCAATAGAAAAGAACTAATAGGTCAGCTAATCCATCTACCTGCCAATTCAAGCTTCTTCCCTGCCATGTATTTTGCTGTTCCTTTGGCCTCTCAAAAATCTCAAGTGATTGGACCGTTGTTGCCTCTCCATAGTCTTTTAGTCCAACTAGTGTGCTCTCCAGTTTTTTTTCAGGTAGTCAGTCTAAACTTTCTTTTATTTTCATCCCATTAGTTTTAATGACACTCCCATCTATCACATTAAATAAAATTTCTCTCCTGCCTTTTTTTTTTCCACACCTTTCCAGTAAACATAAATTGCTGCATGGCCTATTTGATTCTTACCTAACATATTACTTGCCTTCAGCTAAACAAAAATTCTTTTCAGTATCATCTCTACTTGAAATGGTATTTCTATAACACACATAATCTACATCACCTACATCATGACTGCAGGCAAACTAGAGCTTCTGAATATATATACAAATACAAATAGATTTGTCATGAAGAATATCCATATATGTGGTACACTTACACCTATGCAAAATGCATGTGCAGCTAACTCTAGTGAAACAGCTCCTCAGCTATGTGAACCTTTCTGTGTTTCTCTGTCTCATCCTTCAGAATTCTTTGTTCAGGAAGGGAGATATCTTTCCAAATCAGGTCTCTCTCTCTCTCTTCAGTGGTAAAAGCTTTGTTTGGGGATTCAGAAAAAAAAGATGAATTTCAACAAAATAAAAAATACAGACGAAAGCTTTAAAACTTGATTGGGAGGTTACATAGGTAAGAGTGCTGTATGTCCCTTTCTGGGTCACTTATAAATCATCCCACAGACCACTAAAATTAGCCAAACCAGAATGATCTAGGAGGTTTTAAATTTCTCATACCTTAGTCTGTAAACAAAGGGAAGATTAAAAAAAACCCCACAGTTAACCCTGAAACAGACAGGGGCATACTTTGGATCTTAAAGGGTACTTTGGATCTAAGGCTATGGAAATATTGCAGACATGACAGCGGACAGAGTGAGACAGCACCGCACTGCTGTCCAAAGGCATCACACATGAGTCTTCTGTTATTTGTGGCATTAGTAACAGGACAGAACTCTTCTCGTACTCTGTGTTATTGCTATAGCACCTAGGAGTCAGAAAACCACGAGACTTGCCGCAGCTTTCAACTACCATCTCCAGTTTCTGTTTTCAAGACAAACCTAATTCTCCATCCCTCTAAAATGCATTTTTAATTTTAAAAATCATCGTTTTTCTAGAGCTACATTTTTTGGAAGCGTAAGGAAGGCTATGGAAATATTTTGAAAGTCTTTTGGTCAAATTCTAAGCAGCTGTTATTAAGTGAAAGCAGCTAGTGTGACCTTCACTGCACTCCCCAGCCCTCAAGATCCTTTCAGACTATATCGACCTAAGGAGATCAGGGGTATAGGCTGTTCACATAGCAGCAGATTGCAGTGGTCCTGCTGTAAAAGTATGCTAAAAAGTACAGTATAGAACTTCATATTGCAGGCCAATATCTATTTCCAACAAGCAAGCAGGTAATATAGTACAGGTGATGAAATGGTTACTATAAAGTATCCTAACTAAACACAGTTCTGTAACTATATTTTTAGATTTCTTTACATCCTTTGTAGATTAGTGTAAACACAATTAATTAATCATGAAAAGCAACTCCTACAGAGTAGAAGCGGGATTTTAGCTTCCAAAGCAACTTCTCTGCCAGACCTGAAAAATCTTATTCATTGTCAAGCAGTGTCACTCTTCTTAGCCAGCCTTTGATACCATGAGGTGCAGCAACCAAGAATTGCAGCAGTCTGCCTGTTTTTTGACATGGATACAGGATTGAAATATACTGGGCTATTTGCACCATCTGGTACATGCATTTCAGTTGAATGAAAGCAGATGAACTCCTGGGCACTTTGGTGATGAAACACCAGGAGAAAACGAAACAAAACCCAAGAGACAAAAAAGTGTTAGTGAGGAAAAGAAAGCCGAATTGATCTCGTTTCTGGACTATGGAAGGCCATCTTCTAGGTTTCCTCACACTTGACATGGGACTACATATTTGACTGCTTGCATGCTTGGAATAGGAATGCGTTAGATTAAGCAGAATGTTCTAATGATCCTTTTTAGTTTTGAAATCTAGGGATCTATAAATATGTATATATCAATGTTGCTGTGACTATGATTTGCAGCTGTCAATCAGTTTGCCTTTATGACTAAATTTTAATTTCAGTAGATTTTTTTTGTGTGTAGTCTTCTAAAAAGAATAAAAGTCTACTCCACATCTCCACATTTTAAGACAGAAGAGTAATGCATGATTAACAGTATGCTGAGAGGTGTCACATTCACATTAACACTGATGTGTGAACCAGTGGTCAAATGGCAGATTACATGTCTGTCACAACACATCAGGGCAGTGTTCCAGTCTGCCAGCTTTACCCTGCCCAGCTTCTTCAAACAAAGAGTTCTTCCGAAAAATGTAGCACAAAAAGAATGTTGAGCCTTTGGGGGAAAAAGAAGTCTGTCTCACGGTCAAGCTTTTTGAAGTCTTAGTAACATCAAATGGCAGAAGAGGTTACTCACAGTCACATAACCTTGCAGGTTCATGGATGTCTATAACAGGAATGTCGTGTATGTGGCCTTATAGTTATCATGCAGAAAATCTTTGATATTACTGAAAAAGTACTACGGCTGGCAGATTTCGATTTGGAGAAAGGATGCCAAGGCTAGAAAAACTCTGACCCAGTTTCAAAAGAAAAAGCAAGTTTTTGGAATATCATTTGAAGCAAGGAGTTCTAGTTCATTGGAAATGCCATGAAAAGTGTCCTTTTGTCTTAAGGACAAATTTTTTATTTTTGAAGTGGATAATTAACTAGCTGCTTGATTTCTTATATAGCAAATAGTCACACCTAGAACTGAAGTGAGTTTTAGTGGGTAATGATGTCTGAAGCCAATATATATAATGAAGCAGAACATATTTTCAGTCCCTTGGGATGTTTTTGCTTTTAATAATGAAATTTTAGATGATAATTGTAATTTTGTTTGCAAAATCAGCCACCTTCTCAGGGTTTAAAAATCCTTTCTAGGGGGTTGTGATTATCACACTCGCTTGAACAATGCCTGACTTCTTACATGCTCTTAAATCCCAAAAGATCTGCTGAACTTTTCTGGATGTTAAATTGTTGTTCCAGCAATACTCTCACTGCACTGGAAGCACAAAATGGAATATACCAAGGCTAAAACGTTGAGAACACCTAAATAATATAAAAGTTAAGTTCTATTTTCAAGAACACTCAAGCTATGTAGGTCATCTTTACAACATAAAAGTATGTCTGCTGAAGAATATTATCAAAATTCTATACTTGTGACTAGTTAGCATATGAGCCAGTATTTGGACACAGCCCAGAATGAGTAGTTAAGTATTGTCTTGGCTCATCTCTTAAATGTTAATATGTGTTTACTATATATAGTGGACTTGATGATAACATCTTACAACATTATAAGCATTGACTTTATCGGAATTAATCCTGATTTATACAAAAGCAAGAACTGGAAGATGGAATCTATGCATAGAAAAGATATGGGAATCTATATATAATGTGTTTATCTTCAATATGCTATGTATACTCTATAATAATAGAATACGCATTCTACATTCTATGAAATATTGCATATTGATGCATAGCAATATAGTACTCCTCATATTGTGATTATTTTGATTTTTACTTTGATTTTTGCATGGGTACACATTTCCATACAAATTATCACAAAATTCAGTTCTTTGTCTCATCATTTAGCTAAAATCCTCTTCTTTGCTCCCAATTCAAAATATTGAAGAATACCTATTTATTTGCCAAGATCTATGAATTTATATAGTGCATACACTTTTATTTAAAACTAAAATATTATGGTGATAGGAAGGAACTTTTATAATTTTCCCTTTTTTAATTACAAGTTACTATTTCATGGAAAAAATATAGCACTGCTTTGTTAGTGAAATGAAGTTCAACAACATTCAGATGAGCCACAATTCAGTTTGTCAGGCTTGGCTTCCTTTCATCATTTTTTTTTCTTCCTGACACTATGAACCTGCTGCTACTGTCATAAGATGTAAAGTTTATTTTTGTACACATTTTGCTTCTCATTTCTGTATGAATGGCTCCTATGTCTTGAGGCATAGAAATGTTGTTTTCTGTGGATTGAATTTAGGCTTCTCACGAATAACATAGGTATGGCATGTTACAGGCAGAAAGAATAGCTACAGGGTCCGAATTCTACCTTTAGCTATCTTCTTTCTAATTCACTTAAAGTCACTTAATTATTCTTAACCAAAGGTCTCACTGTATGTTACAGTGCTATAGATAAAAAGCAACTAGAGCTCTGCAGCATGGTATGGTGTTATAAATGATACAGCAGTATAATATTTTACATTCAGAGTGTAGATAAACTGAGCATAACAAATGAAATGTTTTCAATGATACTCATTAATTTTATTCTTATATTTGAAGAAAGATCATCTTAATGAAATGTATTTTAAGCTCTCATAAATGCACACTTGAGCAATGTAAAAGAAGTATTAGAAAAGTGTCTAATATTATTCTGGTAGGAAGAAAAGAGGTATACTTGTATGAAAATATTCTCAAGAAAATCAGAGCTGATACATGGAGTTTATTACCTGTGAAGAACTCTAGTAAAAATAGTAATAAAATAGCACTTACAAATGGAATTTTCACAAGCATTTATTATTGGTCATCTCATTGTGTTTCATACACAATCTCAATTTCTGCAGAAGCAGTTTCTTGAACTGTAGGACAAGATTCATGGGAAGAGTTATGTTCTTAAAGTAGCACTTAAGCACCTAAATAAAGCAACGTTACTTTATTCCATAGCATTCACAAAGTCCTTACTGAACTGATGGCTGTAAGTGTTTCGAGCTGCTCAGCAGCTGTGTGTTTTTCAAGTAGTATTCCTGTAATGTCTTGTTAGACACATGCTGGACAACCGATACTTTCAACACACCAGGAAAAGTATCAAGGAACACTGCAAGCCCAGGGTAATTTACAGATTAAGTTCACAACTCTGTCTGTGGGTCCGGAAAGTATTGCCTACACTTAGCTGTTCATTACAGACTGAAGTGATTCAAATGATCCTTGTTAGAGGTTTGGTTTTGCTTCTGTAATTCATTTCAAAAATTTTTTACACACATGGTATTAGAATATAATGAGTCATCTGTTAATTATTTTTGACATCTAGGATAATAAAAATATACTAATGTTTCAGTTATTAATAGAATTGGCCTATCTTTACGAAACTCAAATATACCAAATTGACATGATTGTTGGAAAAAATGGCACCAACTTGCACTTTCATCGTTAAAACAGTGCAGGTATTTTTTGTATCTAATGTCTGTGACGAGTACAACCTGCAAATCTGTCTTTACATAACTGCAGATAAGCAGTGTTTAACCTACCTTAGTTTAAAAGCCTTTCAGCAAAATGCATGCTGACTACACACAGTATCAAAAATATTCTTTGACCGACCACATGCTGTGTAAGGGTACCAGTGAAATACTTCATAAACAGACAGAATGCAAACATTCACAAACACACAAACCACTAATGCCATAAACAACCTCAAGCACAGTACAAACAAAATGCATGCCAAGAAACCTGTTTAAGAATTTGTACTATAGAAAAATACACTTCCAATGTCTGAAAATTTGACTACTTATTGAACAATAAACAAAACTATATAAAGTCCATGATGCACCTTGAATAAAACTTCTGCCAAGCTCCAGAGACTGTTTATTATTCATTGTTCCTGGATAGATGTAAGACCTTTAGGGTAGCTGTTCTTGTTATCCATGCATAAGTCACCTCATAAAAATAGGCAACATATGTATGATATGTGATCATGTGTCTCCTGTACGCTTATCACATTTATTAAAAATACGGTAATTATTAAGGATTTGAGTACGCAGCTAAAATAACAATCTAAGCCATGGAAGCATTTTACTCCTGATATAAATCCAATTACTTTAATACCATCTGTAGGTAAATTCACTTCTATATAGAGTTTAAAGATAAGAGTTTAGTTCTTATTGGACTGATTATGGTGCATATGAGAATTGCAACCATGCTTTCGAGAACACCTCAGGTCCCACAATGGCATCACAGGACATCCAGGCTAGAGTTCATTGAGAATCAGAAGTAAATCAGCGTAAGCACAGGTTTGCCAGGCTTCCTAATTAATGGCTACTAAAAAATGCTGAGGCATGTCTAAGCTGTCACCTCAACACAAGACAGTTTAAGGAGCACAGTGAAAAAAATGTGAAAGGTCTCAAAGTAAGCTTGTAGCAGAAAATGACTCAAACCAGCAAGTTTCATTAGTGACTAAACAGACTGCAGAGTGGGCACTGATTTATCAATTCTGATGACTCATACTGGGGCAATTTAACCCCTTGTCCATCCAGGCAGGAGAAGTCACTGTCCCAGTGGTAGGGATAGGATACTCGGTCCCCTGATTCTGCTGTTTATAACTGAGCATATTAAAATAAGTTCAATTAGTGGTCTTGCAAAGTAATACAGAGTTTCACACCCCAGACTGGCTGAAAGGGAATATCTTACCTCTTCATACTGTTCAGCAGACGTCCCAAGAGAATTATCGCTTAAATTCAACAAATACCATGAATCTTCATTACCAGATTGCATTGATTAAACTAGTAAAATTCTAAATTAACTCCATTAAATGGGCATAACTTCTGCACAACAGCTCAGTCCTCAGGAAAAAGCCACTTTTTAATTAGATTATGTTCTGTGTAACACAAAACTGAATGAACAGTAAGAAGTAAAAAAACTTTTGTGAATTTTCATTAAAGGAATCAGCATGTGCCAAAAACATGTTTCTGAATACTCTTCAGAAGTAGGAAATTAAGGAGAAGGTGGCAAACCAAGGTATCAGTGATATTTTAAAATTTGAGGATCAACACTAAAACCCCCAATTGAGTAGGTAGACATGAAAGTACATGGGACTTCCTAAGGTTTTTTTTCAGACCTTTTCCTAAATCTGAATCAAGATAGTTGCTTCCCTTTTCTTTGCCTTTCAGATCTTGCTTATACACAGCTTAAAATGTTCTTCTTTATCATCTGTGCAACCATATTATCTAAGTGCCTTTTCCCCAGTGATTGCCTGCCTCTGAAGAATACTGATTAAAATGAACTCTCTATGCTGGTTCTCAGCAGAAGCAAGTTTTTTTCAATTTTTCACTCTGACTAAAGATCAACTTGAGACAATCAACGCTACTGCATGTTTTCAAATTGAGATCTGAGAATTTGCTGGCTGGTACCAAACGCAACGTTATGCTTTTGTAAATTTAGAAAGGACTTCCTCCTCTTGGTAGTAGAATTCTAACATGATTTTTGTGGATTTTTTTTTTCTCAGACATAATATAAGGAAGTTGCTGGAGATATGGTTACTGCATTCCTTGTTTTTTAAAGTGGTTGCCTACTTGCCCAAATTTATTTGGTAGCAACAGCCCTCTCATTGCAGTGAAGTAGCTTCAGTTATATTAAAAGAAATAGAGCAGATAAAATCTTTGGCTTTGACATGGGTGAGCATTTTCTGCCTGAAACCAAGCTTGATTTGGAAGGCTTTGGCTCGGGTGGTGCAAATCCCTTCATAGAACTTCAGACTTTAGGTCAGCAGGGGATATTTAAGTTCCTTCATGATAACTGAGCATGACTCAGTGATTAAAGATGTCGGCTGACCTGACATCTCTGGAGCTCTGCTACAGAAAACAAAGTCACAGCCAGAAGCCTTTATATTCACATACTTGTCCGTGTGTTTATTAATGTCATCGGTAGTGGTAAACGCAATATATAGTTTAAAAAAATAATGCACTATTTTTTTAAACTGGATTTATAAAGTCCAAATGTTTACTTAGAAATTAAACATTTTGGTACTGGGGCCTCTAGGATATGTTGGCAGTGGAAAAACTAACCTACACCAGATGGCAGAGGTTAAAGAAATACTATAAAATATGGCTTCTATTCATACAGTTCTAAGACAAACAGAACCCCAAGCAGAAAAAAACTGTGAAAGTGGAAAACCTTTTCATTTGCTTACATTTCTCTTTGCTACTCAGCAAACCTGAGAGGTATTGTATCATCACGTATCAAGAAAGTAATATGCCAGATTGTTGTAACAGGTGGAATATGTTTGTTTGTAACACGTTGAATCTGAAATAAAGAAAGGACCAAAGTTACTAAAGGTTCTACAAAAACATTTACAAAATGTAAGTACCTCGGTTTTGTACCTGCAAACTTACTGCAAAAGTGAGAATTTGAGACAATAGCTGCATTTTGCACACAAAATATAAAAATTAAACTGTCACATTTTTACAGGTTCAGTTAATTCGGTTAGGTGAGCATGTAAGCCAAGGAGATAATTTTGCATTAGCATTTTTAATTAACCATTTCATAAATACAAAAGAGAGCAAGTTTTATGTAGACTTCATCCTATTTTATCTAAATTATATAATCTCTGAACTCCATTCTTTGTTTTTGTATTTGTTTCCAAAGCTCCTTAAAATTACAACCATTTTGTAACTTCAATGCACTTGACTTACAAGGCATTTGATGAATCTATTATTTGTATAATACAAATGCATCCTGATGATAGAAATACTTCTTGTACATTTTTGTCACTTCAAAAAATCTACTGTGAACCCCAATCTGTAAAGCATAATGTGTAAACCAGTCCATTTTCTTATCATATATGTAGTCATGTGATGTATTGAAAAAAAAAAAAGAGGAAAAAAAACTGATGTGAACTTGGGCACAATGGACCATGCTGTCAAAAATATTCAGTTGTCAAAAATGCAGATGGCATAAAAGCACAGAAACAGATCAGTTATTGGAGGGTTTTTTTAATAGGAGCTATTGTGGATTTTTAAAATTAATTAGGTGCCTAAAAATGTGGGTGGGTAGCCAGTAAGGTCTTCAAGAATACCTAAGTATTTCTTGAAAATCCTTTTTTTTTCTGAACAGTAAAGTACTTAATACTTTGAGAGACACAGTCCAATGTCCAAGATAGAAATAAATGTTCTCCCATATAAACAGTGGTTAAAAAGGAGAAGAGCAAAGTGTATGAGGAGCGAAAAGCTCTTTGAAGTCTTGTCCCTTTCCCTAAAAAAAAAAACAACCCCAAAAAACCTCAACAAACAAAACACAAAAGGAAAAAAAAAAAAAAGCTGAAACAAATGGAAAGCTCCGCACAATGCAAACAGCTACCGAGCAGTTCTTGAGTACATTCAGTAAAGATTTTATGTATTTCAAGTTCCTGAGCTACAAGTGCATTACCAATGAAAGGACACCGCTAAGGGCATTCAAAAGGACAAGGAAGATCGGTAACAATCCCGAGAGTTCAGCTAGGTGCAGGCTCTGCCTTTTCCTTCCTGAGCCGTTCCCAAAAGGCAGAGACGAATCTTGAAATACAGAATGTGCTTACAACTACTACAACTGTTTCCTCCTTCTGCCCGCTCTATTTTTGCCCCTTTTGCCTGTAAGAGTAGTGGTATTTTGGTGTGAATACAAAGCCCCTTTGCGACGGATAGAATCAGCGTTCATAATAAACTCATCTCTTATTGCTAGGCAACACTGAGCAATGTGAATTTGTCACTTCTGTTTGGTGCAACTTTCGATTTCACCTCCAACTGTAACAATATAGCCTGCTATATTTTAGATGCCACTGTGGTTGGATGCCATCCCAGGAAAGATGTGAACTACTACTGACAGGGAGTGAATGACTGGCAATGGGCATAAGCAGTTTTTTGATTCTTAAGCCTTGACATATAATTAATTGTTAGATTTATTCTCCTATGAAACTCATACTTCACGATTCTTACTTATTGACTGCCGCTTAGAAAAGGCAAATGGAACGCACAAATTTCCAGTGAGGCAAAGTTTTGTTTACCCTTTTTCATGTGCTTTTGGCTCTGTTCGTATTTTTGTCATTGGCTGTTTTTCTTCTTGAGGGGTGACTATAAGTACAATTCAGATCTTAATATCCTCAATCAAATGAATATTATCATTTCTAAGGCATACCCAATTATTTGTTTGAATAAATATGTTTTTTACCTTAAGGAATTAAGGTTCAGATTACAACAGGTGCTGAGCAACTCTCACGCACTGCTGAACACCCCTAGCATCGAACGCTAGTAGTTGCGGAGGAGCTCAGATTATTACAGAATGAATATTGTATTCACAGTGTTTTCAATCTGAAATGAAGCTCACCATTCAAGATAAAATAAGTTTAATGCTACCACATGCCATGTAGGCTTTTTATGATTAGAGGACTGATAATTTTGTTTTTAAAATTTGTGTGTGATTGTCTAACCTTATCTATGAGGTCTCTGCTCTTTGATCTTTGAAGAATTAGGTCTATTTGGGAGCAAAAAACGGAAAACTGAAAACTGATATTGTTTCACCACCTTTGACTAAGACATAGCTAGAAAGAGGGACAAATTTATACCTCAAATAAAATATACACCTTCCAAAAAATCGTCATCGTTATCACCAGTCATTTCTCGAAAGGTTTAGAAACATTTCATGACCACATCAACTACAAAAATATGTCAAACAACTGAGAATCTTAGTGATATTTTAGTCTTTGCATATTTTCACAAACTCACTGAAAACAAAAGGAGCTTCTGTAACCGTATGAATGAACCATGGCATGTGCGTGTTCTTTTAAGAAAGGCCAAGGGTGCAGTTCTATTTTCTTAGCTCTGCTTTCATATTTATGTGTCTCATTTCCAGCTCATTGCTGATGCCTTAGTTGCACTATCCATCAACACTTTTATCCTCCTTGTTCCTCAAAAAGAACATAAAATCCTTTTTTATGTGGTGGTAATATTAGTGCAAATAAAAGCAAATACCAAAATCTTTATTAGTCTGCCAAAATAATAAACTATTTAATAAAAGCATGCTGTAAAAATAAGGTCATTTGCATCACTCAAGTTTCTTGCAGGAAATACAGAGAATTATTGGTCAAAAAGTACAAACTGACAGCAATTATTTCTGTTGTTGATCTAATGCTGCCTGAAAATGGGTTAAAAAATGCACTGAGGATTTGCAAGTTTGCTGTCGTTAAATGTTTGTTTTTAATGCTGTTGTGTATGCAGGAGCCTGGGAGAATCGAATTTTTCAAAGCTCTGTTTTTTTTGCCAATCTTCTCCATAATGGAAGAAGGAGAGACTGGATATACTCTATTAGAAATCTTTACTGCAAAGCTCATAGTAACCTTCTGACTCCCATACTGCCACAAGATTTATCATCCAAATATTTACCATTTTTATATTCCATATTAATCATATTTGGTTAGGATTTGTGTCAGCTTTAGCTGTATGGTTTTTTTCACCCTTTCATTTTCTCATTCATGCAGAGAGATCAATGCCAAACTTCTATTTAAAAAGTTTGTTAAATGTTTAAAGTTAGTAAAAATATACTTTTAAAATCATGTGTCTAATGTCTTATCCTTTTTTTCTTGTTGTACTACAAACCTGACCATTATTTTCTCTCTGCAGTTTCTCTCCCCGTCTGGCAGTTCTGCAAATATGTTATTGATAGAGCACAGAAAAATCAGTTGCCGTGGTGAGATTTAAACACTACTTGTGATGTCCCTGCATGCTTCCCTAGAAGAACCTACATACAAACATTAAAAGCAAGCTACTCTTATAAATTTATAAGACTGTAAATAATCTTATTCATCAGACACAGAGTATTTACCTTAACTGCCATATTCTGAATGTTAGAGACTGGTCTTTGGAACAACTGAGTTAAAAGGTTTCTGAATAGACTCTTTTTTTGTATATACTTATTACAATGATGTTTTGTAACCTAAGCAGTTGCAATCCCCTATAAATCTCCAAATATTCTACAAGATATAGCTATGCCCACTTTACAGACAGAGAAACGGAAAAAAAGAGCAGCTGAAGTTGCATGAACAGTCACATTAATGATCAACAAGTTATTGACCAGAGAATAAAATTCCAAGATTCACATCACTGGTGCTGTCTCAGTATTTCTGGGCTCTACTGCCTCTGCTTAAGTGCAATAGAGATGCTCCACTTATTTAGAGGATGAGAGCTGCAGAGAGATGAAATATTTAAAAAATACATTATATATATTGAAATGAGTACTTCACAGAGCCCTGTTAGTATATTCAATCATGCTTTAAACCATAAACCAGCCAGCAGTTATTCTCCTTGCTTCACAGACTGCAGACTGCTGAAAGCTGAATTAACCCTTCTATGGAATAATGTTTAGGTTGCCCCGTGATACGTGCAGGGTAGATAAAAAGTATGTATGTCAGGAACAACACTTTTTTTATTATTATTCTGAAGGTATGAGAAATTTGGTATTTGCATGCATTAATAGGTTCAGTAACTGTAAGTTTTTTGTCTTGCAAACACCTGAGCTGGGTTACACATTCTGGTAAAGTCACCCATATGTAGCTAAACCAGGAGTTTCCAAAGTTGACCTGTTTGGATACTGTACACAGTAACAGCAGTTGCTGCAGTAACAGCTCCCAGGTATATGCAGGACTATGTGCTTCAGCAGAAAGGTGTTCAAGTCTTAAGACAACCGTACAATTGAAATATAGAATGTGTACAACAGTTTCAGGATACTCCATCATTCATCAGTGGTATGGTTTAAATGAAACACACTTGCATCGTATGTGCTTGGTATTTATTGGGATTGCTGTGCTCTGTATACATCATTAAGACAAACTGTACAGATGGGATTTTAAAAGACATAGATAATTGGATGAGTGTTTATTAGAGCTTTGTCTATTCGGGTTACGAAATGTAATAAAGATGTCACCAAATCACATTTCTGAGAATATTATATCTTGTAAAACTCAGCAGATTTGCAAAGGTCTTTTAAGGATTATTTCTGAGCTGGGTTGCTTAGGTGTAAGAGAATTGAGTAAATTTTCAACAGAGAAATAAATCAGTGGAAGATTCCTGTAGACAGTAATTTGTGACTGAAGACTATAGATGTCCACGCAGTAAAAACCAGGGGTAGCTGTCCCTCTGGGTTAAGGGCATAGGTGACTACAGCCAGAGAATCTGTGAAACGAACCCATGGTCTGCAACCTGGCCTTCCAAGTAAATCTCTGCAGATGGATGGGAAATTTTTGCTCTTGCCTCAGATCTTATTCCTGAAGTTGTAATGATTCTGTAACGTTACTGCAGTAATACAATGACTGCAAAACTGTATGTTTTCAAAATTCGTAACAGTTACACTAAGGCCAGAGAGCATGTGTCCTGGTTTTTGTCTTTGTCCAGAGTCTCAGGCATTGTAGAGCCAATGGGACAACGGATTGTTCAAAATCAGTTCTTATCGATATAGTAATCAGAAGTCTCTTTCAGACTCTTGTAAAGTATTTCTTTACTTCAAAGCTTAAGCAACATCAAAGGAAGTATACAGACAAAGCCGTGTTGGAAGGGAAGTAACATGCCCTTATTTTTAGCACTTGCCCACTTGTCACTCTTAAACTCTCATCTGCCTTTCAAATGTAGTGTAATCTAATTTTTATGCATACTGTATGCTTGTACAGACAATTTCCTCATTTCAGAGTATGTCGAGTTTGGTAAAGGCTTTTGTACTTTTCCTTAACCTGTTTCAGAAATAGCACTGTCACCATTTGTCTCGGTAATATATAGGATGATGGAAATTGACATTTTTCTATATAGAAGTGAAAAGAATATTAGTTTTATCAAAGACTAGATCCTCTCTTCCCCTCCAGTTAGATCTGAATTTGGTCACTTCAGGGCTTACTGTGGAGGATGATTTTAAGCAACGGTCCCTGTGGTTGCAGGCTCTATCACCTAATAATTGACCATGACAGGAATTATATGTCCAAAGCCAAGGGGTAGAGTGACGAGCATATGTCAGGGTCAATTATAAGGTGGAAGACCCTGCAACAAAAAAGACTGCACTGATTAGAGCATGATGTTGACATGGGAGCTGAAGCTTCAGTGTTATTTCAAAGGGCACTGTCACAGCCACCCTTCCTTGAGGTCTCAAAATCAGAGGCGGATTATGTCAGTGGTTTATACTACACATGATGTAATAAAGTTCAACGGGACATGAAAAGTTACAATTGATTTGTTGCTCCTTTGCAGTGATAAAATGCTTTCTCTGTATCACTCAAAATTAAGCTTGCTACTTTGCCAATTAGGTCAAATCGGTTCCATGCTTACTAGAATAATTGTCTCTAAAAATCTGACTGTGAGGTAAAAGGACTATTAAATGTGAAAGATAAAAACTGTTTTGATTGTTAAAGCTGTTAGCATTATTTATACTGGCAAAATTGAGTAGAACAGGAACAGTGCAATGGAAAGAAAATAATCCTTTTTATTACTTAAAGTTATGCTATAAATATCTTATGCTATGGGAAGATTTTTGCAGGGAAACAAATGGGCCAAAAAAACTTCTGTTTGCTTATTCCCCTGAAACTTCAGTAGCTTTAACCTACTCAAATGTTCTTAATCAGTGACGAACCACAGAACCATTTACTGAGTAATTATCCCTAATTATATACCACCACACTAAGACACTGTAGGTAATTTTTAGATTTTCATTGCACCAGATCAATTTTCTAACTCTTTTCTCTGAAAGCTGTTTCTCCAATTTCTGCATCTCTGTGAAAATAGCCCAGTCTTTTCTGCCTACAAGATCCCAGTGGTTTAGTTCAAGATGATGGAGAAGATACTGTAGCTTAACCTCATTAACTAGATAGCTAATTTCTCTCTGTTCTCATGGGTTATTATCCATGACCATATCTTTCCTGGGTGTTCTGTAGCCATCAAATAGATGGCTAACTCCCAATAAATTAAAGCCTATAGCTATAGATTCAAAGTTGTTGTATGATGAACACATTATAAGGATTATTGAGTCTGAAAGATCTTTTTCTTCTCCCCTAGAATGGTTAATAGGAGATCATAGTCTCTAAAATACACCAACATTTCTATCTTTGGAGTCTTCATTGGCAGTTAATACAGCTTCACAAGAAACATGTCGTGTTAGATAACAGGGACTTGGTTTTGAATCTTGTACTTCTTTACAATAAACTCATCTCTGATCTACATTTGTTTCAATGTAACTCTAGAATAACTCTTACATTTGTATTTAACATTTACGCAAATTTAAAAATGGAAATGTTTATTTCTAAGATTTTTTTTTCTTTATAAATGAGAAAAAAACATAAGGATATAAAGTTCTTTAACCTGTAAATACAACATCCACACTTAACTTTTCCACTGTAATCAAAATAGATATACGTAGAATAGAAAATACATTAAGATCCCACCGATTAAGCTGAGCAGGAAAAAAGGTAAACGAAGCATTTTGTTAGTCATGACCATTTATCTTGGTAGTAATTAATGTTAGTGCTTTTACTAACAAATTAAAAATTTCAAACACCAAAACCAGATCTAGTCAAGGGAAAAAACCATTCAGCTGCCAGTGAGTATTACTTTTAGCTTGTGCTAGTGCCTGCTGGAAATGGAACCTGACTGATTGTTCTGCTGGAGGCATGACCTTATTAGGTTAATTTTATACTTCTGACTCACTGAAGATTGGTAGATTGACTAATGAACATTAAGTTCATCAAAAGCTTAGAAAATTTGGCATCGTATAAGGACCACTACCTATTAGCCAAGAACATATATAATACTGTCTTGGGCTAAATGTTGTTTCTGTTGCAGTGATTAATAACGTACTGATTTGAGAGCCTTCTTGAAAGCTATCAAAGTAAAGTTGCTGGATTTCATAGTTGTGCAGAAAGAAGTCAAATTACCTATAAAAATGACAAGCCTTGTCTCATCAGAACTAGCAACTATAGGATTAGCTGTATAATTTTTGGAAGTGCTTCTACGGAGCACTTCAGAGCGAGAAGCCCATGTGCCCAGTAAATCATCCTTCGTGTACAGCATTGATCACCGGGGCCATATCTGCGTGAATGGCTGGAGATCGACCTGAACTCACTGGGTGCTTATTTCTGACTACAAAGAGGTGAACAGTGTGATGAGGTGTTTGAGCTAATCTCGGTAGGCTGCTTTATCTTGAGCATAAGGCACTGTTAGTATGCTTACGCAGCATTCAGAAAGCAGCTCTTTCTATCCGGCAAGCTTGAAATGTAGACAGAACGACCTTAAGTCCTTCCACACCCGAACGGGGAGAAAGGCAGGCCTCCTG
Source organism: Baryphthengus martii (assembly GCA_013396935.1). Lineage (NCBI taxonomy): Eukaryota > Metazoa > Chordata > Aves > Coraciiformes > Momotidae > Baryphthengus > Baryphthengus martii. The sequence continues at coordinate 157,406 of VWZK01004331.1, forward strand.
AGAAATTCCCTGCATTCAGACTTTAGTAGTATGTTAGTATCTTAACACATCTCATGCTTCCAAACCAGAAGTTTTTGCCCAAACTTTAATTCCAGTGTATCTCATGGAAGATTTGATAACATCCTGGTTTCTGTTAAGTAATGAACAATTCAGGGAAGTTGTCAATGACAGGCAGCTAAAGGAACTCTTCAGTCAGTTTCTTAGTTAAAAAGACAGAAGTACCCTCCTGTAAAATCTCAACTCACTTTTCTGTATGACATAAACAGCTTTGGGCATTAACAGCAGCAAAAATTCTGCCACCTGTTAGACGAGGGAAACACCTCTGACCGCAGGGGAGTCAGAGCAGAACACCCTAATGAGGGGCAACAGTGGCACACTGCCAGCTACGCCCGTGAAAACCGCAACATTCCCATTCTGAACTTGGTATGGTAAGCAAAGGAGGCGGCGATTTTCACCACCTTTGTTTCAAAATGGAAATATTCTTCTAACATTATGTCTGCTTTATATATGCAGTATTCCGTTACTTACTGGTGATTATAATAGAAAATCTTTTAATTACCAACTTCATTAGTTCACCTTTAACTGCCAGTCACCGGATAATTGGCCCTTTTCTCCTAGGCGCTGCAGCTCAGGTACGCTAAAGTGACTGTTTCTCAGAATAACTTACTGAAAGTAAGTTATTTTTGGAACTCATTTGTAAGAGAACTTAATTAACTATTCCAGATCGTTAGGGATACTGCATTCCGTTTTTTTAATCCTTTGACAGGTTCCTCCAGTTATATTAATTCATTATAATTATTTTCAACTTTCTTGGCAGAAAAGGGTGAGAAAGAAGCGTTGAGCCATTGCTGGCTTTCTGTACAAAGTAGCCACTACTTCCCTGAGAAGAAAAGCAGCTTTGGCGAATTTTATTCCTTCAGCTGCTGCAGCACTACAGCAGAATGTCTTGGGGCAATCAGCTAGAGATCAGGCAGTGTCTTTCATCCACTGTCTGATGGCAGAACCTTTTAAAAGCAGTGACACCACACCAGAGCTATTTTCATCAGGTGAGTGAGAGCAAACAGATTTTCTCACTGAATATATTCCAAATAATTTGGAAACAGCATCTTCCTGGGGAAAATACGTATTTGTTTCGAAACCCCACTCCACTAATTCAATTTTGACATATTTCATAAATTCTGGGAGCCAAATCCCCCTTTTTTTAATTTGTGCAAATAACTACCGACGTCTTCATCAGATGGAAGTGAAAATTCCAGTTTCACTAGCAAACGAAGCAGACTTTGGTCCTGCAGTGTCTTATGTAACTTCTACCTCAAACAAGTCCGACCTGTAAGGGGAAATTTGTTTTTTGAAAGCTGTAAAACTGAACGCAGTGGAATCATCTGCTGAAAAAAACAGCAACACTCTATCAGAATAGATTAATAACAACAGACCTTTGGGAAAATAGGGGACTTCAGAATTATTCCCTTTTCCAGATCTTCTAACAATGCTGCTTAGAAATGAGCTTCACAAGGCTTTGAGTATTTCTTATAAAGCTGTGTGATTAAAGCCACTGATTTTACGACCTCTCAGTTTTCCAAAGCAGCAGGATAATTTATGTACACGATTTTTAGACTTTCTATGTATCATTGCTAAGTATTGTAAATGAGCATATTTTAAGTGCTCACAACTACCAGCCAAATTATTGTGATAATAAAAATTAAAAATATTTCATTCAAACCTGAAAAAGATAGAGGTGATGTATGACAAAATACCCGCTCTTTTTTCTTTCTTTCTTTTTTTAAATAAATTAAGTACCCTTCTTCTGTGTTTTTTACAGTTCCTCAGAGATGTGGTTATTTTCTACCAGTTCATGTAGTATGCAGTATTGTTTCATTCAATTTAGTACCCTCTGCTTAATTCTCTGCATACACTGGATTTACAGTTTTAAGTCACAACAGGCCTCCATTACCTTTCTGAGCCAAAAAAAAGAAGCCCCAAACCCCTACCAAAATCCTTGTCCTTTCATCAAAATTTCACATCTAAGTAACCCTCTTTCAGATCACCTAGAAACGCTTTGAAGAACAGAAAATGGTTTCTAAGAATTATGCATTAAATCATCGTCACTAAACTAGAAATTCAACTGTAAGTAACCCCAATGTACGTCAAATATTTTGTCTCATGACTGCTGGCCTGTGGTGGCCAAAGCATGAACCGAAGACATATTTTTTTTTAAAGCACATACTTTCTGTAATTAATCCCATGCAGAAAAATCCATGTTTTGATTACTTCACAACTACTTATCAAATTAGTTTTATACTGATTGCCACTACTTAACTTTTCAAAAGTGTATTTAGGAAGGCATCATCACCTTCCTATCTGCCCATAATTATTCACGGCTCTTTTACAAGTTCCAGTGACTTACTGTACAAATCACGTGCAGACTCAAATCAACTAAAAAATAAGTAGTCTTCCAGTTTCGTGAGTTTCATTTAAAAAAAAAATAAATTGTGTATTTGTCTCACTACACATTTATTTTGGCACATTTATTGCTATAAACAAAGCACTTTTTATTAGCATATTTTCTTCTCTATTTTCTTCCATCTTTTTCCTGGGAACTTCAGACTCAACAATTTGTGTGCGAGGAACTCGTTATTCAGAGGCTTTGCGCAAAGCCTGATTACTCCACTGTATAATATGTTACAGGGGACCGATAAGTTCGCACTCACGATGCATAACACACACCCTTCATCCCAGCCCTGTGGAACAAAGCCTTTTCTGTTAGTTGCATGGGTTGCTGCAACTCAATTCAACAGGAGCCACGAATCGGCATTCCAGGCCGCTGCTAATTTACAGGTTGGGTTGTAGGCAGCAGTGGTGGCACCACAGATGAAGCCCTGAGCTGGGCAGCAGCGAGGCTCACCCTAAAGCACTGTGCTTGTCCCCGCACACCCAGCTCCAGCCAGGGTGAGCAACCAACAGCTGCGCACCACTGGTTTCTTGTCCCCGGTTTCGGGCCCTTTGAATCAGAGCCTGGAGAGCTGGCGGCACTCAGACTGCTGCTCAAAACATTGCTGTTATACTGCCAGCAATGGTTTGATCTGATGGTTTATAAGACTCTTAGTCTAGCAATATGGTTTCATTGGCAGAACTAACCCACGGGTTTCTTCTGTGACTTGGGAGAAACCAAACTGTCTGGATTCAGAGATTAAGCACCTGGGTGTTTTCTGTTGATTCAGCCTGCAAATCTATAGTGGTGCCTGTTGTATGCATTAACAGCGGGATTGCTTGGAAAATGGGCCACAAACGGGAATCGCATCTCAAGATTAGATTTTTTTGTCTGCAGAAGCTGAATCCGAGGGTGCAGGTAGATATTTTGTGCTCAAAGGCGAGCCGAGAGGCCTTTAGGGAGGCAGCCGCCTCTTCCTCCCTGCTCGCCCCGGCTCCGGCCCCTCGACAAGGGCTGCTGGGAGACAGACACCGCGCCGATTCGGGAGGAGTCCCCTTCATCAGCCCCCCCAGGAGCTGAGGGAGCGCCGCTTTCTCGCACCCGCAACCGGCCGGCGGCCCACCTGGCGCCGCCCGCTTCGCCGAGCAGCTTCCCAGGGCGGCTGCGAGCGCCCACGCCG
>VWZK01004331.1:161649-189330 GCA_013396935.1 Baryphthengus martii
GAGCGGAGCCGAGCCGAGCCGAGCCGAGCCGAGCCGAGCCGAGCCGAGCCGAGCCGAGCCGAGCCGAGCCGAGCCGAGCCGAGCCTGAAGGTGCAGAGCTCTGCCGAATGCCCCCCTGCAGTTAGGGGCAGATCTTGTTGAATTCCCAGGTCCTTTTTCTTTCCAAATATTTTGAGCTCTCTTAGGATAAATTTTCTCAGCTCTTAACGATAGATTTTTCTAATGTGTCTTTTGAGAGAGATTTAATTTTGCTCATTTAAAAAAAATATATATATAAAAAGTGACTCTTACTCATTTAAATAGTTGTAGTGGGATGCAGCCCTGTCTATCAGGCGCTGTTGTATTTGCTCCCACCACACTCCTGCCGCTGTTTATCAGGTTCTGCCGTTCTTACAGCGTAAATGTTTTTCTTCGGTATGTTTTTTAGAAGGAAATTAACATTTCCTAACGAGGACGGGTGTGTTCTTTTTTGAGAAATAATAATTAAAAAAAAAAAGCTAGGAAATGTGTAAATGGAAAAGGACTGAATGTAAGCAGTATATTTGTATTTATAGGTGCAGTATCTGTTTACTGAAGTCTTTAACATTTAGTGGATTAAATTCTCACAAGCAATGTCTAATATCAAACCTTGTTGAAATTGGAGTTTGGCCACAATTGCAAATAATTCCAAACATCATTCAAAGAGGAAAAAGTATAGCAAATGTCTATGTTTTTTAAGATTTACTTAAATACAGAGTAGAAAAATCATCTTCAGTGCTTTTTCTTGTTTTGTCTTCTGGGTTTATTTTGTTATTCTTTAAGCAGAGGAATGTGTTAAAAGGCAGGATGAAATGAAATCCTAAAAACAGGTTTCTAACAGTTGCTATTTTAATGGGCAATTTTACAAGGGTGTATTTAGTTTCAGTAATAGTTTTAAGAAGAGTTTTAAAGAGACATCAAAGTGTCCGAAATCTTTGTAACAGAGCTAGCCTCAAAGATCAGAGGGGAAAAAGAAAAGTATTTGAAAAGTGCTTCTCACTTTTGAAAAGGTCAGGATTATATATAAAACTACTTTAACCTGTTGCTTTTTCTTCTAAAATGCTGGCCACACTTAAAGTTGATAGTCTTGCTATAAGGTGGTATTTATGGGGTAAACCCTGTATTGTGTTTTGTGCTAAATCATAGACATTTTAAAGCTACTCTTCTACCTGAAATACGATGTTTTTCAGCTCTTTAATTCTAGAATTTTCTTAACAGTAAATGGTTACACCTGTCAATAGAAAGGAATGCTGCTCAGAAGTCTTTTATAGACCTGTGTCTTCATGGTTATCTTTTTTTATTCTTCTGGTATTTTGTTTGTTTCTAAGCCCACCTGTTAACGTACTTGCAACATTGTCCAAACTAACCCTGCCTGCAGCCTGACTTCCTACAGTTTTCTACAAAAAGGCTTCATGATTTTTTTTCTGTGGTGAAAATTGAGAGGAGTCTCCAGGCTTCCTCACCACCTGCCTTCATCTCTCTTAGAAAGTTTTTGGTTTTTTTTTTGTGTGTTTTGTTTTTTTTGTTTGTTTGTTTGTTTTGTTTTTGTTTTGTCTGTTTTGGTTTTTTTGTGTGTTTTGTTTTGGTTTTTTGTTAGTATCTATTAGACAACAGTCAGGCTGGGATTCTGCCAAGTCCACCTTCTTCCCACAGCATGGGCTGTTGGGCTTCATTGCTCTTAACCGTTGTATGTTTTACAGCTAGATTAGAAGGCCATGTAGGTAGGCACCATTTTAGTTTGTTTCTTAGTACAGGTAGTTTTCAGGGCCATGATAACAGTAATACAGAAAATAATTAACAGTACGGCAGCATGTGATCCAATGAGCGCTCTACAACTTTCGATCATGTAGTTAGTGGTCAAATGTGGGAAATCTTAATGCAGCATCATCTTAACATGTCCTTTTTAAAAAAAATACAAATTAATTGAAAAGACTAATAGATTTATTCTAGTGTCCTTTTAATTTTTGATTTAAAAAGATGTGATATTGAAATGCTGTAAACAACATAGGCAATTATCTACTGTCATATTTCTGAAGCTGTGTTTGGAATTGAAGTCGGAACTAGTAGGACACTTGTTTTTTTTAGAATCGAGTAATTCAGAAAGAAAAGAGTCTTTGTCTCATTATGATTTTGTTAAGCCTGAAATTTCACATTATGAAATGAATACTCTCTATGTTTTTGAGCTATCGAGCACAGTATCCAAAAGTAATGAACACAATTAAAAAAAATATTTTTTGTCTATATATAAGTTAGAAGAAAGTTGTGGGTATGCATGAGAATAATGTCAGCTAGAGTGGAACCTTATAGCACTGAAACATAAGCGATTGCATTACAAAAATCTGTTAAGTACGAAAGGATGCCATGCTATTTACACTATTTCTAGTTTAGATTTGAGTTAGACATCAAATTAAAGTCAGCATACAGAATTTTAGCATGGGTGGAAGCAGTAATTGATGAGAATAGCTGTATGGTTACGTTCCTCTAACATTCCGTTTTCAAGCTCTTGCATAGAGGGCTATTTAGAAGTGGGAACTTTACACTGGAAATGCTGCAAAAGTTTGTTGGTAATAGTGTGGTCACAAGGAAAGTGACAGTCTGTTGTGGGAAGGACTGCTTGTACTATCCCTGCTCCTGTCCATGGCTCGGTGACTCTAGGCCAAGATGCAGTTTTACAGAGCTGATCTAGATCTCGGTTCCGGTTCCTGCTGTGGACTGTTTTTTGTGCCCTGGTGTTTAAAGAAGCTGCACAGAATCTCCACCTGCAGCTGTAGTTTGAAGGCTGTGAGTCTGAGCATGGATTTTGTAAGCAGTGTGTATTTTAGAGCATTCTTAGTTTTGTTGTTAGACTGTAATGTTTATTTTGATAGTGATTAAAATCCTTTAAAAATACTATATTTCAGTTACATTAGGAGAGCAGGATTCTTTCCTCACTGATGCTGGAAAATGTTCCAGTAGATCTTGAACGAACGTCAAAATTAATTGTATTCTTCATGTTGCATTATCATCTCTTGGCCTCAAAGAAGATTGTTATTGTGTTTGGGTTTGTTTTTTGTGGGTTGTTTTGGGGTTTTTTTTAATCAGCAGTAATTATTTTTCTGTGCAGTTATATGCAGTGAAGGATTTGTGTGTTCAATGCAGTGTTAACTGAACCTACTGCCTGTAATAATTACAGCTTTTGAGAATGAGAAGTACACTTAAAATGTTGAAACTTTAGGCAAAGTATCCCACAAAGGATAAGTGTTATTCCTAACATGACAGTCTTCATTTAAAAAAGAGCTAATGTCGGTAACTCTCTGGAGCAGATACTATATTTTTAATCCAAATTTTGTAGTAATGAGTACAGAGTAATTCATCTCTTGAGTAGAAGGCAGTCCTAGTTCTAAAGGGAGCATTCCAGTGGAAGTGGCTGATCTTCATGGAAGCTCGGATGAGTAATAAGATACAGAGCTGGATATGTGCTTTATGGATACTGTGTGTAGGCACTAGACATATAGAGTAAGCCTAGGGTGAAATCCTCCTTTTCCTGCTGCTAAAATTTTTCAACTTTTTTTTATTTCAAAACTTTATAACCAGCTTTGCCGATACTAATTTTTAAGTAGTTAGGTAAAAGTCTTTTAATACTTTTAATTGCTGCTATTTTCTTTTCCTTACAGTGGTGGGAAGGATAGCTGTTATAATATGATGCAGTGTGTCGCTGCTGGACATCAGATTGTTGCTCTAGCCAATTTAAGACCTGCTGAAAACACAGGTATGAAAGCCACATTTCTTCTAGGAGATTTTTTTTTTATTATTAGAAACAGTGGAGGCACAGCTGCACCTGAATGAAGTTCCTTTATGTGTTATTGTATAGTTTTGCATATTGAAGGGCAATCTAGAAATCTTAAAAGAGGTAAGAAAAAAGATAATGCTATAGAGAGGTATTACATTTATTTTTCCTCAAAGGCGAAAAAAACACAAGAATATGAAGATCAGTAAAAGAAAGGCTCACACAACTTGCAAAAAGGAAAATACAGATATTCTTGGTGGTGAACAAAGAGATTGTGTGAGTTCAGTAGCACACAAAGGTGATAGAGAATATCATCGAACAAAACAAGCATTGTATTTCTAGAAGTACTTGAAAGTGGCATAAACCATTCCAGCTGCCAAAAATACACCGGTTTGCTGCTGCTCGTCGGTTTTTAGCCTTCTGTATCTTCCTCCATTATTCTAGCCCAACATTTGTGAACTGGGTTGAAGAACTGATCTGCATTAGAACTGACATTCATACCCTTCTTTTTCCTTTCTCTAATCTCGAGCCAGTTTTCTGATCAGTTACTCCTAAGCTGCACCTAGGCTTATTTCTGTGAAAGAGAATGGGAGAAACTCAGGTAGTCTGGTGAGGTGAGGGGGTGAGCCGAGCACTGCTGTGTTGGGCTAAAGCATAAATTGAACTTCAAATGAACCTTGAAAAGGAAGTGATTTGTTTCCCAGTTGGTAGGAGAGAATGCTAAACTATGTAAACATAGGATAACTGGTCAACATATGTTAAACAATTAATTATGATATCTGGTAACTGCGTGGTAGGAAGATACCCAGAAAAGGAAGAAGGAGAAAGGGTGCTGCCATCACAAGTGAGTCATGGGCAGCAAATGCAAGGGAGTACAGGAACAATTTATTTTCAGGGTAGATAGGACATAATCATCTCTAATATTCTTGAAATATGTTGTCTTTAAACTAATTTATCCACATCAGAAATGTAGAATATTAAAATCATAAAATGCTCTCTTTAAGTGTGTAGTTGGAAATTTTGTGGGTAGTTAATTGAGGTGCTTCAGGCAATAGCAGATTCTATGCCATTCATTTTATTTTATCTTGTACCACTGTTGCCTGGAGAGTCTCAATTAATAAAGATACTGTGTATTCTGAACTGAATATCGGTTTAAAGAGCTTGTCATATTCGTGTATGGTGAAAAACACTGAGTTTTCTTTTAAATCGACTCTTCTGGTCTAGGTTGGTTAATAGTGATTATGGGTTTGGCTTTGCCTGTTTTGAGCAAGAGCACATCTGTTGTATGGCAATAAATGTAACATCACCTAATTGTTACATCACAAATTAGTTATCCTGATCAACGCTACAGACCTTTTCCTTTGCAAGAGTTGCTGTGTAGGTGTACAGGAGAGACGCTTGATGTGCTTGTGTAAATTAGGATAACTTCCAGTATTACAAATTAGCATTAAAATTGTGAAAATGTGTTAGCTTTTAATAAATAGAAATTTCACCCATAGTGATGTATTGCTCTATCAATCTGTTTGAAAAATTATGTGAAGCATTTTCTGTGTAAAACATTTTTCATATAGTTGCGATTTAGTTCTAATCCATGATGTCTACGTTTTAGCTGTTGTGGGTTTTTTTCTTGTCTGCTAGCTATAAACTGCTTATAAGAAAACGCAGTTAATTTTTTCCCTGGTTAAGGATGTATTGGCAAAATGTTGATTTCACTTTGAACTTCATTTTTAAAATCAGTGAAGGTAGTAAGGGCCTGGGTATTACAACCGATTTCCTTTTCTTTTTGTATGTTAAGCAATTCGTACCATTATAGTGGTCTACTTGGATTCTACTTAAGCAGAAGTAATCTTCTCTTTCTTGATGATCACGGTAAGAGTTTTAACAGTGAAGTTTTTGGAAATTTTGACAACCTATTGCTTATTCTCAGTGTTGCAGTACCTTCCGGATGTCTCTCTCTGAGCATGTTGAAATGCAGTTGGGTTTGTGCCTCTAAACTGTATTCCTGTTAAAATTATTATATAAATAGGAGCAGAATTGAACCATTCTGAGGTTTTTTGGATGAAGTAGGGAGGAATACTAAAGAAGAAATAGACACCACGGTTTCCAGATAAGCACCATGTTTGTGACAGATGTCTTCCTCTCCATATGTCTGTTGAGTGAAGAAATCAATTTGTTTTTCTTTCCATGTTTATTGAGGTATTGTCACCAAACATCTCTTTGTGAACTGAAAGCTACTAACACTGAGATTTTCTCAGTGCTTTCTAGTATTGTGATTATCTGTAGTGGCTGAAATAGTGTACCTAATATGATTGTTTCTTAATTGTGGCAGGACAGACTGATGAATTGGACAGCTATATGTATCAGACAGTAGGACACCATGCCATTGACCTATATGCTGATGCGTTGGATTTGCCGCTCTATCGTGCCTTCATAAAGGGTGCCAGTGTAAATACTGGAAGAGTGTATACTGCATGTCAGGAAGATGAGGTTGAAGACCTTTACCACCTCATGAAACTCGTTAAGGTATGCTAAATGAAAAGAATTAAGTAACTGGGGACAATTATATTGCTTAACTCATTTATGAATTTAAGTAAATGATCCTATTTAAGGGAAGCTTTAAGAAAAAAACTGAACACTTTTACAAGTTTTATTTTTATTCCTCTGTTCTTTCTGGCACTATAATTACATGCATAACTTTATTCCCTTTTTCCCCAATGTAAATCAGACTTGTTAATCCCCAATTCAAGTCAAAACCTTGTTTCTATTTAATAAAAATACCTGTAACAGGTACTCAGCATATACTGGGAAAACGTAATTGTGACAATTATCTAGAAGTAAAATGTGGTTTCATACTTGAAATAATGCATTACTTGATTACTGGAATGAGAGATCTTCTGGGTTTTGTGCATTTATCAATGTACGGAAAGTAATGTCTAGACATTTCCACTTGTGTACAATTATGCTTTGTGAACCAGAATGTTATTTATTTGTAAGTTGCAGATCATTCACAAAGTATTACAGAGTATTTTACAATGATAGTTTTGACTCTGGTAGTCCTGTAACTATGTTCTAATATATAAAATAATAGCAATTACATATATCAATCTTTTTTTAGCTATAAAACCAATTACAGGGAGCTAATGAGTGTATTTCCTAAAAGCCTTGAAATTTATTCTCTGCTCTTTTCCAAAATGTTTCATGCAGCTCTTCATTTTCCACTGAAATTAAATCAGGTCACATTGAAATAAATAGAAAAACTCCCATTGACTCCAGAGGTTTTACTCAAAGTTTGAGTGAACCCGCTATTGCTATTCCAATTAATTGTGTTGATGACTGCAGTGCACAGTAAACGAATACAATGTTCAGAAAATTGTATGAATTGCTATTTTTAAAAAAGTAAATACATGTTTAGTTTTATAGAACAAACTGGTAGACTGCTATCTGAAACTTCAGCTAAAGATATTTATAGTCTTCAGTTCAGGTATTGAACGTTTTCAAGCCCTCTCCTCCAATGAAATGGGAATTGAGATTCATGAACCTAAAGGCTTCAGACTTTGTTCAGTTTAAAAAAAAATAGCTTGCAGGTAAGACCTAATAATGTGGTTTGAGTGCAGAGTGCTTCCTGAACCATGTTGGAGTCAAATGTTACATCGTCTAAACATTTTTTGGCAGGGAAATCGTGTTCCTCTAAAGTAAGTTGAAAGTCCTACACCTATGTTGGAGTATGAAACTACAGAACAGTGCATGTAGGCTATACAGCCTCAACTTGCTCTAGAGGAGGTTCATGGAGATTTTGAATGGTGTGCATATCATGCAGGACAGGGATTGACAGAAATATGGTGCAGAAGTTTTAAAACTCTTTTTGAACCATGATAGTATTAGAAGTGAAGACTGGTATATGCTGTCTCTTAAAGCTGCGTGCTAACAGCTTTCTGCCGCTGGGTAAGATAATAAATTACTGATCAATTTAATTAAAAATGGGCAGATTAGTGGCAATTAAGATGATACTTCCTTTTCGATTCTTGCTGTCTTTGGAGAAATGGATGCCTGGCATACATTAATGCTAATGTTAAATCTTTACAACTTCTGCTTTGCAAGTTTGTGCATGATAATTATCACTGTAGTTGAAAGAGATCTTACCAAGTTGTCTAGAACTAAATAACTGTTTCTTTCCTGTATAGAAATATTAATTCTGCTATATGATATTTTAAAGACATAAATATTAACAATATACTGCCTTTATGTTAGGGTTTGCATAGCCATGTCTTTACAGTCAAACCTATGTGTGAAAATCTGGTGCAGAAGTTTCAGTAGAAGTGTTCATACTGTGATTTTTTTTTATTTTTTTTTCCCAGATGTTAATCATTTTAAATAGAGAGCTCAGTTTGCTTTCTGTTGAAGGGAGGGAAGAAATTCTGTGGAAGCCTTGTCAAAATGCATATTTGAGTGGATGTAATTCCAAAACACTGGTCAAACTAACATAGCTTGGTTTTTCTGTCAAATGGTTTGGGCCCAAGAATACAGGAAAAGTGTGTCCAGATCAAAATCACATAGTATGCCTCGCTTTCCATTTGTAAAGAACGCTTGTGTTGTGAGTACTTCTTTAGTAAAAAGTTAAAAGACATCTGAAAAACTGGTATGACTTCAAAAGTATCTGTTTTTAAAAAACAATGTTACGACAACAAGATTTCTAAAAGGTAAATATTCCTCTGCAGTACTGGGAAACCCAGGACAACAGTCCTGTTCTGTTCTAGTTCACAAGTCTCAGAAAGTAATATTTACTGCCAGTGACTGTAAACCCACTAATTTTATTGTCACAAACTCAGATGACTGATAAGTATGAGGAAAATTTAGTTTTAGTTAGGCATTAGCCTAATGCCCTGTTTTAGATTCTGTATACAATGTATACTGCAAAACATATCAGATTATTAATATGATGTCTAAATCTATCTTACTATGCAGTCCTCACCTGATAGTAGAATATTTACTTTGTGAGACATGTAAATCCTGAATTCTAAGGAATAATTTAATCTACTGTCCATATTACTGAGTAGGGATTACTAATACTCTTTTTTTTTTTGTCCATGTTGTTTCTTGGCGTATTGGAGATTTTTCCAGCAAAGCCACATTATCTGAATTACCCTTCAGGATTTTGTCATGGCGTTGTCTTTGAAACCAGGAAATGTGTGGGAGGACTGTGTTACTTTCCCTTTAGTGGTTGGAAAGACTAGAGCATGGAGGCATTTTTCTGAAACTTTCCAACACCGTACTTCTCAATATAGGTGTATTTAACTGCTTTCTCCCTTTTTCAATGTAATTATAATCTAGTCCGACTAATACATGGATGTTTTATGCAAGCACAGAGAGAAACAGTATTAGATAGGTTGACTGTTGGATTGTTTTCTGTGTCTCCTGGAACTGTGGCTAAACTTCAGTTTAGAGCAGTGGTTGTAACAGCTTCCAGACTCTACAAACCAATGCAAGATGATTTATTTAAGCTCTGGGTTTCAGCAGGCAGTTCTGTCCTCTTTCAGTTTTCTCATGTCATCTCCTCTGTTCTGTGAAGGGTTTGCCTTTATTTGTTAAATTTCTGCTTCTGTAGTGATTTGTAAAATTCTTGAACTTGATAGAAATGTTTTCTTTTAGCTGTTCTTTCATATTTTTCAATAGCATTTTTTGTTACTTGAGTTTTCTGAAATCAGTGTTTCAGAATTGATTCTGTTTGTAATTTATTTCTAATATATTTCCCCGTGTATATTACAAAGTGCGCAAGTTGATTTTCAGTGTATTTACAGTTTTAACATGTTATTTTTGTCAGAGTTCTCTTTGTGGTGTATTTTGTGGGTTCAGAACCTGCAGGCTTACAAAAAAATAATGAATACACTTGAAAGAAAATATATTAGATCTCAGGACTGGAAGATTAATAATTATGATATCATCCATTGATCATCAGCTGAAAAAAATTGATGTTGGATATATTGGATGTATGAAACATTTGAGTAATAATAGCCTTTGCTTGTGGCACTGCTTCATTTTATAAGTAATGTGGATAGGGGAAGAAAAAGAAATTCTAAAATATTGCAGCATTCTGGAGCAGTGATCTTGTAACTCAGTCACTAAGAGTAAGTAATACAGTTTTTAGTTAAAGGAACAAAGAGCTTATTAATACAGTGTGACTCCTGTATTCAGTGGTTATTTTTTATGGAGAGAATCATGATTTTTGAAAGAGACACAGACTGATGTTTACTGAAAACAGGAAGTATTCCTATCTGAGAGTTAAAATTGCAGTAACTCTAATTTGAGATGTTGAGAAGATAATTTTGTCTCAGGCAAAGTACTTTGGCTGTGCAGGTTTAGGTGGAATAGAGGTAACTTAGGTCCTGTCATTATTCAGTGAAACTCCCTGAGACCTGGAGTTCTTTAGGAAACAGTTCTTCAGGTTTTGAGATGAATGATGAAAAATACAAGGTTATTCTGTGACCTTTGGATAGGGAGTAATTCTCTCACAGAAGATAAAGTTTTCAGTTCCTTGTTATTGCTCATAGTCTTCCATGCTAAGACAGCAGTCTTCCTTTCATCCTTCTCCAGAATTTATCTGTTGTGGTCAATGGGTAGAATGAGTTTGTGGATTCAGTCTGATGACTGACTTTCTGTGGCTTTTGTACATCCAAACATCCAGACGCTCCCATTAGGAAAAACGCATCAATAAACGTAATCTAGTATTTTACTGCAGGCGTTGCTTCAGTGTCTTCACTGTTATAAAATGCATTTAAAAGAAACAATAAAGTATTTAGGAATTGTCATTTGGCTTTTAGGTGTCCATTTGTATCAGATGTTGGCACTCCTTGTGACTTCCGTGGTCGTATTTACGTGATGAGGACTAATAGTGTACTCTTAATTCATACATAGAAGATTTGCAGATTTTCTTAGGAACCTTAAAAAGTAAAGATTATTAGTTATGGAATCCTGACTGAATCCTGAGAGTCTGAAATCTGAGGACCTCAACATGCTGTTCACCAAACTATTTTTGCAGTTTGTAAGTTCAGACAAAGTAGGTGGTTTCCCCCTCTCACTCATGGGATTCAGAGGGTTCAGAAGTGTGCAGAGTAGTTCTGATTTTGTCGCTGTTTCCCATGTTTTCAGTCGAAGAAAATCTGATCTTTTCCCTATTACGATTTGAATTATTTGTAGATGTATAAACTAATTCCTCAAAGGTTTATTTCCCAACATTTTTGAAAATGGTTAAATTACAGGAAGAGATTTGGGGTTTATGCTGAATTTCCAAAATAATCGCTCTTCCTTAACTTTTCTCCTGTATTTTAAGATTATTGCAGATCAAGAACACTCTGTCTTTGATCTTTTAATAGATAAACATTATATATATTTCAGCAGTTGAAACATAGAATTTATGTACAACAAGTGAAATTATAACATCAATATTTAAAAAGCATGCTAAAAAACCCTCCAGTACTCAGTTGTGGGGAACAGTAGTAGATGAAGCAATGGCATTTATTTTGTGGGGCCTGTGCTAGTCCTGATGATTAGATGAACATAAACTTGGACACCATATCTCTTAGCACGTTTCTTTTTGTCTTTAGACATGAAATTTAAGTGTGAACTTTTGAAATTTGTATGGTGTCAACCTACACTGACAAGAAAAATAACCGTACTTCCAAGGCTTGTGTGAGTTTTTTTGAGACAGAACATTTTCTGTGGTTTTTCATGTGGTGTAGACTAAGTTCCTCTACCTTTTATCATGACTAAATTTTTATCTGTGAGAATTTGAATTGTCCCTTTCCAGTCCTCATGTTCAATGATTTTTTTTTTTTTAACCAACTTTTTTTTTTTTCTTTTAATTAATTTTGGAGTGGAGCTCTGTAGCTTCCTCCAGTGAGAGGATGACCGTTGTCATCATCAGTGAATAAGAGCGTGAATTAAGGGAGGAAGGTAAGAAGTAATTGCACAGTTGGCAGTGCTTTAAGCAGTGTAAAAGTAATTATGTAGTTTGTTCCTTTCAGAAGACAGGGTTTGTTTAATTTCTTTTTATTTTTTTAGTCTGAATTTTAAGATGGAATGTGAACAAGGAAATTTTATGATCAACAGGATGCCTGTCATTCTCCATGGCTCATCTGAACTGTTCAGGAAGAGTCAATTTTTTTTTTTTTCCAGAAGGGGATCTTGTGCAACATCTTTGAGGTAGTGTCTTACCGTGAGAAAGGTTGAGCTTTATGTAAACAGAAAAGTCACTGTATTTCTCCCTGTTAGGTGTGTGGAGTTGTTTTCACTCTCTCTCAGTCTTGTTGTGTTAATATCGAATAAGCAGAGACAGTCAGGCTGGTGGTGAAAGATGGTAAGCAAGCCCGAGGGCTTGTTCTGGTCAGCTTTAAACCTCTGATTGCCAGGTTTTCCTAATTTCCCATTTCCAGGGCATCTCTAGCGTGACCTTGCCTGCTGAATATGATGTTCTGGGTTGCAAGATTCTCACATACATTTGGAAATGGGCAGCCAGGCATTGTTTACAGGACACCCAATGAACTGTGCACTCGCAGCAAGTTTGATAAACACACATTTCCTCCTTTTATCAGTGAGATTGCAGAATGTGAAGTATGAGTTTCCAGTTTTACTCATTCCCTTCAAACCTTTTCCTGTTTAAAAACTGAATCTCGCTAATAGGATGATGATACATCCTTAGATTTTGTTTTGCTTTTTTTGTTATTGTTGTTTTGAATTCAACTTACTGGTCACTGACATTTTATTTCAGTGCCTACCTTGACCGGGTTTGGCAGAGTTTCAGATAAAAGCTTTCCATGTGTTCAGTACAAGAAAGGTTCATCCCTATCAATGTAAAGTGAATGCTAATTAACAGTAATGACTTCTAATCACTTTGCTTTTATACTCCTTTAGGAGCGCTGCTATTATCCAATGTAGTTAAGTGAAATGCTTGTGTATGAATCAACAATGCTGTATTTCTTCTCTCAGCTATTGCTCATAATCAAGCTTTGAATAAATTACGATAGTAAAATTGGTTTTAATGTGCTGTGTTGCATGGGGAGAAAGAAACCTCAAATATCTTGTTAAATATCTTGAATATTTAGAGAGTTACTATTAACATTTTGGCATTCGGTATTGTAGTTAAATGGAAAAATACATTAAGATGTTTAAGTCAATTTTGTAAATGTTATCAAAACCTTTTTCATGGTTTGAATTTTATTTAAGTGACATACATAGATTCAACACTGTCAGTAATAGCCCCATTTGGTTCCAATTGCACATCTGTAGGAATGAACTACGACATTTTTGAGTCAAAATGCAATTAAGTTTTACGTAAGACAAACATTTTTCTTAACTTGAGAACTTCACCTAGTGTTACAGTGTGTATTTAGTAGATTAATATGCATTTCTTTTATTAATACTATGTATCTAACAAACTTAGTTTTGTTTACCTGTATGCAATCTGCCTACCTACAATGATACACACTTCAAAAGGAGTATAAAAGTAATATTAATGAAATTGTATTAATGCCTGGAAACAATAGAATAGGGTGAAACTTTATTTTAGCAAAACCATACTGCTAGAAACAGCGCTTATAAAAACAAGAGCTAATCAGATTGCTGGACTGGTAGTATGTTCGGCAATTTAAAAATAATCCTGATTTAGAAACATAATAAGGCTAAAGACAGAATAGATACAAATTTGAAATTTGTGAACTTTTCTACTTAGCGTTACTCATACAGGGCCTATTTGGAAGCCAAAGATGGCAAAACCTGGGCAAAACTCATTTCTGACATGCACATTAGTTTTTGGTTTTATTTATCTTTTATGAACAATTGAAACGATTACTTAAATCATACAGAAGGAACTCCAAGTCTCGGTGTCTGTGAAGAAACTAGAGTCTTGCTTGGTAAATATATGTGTGTTGTTTGGTCTTGCAATTTCAAAAAAAAAAAATCAGGTTTTCATTTTCTGTGACAGTTTCCTGTAGTACCTCTGTCTTTGCATACTTAGAGACACAGTTCCTCCACAGTTACTATCACAGTTCTTCTGCATGTGGATGTAACTGAGCATCTGTGGTTTTGATTTTGTTTGTTTTGTTCGTTCATTCACAGAGCTGTAGATGATTTTCTGGTACATGTTGTGTTTGCTTGAGCGTCTTCTCTGTTAACATTTATTCCTTGGTTTATTATGAAGTTATTGCCTAACTTAATTTGAAAATACCTTCCATGTAGCCTTTCCTCTTTAAATGTGAATTTGAGTTAATGTTCATAAAAGTCTTACACTTTTTTGCTGTAGTGTACTGTAAAAAATGCTGCTTGTGGGTTTTGCTACCACATTACTGAAAAAGAGTGATGCTTTTCTTCTCTACAGTTCCCCTTAAATGGATAGTCCTATCCATGTCTTATGTCAGTGCTTTGGTTTCTTACTTGGCAACTTCATCATGCTTTTGAGGACAAAAATGAAAAATATATAAAAAAAAGAATTATCTTATTCTGTACTGAGGTAAATGGCTGCTTTATATTATTTACTCTTCTCATTAGGCAGCGGTAATACATGCTTTAAAATTTATTAGTGTTTAACAAAATGTAATTGGGGTTAGTTCTAATGAAATACAACCAAGGACAGGTGAGTTTTCATATGAATGAGCAGTAAAACATTTATCAAATTTGTCTTCATAAATATTTTTTAGCTCTGAAGCTCATTCTTTGTGTAAAAATCATTTTGCTTTCTTATATAATCACTAAGTTATTTAAGCTGACCCTCCCCCCCTCCCCGCACCTTTGATGTCATACATACAGCAGTTCCATGCTTAACAGTATTTTCAGCTGGACACTTACTGTTTCTGATCAGTATACTGAAAAGTAGTTCTTGTGGAGACGGTGGGATTTCGTTTGGTTTATATTGCACCAACGTTACCATTTTCAAAATAGAAGTGATTGATTTGTAACTTGTAATGAAAAGGAGTGAAATGAAACTGGCCTTTTACACTGTAAAAAAGGACTGTACAGTATGGAGATAGTCTTTCTTGTTGATAAATTTTGCCTCTGGAAGAATTGCATAACAGTCATCACTCGTTTTCGTATTGATTATGAGCAGGATTCCAGTAATAGGTTGCTGTTTGCAGAGGATAAGGCAGCGCTCTGATTAGTTGCCTTTTCCATGCAAAGTGCTACAAAGGAAAATGCCAAATGTGTGCGCCGCAGCGTTCCTATCAGCCTGACAGTCTGTTATGTGAACTTTTTTTTCAGTCCATTTTCCTTCAGAAATACAGCTTCAGTCTTTTTGCCTTATTATTGTTTTAGGTTTAATGCATTTGCATGCTCTCCTAACTCCGGATTCTTTCCTTAGTTATTTATTTTCCTGACAGTCTTCTGTTCTTGGGCCCTGTCACCATTGTTAACTCTTGAAAACTGATACAACAGTGCCCTCTGTAGTTTTTCCCTCCATGGTTACTACCCACAGCTGGTTTTGAGCATTCAGGTAAAGAACAGGATGTTTAGACTTATTTTTAGCTCTAACAAAAGCCCTTTTTTTTTCTTAAGGAAACATTTTGATTTTTCACTGCCTGTTTTACATGCAAGAAGGGGAACAAAAGAGACTGTTATGAGTCATCTTTTAGGTTTATAAGCTCTCTTGTCATTATCTAGTGAAAATCTGAAATTCTATCAGGCATTCAGGGCAGTCATTAAAACTGGATGGGATTTTTCTGAATTGTGTAGGCTTTCCTGAAGTTTTTTGCTAGAAGCAGAGCTTGAAAACAAAGTAACTTTAAACTTATTTCCTTTGTGCTTGCGGCTTCTCCTAAACTAGGTCTTGCACAGTCTGCCAAGGACTGAAGACACGCTCACCAGCAGAACACCTAAGCTTTATTAATGATGTAGTTTCAATTCACACAGTGGCTAAAGTAACTGTTGTTCGTTAGCATTGATTTGTCTCTAAACTCGTTTAAAATTTAGATTTGTCTTTTACGTCGTTATAGCTTAATATGCAAATAACTTTTAATTCTGTGTTTTCTGCAGAACTTGTTTGAGGGGTTCAGTATTGAACACACGTGCTCCCTGTATTCACAGAGATGCACATTCACACCCATACGCTGCCATTTAGATATTAGAAATTACAATAAAAAAGCATGACCTTTAAAAAAATAAATGCTTTATCTACAATTAGTTTCTTCTGTAACAGCATCATAAAAGTCACTCTGTGAAAAGTTAAATGGCTTTATTTTATGATGGGGAGTGTTAATGTATGTGTAGAACACACTCTTAATGCACTTCTATGAAATGAAAATCATAAGTCATTGCAGTAAATTATAGTTAATGATGTAACCATTGATGGCTATTCAAAACATTCCTGTATCTCTAATGATTTGTGTAAAACACATGACTGCCCACATGCCTTAGTTCGTTTGGAACAGGGGATAAGTAAACTCGCCAGCTTTCTGCTTCTGAAGACCGTTTTTTTTCAGTGTAACAAGTGATAAGAATTTTGGTAAATAGTACATCACAAACCACTTCTTGAAGTGCTTGAGATCCCGTAATAAATGATGATGAAGACTAAAATTAAATTAAGAAGTGAGATGCTTCAGGAATGTAGTGTGTAGAAGCTTTGATTTTCGTCTGCCTGTTTTATGGGTAATCTCTAGTCTCTAGTTATATGACTTCTTTACTTTTTACCATGAGATGTTATATACTGATATGTTGCTGGAGGAATCAACTATTACAGCATAATGTGCACTTGCTAATCCAGAAAAATACCCTATATTATCTATCCGTTAATATAAAATGATCACAGAAGTTAAGAAGGTGACTGGTGCTTTTTGAGTAAAGCAACTGTTATTCTACTGGCAAAAAAAATCAAATTAAATTTGCTCAGAATGTCTTTGCTCTAAATTTAAGTATAACTCTAAATCAAGCTTAATTCTTGCATTGATTGCATAATTATTGTAAAATATTGGACTTTTTTTGGTTTGTTTCATTTTTGTTAATGGGTTTCTTCATGCATGTGGATTTTTTTATGGGAAAACAATTATTAGGATTTTTTCCTACAGTGTGGCCAAACCATGGGTTGTTCCAATTTCTAAAGTGATATTGAAAGCTTACTTTGTGAAGAAAGGGAAGAAATTGAATATTAGAAAGAACAAGTGATACAGATTTCTACTTTAAACAGCTACTTTAGCTACGATTTTAATCTTTTCAGTTCACTCATTTTAGACAAATCTGTCATTCAGATCAGTGGGAATTTTGCTTAGAAAATGAATTAATTTAAATGATATTTTAATGAAGAAAACCAATGAAGAAAAAAGGTGATTTGTTTTAAGTTATATCTGGTTGGCAGTGAGAGAAGGATTTAATCTTAAACTGCAACCTTTGAGACAGATAAGGTGCTGTCCATTTGGAAAAATGAGTAAAGTGTATTTTCTTGCAATGAAACTAGCAAATTAAGATTCAGCATAATTAAAATCGTGATAAATGTGGATTACATTATTGGAGACGATGAATTACAGCTTTTCCATCTACTGAGAGCTAACATAATTTACCAAGACTGGGCAAAAAAGTGACAGAGCAGCCACTGCAACCTCTGCAAATGCTTACAGAAAACACCCTGTTTAGTCCACATACATTTCTCTAATTCTTAGTTAAAATGTTAGTGATGATTTTACCCCCTCCTACAGTCATTACCTCTCCCCAAAATACCACACTTCTTTTCAGCTAATTGTATTATGTGATCCCTGCCTGAAATATTTAATGAAGAAGAATATATGTTTAAGATAAATCTGTAGTTGAAAATACTTGTTTTCAAATAACTTGCTTAAGAACAATCGCTAAATAATTTTCAAATGGCCTTTCATAACATCTGAGCTGATGTAGGGTAGTTAAGGGTATTTCTGAAGATTATCTTAATTTTAATTTCCAGTATTTCTTTGACTCTAAAATAGCAAGAGATGTGGAGACTGAATGTTTTGAATGTCTTTTGTATAGGAGATAGTAAATACCTATTCTGATTTGCTTGGTTATCAGTTGCCTATGCTGTAACACTACTTACAAGACAAAAAATAAATATTGCAATCTGAAATGGAATGTTATTTGACATAATAAAGTACTGGCTTTTCTCACTGGGCATGTTTGTAAAAATCTTTGTTTCTGACCCCATGATGGTCTTTATGATTAAGTTTTAAAACCTTTTTTTTTGGATATTCTTTTAAAGACATACGTTCTTCTACTTTTAAGATGTTCTTTCTTTCCGTGGAACCTGATCACATGAGAGAATCTTTGTTGGCATATTATTTTAAAAGAAAAAAAATAAATTTTAGTTTTTACTTGATTATTTGTTGACTTATCTGTATTTCTAACTATAGGAAGTATAGATAATGTTCTCAAAACGACTGTGATGTGTCAGTTGATACTGAGGAGTTAGGGGCTAAAAATAAATGAATGCTCTTCCTTTGAAGTATTTTTTATTGACTTGTTTGTTCTACATTCCTTAGGCATCTTGTTTTGCTGTCTTCTGCGTTATCCATATCCCCTGTTTTTGTATTATTTTTTTTTTTTTTCTCTTGTTCTGCTTATATAGTGACTTGCTAAGGTGTACTGAATACTATATATGATGAGTAATGGCCTTTTTTTGGTCATGTACTTTTTGGTATCTAAGCCAGCGGTACTACTGTATTTCAGGAAGGCACAGTTTATTACAGAATATGTCATGCAAGTCCATGCATTAATCTACCTGGCATAGCTTTGTCATCTTAGCTTTCTTTAGCTCCTTTGTTCCCTGACCAATATACCAGCAGAAGGAAAGGATTAGTGTCTATAGATGTGTGATATGTGTAGAATATGAATTTAACCAGTCATGTTTGTGATTTTAGAGAGCTAGAAAACAGTTAATTTATAATTGCTGGGATTGATTAATTAGTCTTTCCTGTTCACGTAGTCAAATTTCATTCTGTATAAAGTTCACGAATTCTTTTTTCTTTCACATTCCTTAGCTTTCTTTAGACCTCTACAGATTTCCAGTCATTTTGGTGTTTTTTGCTGCCGTAACCCTTTTTGCCACCTTTAGGATTATCCTTATCCTTTGGAGACCAATCCTATGTTCTTAGGGAAAATCTGTCAGTGACTATTTATTACGCACTTTTCATTGTGACTTATTCATTGCTTACATCACCATTCTCCAAAGTATTGCTTTACAGAAATGGTGAATGGTGTTGTGAAGGAAAGATCAATAATTGCTTTCAGAGGAAGATTTACCCTGAGACTTAGATCTTCTTTTTAATACTAAATCTGTGCTATTAGTTATGAGATGGTTTTAATATTTTGACATCAAGTAACTTGTTTCTCAAAATGAAAAGTTATGTTACCTAACTTTTGTGGAGCAGCATGACTTCAGTGGTTAAGTTGCATAGCATCTAATTTTGTAATTTTCAGTACTTAGTGAATTTTCCTGAATGCTTATTTTATGAGCTGAAAATAAACAGTTTCATTCCCTAAGAAGTGAGAAATCATTTATATAATGAATACTTGGGAAAATTTTCATGTGTAACCACAGAGAGAGGAGAGTGCTTCCTTGAAATCATCAGTTGGAAATAAAGAAAAAATTCTACTTCTCCCCATGCCTATTAAAATGACTTTGAGAGCTGGATGACCCATGTTGTTGTCTTTCCAGAGCATCCAATTCTGTGTGTTATGGTGACTATTAACACCTCTAGAAAGATCTGTGAATATATAATATTAAATTTATTGTATTAGTTGCAAATTCAGGCAGCTGAGAATTTGAAAATGACAACTGCATGATTTCATGCTCTCGTTTGTATCGTCTTGTACATCAAATAAGCTGGAAAAGTAGATTGTAGTCATATGATATTAAAGATTATATCATGAAAACCACTGGAAAGAAGCTAAACAGAAAGGTTGCATGGGGGTGTGATGTTTCCTAATTGTTAATTTCTTGATTCTGCAAAGTTCTTTTTTTTCCAATATTTTTGAAGACAAAAAGATCTAAACCAGGCTTTGGGCCGGGCACTGTTCCTCTGTGAAAAGCAGGGAAGCTAGAGTCCCTTTTGCAGTAGAAAATTCTACAACGTGACATGAGGGACTACTACAGCTAGTTGGGAGTCTGCTGCTGCTCCATAGGTAGGAAATAGGTTTCATAGACTAAATTTTTGTGTTCATAAGATGATTGGGGGTTTCACTGCGAATTTTTGTTCAGTCATTTAATTGTTCTTTTACCTTATAGTTGCTGCTCCATTGGTTGGTAGGTATTGATAGTGCTGTGTTATTATCAGCTGCTCCCAGTATAGTTATATCAGTGTCGTTCCAGCCTCAGAATACTCATGTTCTCAGTAATTATTTTACCAGGCTGCAAGAATTCCAGCTGCCAGAATCTTCCTGAGAAATGAAAACTAAAGGAGAGGGTTTACCAGGTTACATAATGTGTGTATAGTGCATTATAGAATAGGAACTATTTTTCCCTTGGCCATTGCTGCAGCAGAAATGCAAAATTATATAATTACATATTTTCAAAGGTATACTTCTCCAATGTTAACACGTGCATTAGGCAGTGCTGTAGACAGTGTCATGTACTGTATGTTAGCAAGCTAGTAGAGTAGCCTGCTCTATTATTTCTATTTTCTGTATCTGCGGTTAACTGACCTCAAATTAAATGGGAAGTCGAACTTGCAAAAACATAAGAAATCTTCCAGGCATTAAGACTTTCTGTACTTGGATCAAAACAATATATCGTGTTAATAATAAATAAATCCTTAAATCTGTAAAAAATTCAAAAGCAGGAGGATCCTTCCTTCCAGGCTTGTTTTCAGTCAGTGGTCTGCCATGCTGGTTTGTTACAAGTGTTATTCAACTCCCAGTTCCTGGGAAAGTTTCCTTTCCGTCACTTCTGAAGTCTGTCAGATTTTTTTTTCCCTGCTCTGTTTAGCAACCTCTGAGCACGTGTTTGTGATATACTAAGATGACAGCACAATTGCAACCTGTTTGTAAAGTACTTTAGGTGAAGAAATGAGTAAACTAAACTATGTTTAAGTGATTTATGCTAAGATTGCATAAGAATTTTTTTCTCGCTGTGCTTTGTGTTCTCTCATTCAGCTAACTTGCAGTTTTCTGCTAAGGTGTCAGTCAGGGTTTCAATTTTTATACAAACTTATGCCTTTGGTTGCATTTTTTTGAGAAGTATATTTAGTAATTTCCATTGCAGAATTTACTATAGAGAAATTTTTCCTAAGGTTGATCGTTAGGTTTTAAGTTGCCTTGATTCCTTTTGGGTGGACAATTGTTATCATTTACAGTTTCCCTTTGAACTGAAACCATATAGAAACCATACAGATTTCATTCACGTTTAGTTTTCTCCCCAAGCCTTTTGTTTTTCATTCCTTGTTCAGAAGATGTTCTGTCCATACTTAATTAAAGTTTTCACTTCCTTTATGCAACTGTATATTTTTTGGGCAAGTGTCAACTCTAATGCTTAACTTCTGCTTTCAGAAAAGTGTAGAACTCATCCTCCCCTTTGGTCACTTGATGGTACGTTTCAGTAGTTGGCACATTTATCAGGATATTGCATTTGGGTCTCTCTGTACATTTAAAACTTAGGAAGTACTTTCAACCTGATTTGTTACTTGTTTATTATTAACAACTCTGGAATGAGACCACACTTGACAGTCTCGTGTAATTTTAGTACTTCAGGTGAAAATGGATTTGGGATTTTTGACGTCTTCCTCTCAAGCATACAGTCCCAGTGCAACTGTATGATACTGTAATATGCAGTGTGAACAAGAGATGCTGATTTTAAACACTGTGAAAACTTCTCAGTTTAAAAGTTGACAATAATCTGTCTATAAAACAATAGCGATTCAGGTTGAAAGCCTGATAGAAGTATTTCACTTCTGTTAAATGAGACAAAAGTATTTGTGGAAATGCCATACTTACTTTCTTCTTTGTAATGGATAAGAAAGCTCACTAGTGGGCAGCCCGTTGTGCAAATGTCTGCTCTGAGAACCAGAAGGGGACTGAAAGCTTAATTAAGGTGAACGGCCCTGAACTTCCACGTCTATAAACATTTCTAGTGTCCTTGTCCATATCTGACTGATTTTGTTTCTTTTTTTTTTTTTTTTTTTTTTTTAAAGAAACAAACAGTAGTCCTACCCTGAAGCTCCCTTATTAAGTGCCACTCANTTGGACTAAACTCAGAGACTGTTCACCAGCTGGTAGATTCTTTGGTGAACAAAATACTTCTGCTCTTAATAAAAGTGGCTTTCCCTTTTCTCTTACCTTGTTACTACAGTCCACAGTCACTTATGCCAAGGGTACAGGTATAAGTATAGATTTGCAATTTTAGATGTCTCAGTTATCTGACAAATTAAAACATCATAAATAATTGTAGCACCTTGATTAAAGAAGAGGCTTAGAATCCACAGTATAAAGTTAATCTATGTACCTTTCAACAAGAAAGAATTTTTGAGAATTCTTTTACTTTAAACAGCAAACAATTTGGGAAATTCTGCTTCAAGCAATATTGTCTTTTCAATTTCAATAGTTAGTTCCTAATCTTGGAGAATATCGTTAACAATCTGCCTGCAGCTAAGGAGTGAGTGAAGAGGGATGATAAAGGTAGGCATGCATTGTGTTCTCTGTAATGCAGTTAACTACTGGCAACATCAGTCACATTCAGTCATATCCAGTCATATCAGTTAGTGATTGCCTACGTTGTAATTTGTATAGGTTTCACTTAAAATAGAATTCAGACTGAGTTTTAAAGTCTCAGCAGAAGCTGCAAAATATTCTCAATTGTCATTGTTCCAGGTGTGTACGCTTCATGCAGGGCAAGTCGTTAGGAGTTGGAGCACTTGCTTTGCAATAGATTTTCTGGTTAAACTTAGAAGTGAACATAATTTAAAAGCAGTAGGCCCATCACTTCTAGTTTGACTTAGTTTGCTGAACTTTTTTATAATGGATTAATAGCTATTTTTATATTTTATTTTTCAAAGTGTTTATCGTGGTTGCAGTATTCACTACCATGTCGTAACTATGTCTAGGTTTATAGTTAGCAGTTGTCTTTTGGGGTTTGTTTCTTTATGCATCGGGGATAATTGCACTACCCGCTATCTTCCAAGTATTTTCTCAAGCACCCTTTTCAT
The DNA here is from genome assembly GCA_013396935.1 of Baryphthengus martii. NCBI lineage: Eukaryota > Metazoa > Chordata > Aves > Coraciiformes > Momotidae > Baryphthengus > Baryphthengus martii. The sequence goes on from VWZK01004331.1 coordinate 184,570, forward strand.
CTTTCTAATAGGACACTTGCAAAAAATCCTTCAGGCAGAGCAATTAGAAGAATCTATGGACAAGAATCCTCTTTTAATGGAGAGGTGTTTTTTATGACTGAGCTTTGATTTCTAGGGTGACTGACTATGACACTGGATATAAAATCAGCTGAAATTTCAGTTTTTGAAGCCTTTACAATGCATCTCGTTGAGTGGGGTTTCTCAGGGAGGTGATATGGGGGAGTAGTGGTTGCAGTGCTCCTCTGGACCATTATCACCTGTGAACAATCTTGCAAAGCTTTTCTTCTGCCATATGGAAGCTTTCCATCAGAAAATGGTGAATGTCTTTGCCCATGTTTGAGTGTAGCTGCTTTCAGATTTGCTTGAGAGGTTTGACATAATTTAGCCGTGCATTTCTAGAATTAAGAATTAAAAAATACCAAGACTGTTTTAGAAATGAATTCTCTTTTCCCATGTAGCTTTTCAAGATCCCAGTGATGCAGAATCAAGGTTGATTAACTAAACAGCAAATGAAGGCAGAGAATAAGAAAATGCAGCTGTATTATGAGAGAAAAATGATAAAATTGCTAATATAGTCAGATAATTTAACTCCTGTGCTGTGGTACTGTGGTTTATGGTAGCACTCTGCAGGGAAAGGAAGGAGAGGAGAGTAACTGTGTTGTGTACATTCTGCGTTTTATTCATACCCGACACAAGAACAGTAAATATTGGCTCAAATGATGAAGTCTGTATTGTAACAATAAATAGTTAGCATAGCAGTGATTTCACAATGACTTTTCAAGTATTGACCTACCACTGGTTATTCGATTTGATTAGTGTTTACTGTAAATGAACAGAGTCTTCCATTAAAGACATAGATCTAGTAGTCATTGCAATTGATGGCCTCTTCCAAAATTCATCTCTTAATTCACGTGCAGCATGGACAACAGTGATTACTTAGTACCTTCAAAGAAGTCTGATTATTTATTTTCTTTTTTTTATTTTATGATAATACTGTCATTTTCAATAAAGCATCCGATGCCCAAGTAATTTGAACACTATTCCTGCTGTTTCATTGTATTGTAATATAAACATAAATGCGGTGTTAAAAGCTATAGCAATGGTGTCAGACTCCTTAAGGACTTGAGAAAACTGTCATAACTTCTAAAATAGCTGATAATCGTTTGTGGGTCAAAAAGAGCAACATGCTGTATTGCTTAGCTTTCTGCTTTCTTTTTCTCAAGGTTTATCTGAGATTTAATTTTATGTGAAGTACACAAAACACTGTCAGTGAAACATTATCACTTTGTAAAAGCTGTTTAGAATATGGTCTGGCACAAAATGTGCAGAAAATGAAAAAAGAATACTCCCAACTTTTTGCATAGAGCCGAGTTGTATGTATTACTTGAAATTGTGGCCAAAAAAAAGTATATGTGAATGTGACTGCATCTTGATATTTGCAAAATAAGCCTAGAGCTACAAACTTATCTTTTAAAAATTAAAATTATATACATAAGTATGTATGTATGGAATTAAATAGAAAAAAGTATAAATAACATTTCATGTGTATGGGTTTGTGTGTGTATATGTATGTGTGTGCGTGTATACATAGTTCTTTACAGTTCTGAGAGGCTTTTTTTTTGTGTGCTATTTCACAATATTTCTATTTAAATGCGTATTTTGATTTATTTTTTTTTTTTTTCTTCTGGGACTAGTTGGAATGCCTTTCCATTACACTACTAAAAGAATAATCCACTTTAACACAATATTTCTCCCTAAAGGGATGATCTTTTCTAGTCATATTAACATTCATGATGTAGTGATTTTATCTTGATTCAAAAGATGTTTTGTTCTGCTACTAAAAAGATTAAGGAGTGCCTTTTGTATCCTGCTGCTAAAAAATAGCTCAAAATCAAGGAGATCTGAAACCCTCCCAAACCCAACACTATCTGCATGTTCTTTGTTAAAAATGAGATATGAGTAAAATTCAGTGTACAAAATTTAGAGGGGACAAAAATATATAATCACATTTCTAGAGTTTAAAAGAAAAAAGAAAGAAAACACATCAAGAGAACTTGAAATCAAATAATCCTTTAAATTTGAATTTGTAAACACTCTTATATACAAATGTATTTTTCAAAAAGATGCTCTTAAGAAAATGTAGATGTTAATGTTTCCAGTGATGTGATTCCATGGCGTTTAAAACCAGAACTTTTTAGTACCCAGTCCTCAGAAGAAGTTTATGCAAAATGCATTGATAGTAATGAATGATGGAGCTGCTAATTTCTGATCAGAACGGTACAGCTTTTAAGCTTTTTGAAATTGGGAGACACTGAGAGATCAAATTAAATTTTGTCGCAATTGTGAAGGTTGAGAGGAAGAGTGAAATCATGTGCAGGTTTTTCCAGCTAGTTGTGCCAAGTCCTGCAGTGCAAGATACAAAATAGACTGGTAAGAAAGAGGATGGTGGGACATTGGTCAGACATGTGGGCTGTGCCTGTGAGCACCTTGTCATTCAGATGATCCATCAGTTCCCTCAGGGGTTCAGTCTACACACTTTTGCAGTTGGCCCTTTCTCAGGATAGAAAATACAAGAAGGGGCTTTAAAAACTTTGAAAAAAAAATAAAAATATTTTTCTGAAATCAATGTGAGGAACACTAATATTCTTTTCCATATGTGATCAGATATTCATTACGTGTTCCATAAGCAAGTTGTTTTCCTAAGAGTCTTTTCCTGCTATCTATATTACATGAGAGCGGTACTTTCACAGAATTTTTAAAATGTTAATCAATTAATTGTATTATACTCAGTAGTTTTTTTTAATAAATGGCTGAATTTTTTATTGTTGTAATTAGTTAAAACCTTTAATTGAATTTAATGAATAATTGTAGCACATATTTCTATGTTTGACTAGATTTCAACTTCCCTTTGGCTAGGTGATTTCACACTATTAACACTAGTTTTCTTCCTCTTTTATCTAAGTGTTTTCACTATCCATAAATTCATATTGTAACTGAGAGAGGTAACTGCAAAAACTTCTCTCACACAGATTTATCAGAGCCATTTAAAATCACTAAGCCCTTTTTACTGTGTAGAGAATTGGTTTGTATTAGGAATTAATTAAAAATATTGATGAACTGAACAGAGTTTTAAGTAACAAAATACTTGATGTTTCATTCTAGTATATAATAAGAGATCTTAGAATGTACTCTCAGATTAAGCACGTTCTTATGTTTTTCAATGGTGTATGAGCATATAGTTTTAACTACATTTAGTTCATATTTTGAACTATATTAATGGTAGGCTTAATGTTCAACAATTTTATTTAAAGGCAGATTTAATCTCTGTTAGTGCTCCATGGGTTGGCTATTGTGGAAAGAAAATTGGTTGGCTGTTGTGGACAGTCATTGAAACTGCCAGATCCTGACAATCATAAAATAGATGTATAATTTTATGTGTTGGGGTCTGACCATTGTAGGCATGTGGTTCGGGTGGAGTGCTTTGAACCTGTGTAGCAAGCATCCTTCAGAGACTTCTCTGAAGTTACAAAAAGCTTCTGATTGGTGACTGTCCTTTGTAAATTGCTGGTGTAGGACCTCAAGGTAGTTGCCTTGACTGCAGCTGCACAACTTCTGTGAGATAAATTACTCACTGTACCTGTTTTCACAGCTGAAGGTTTACGTCTGTGTGGTATATATTTATGTTACTGTATTGAAACGATTACTCTTGAAATACATTCTGTATTCATTTTTTTGTAAATGATTTTAAAGGTATATTATAAAATGTGATATTTCTATAATTGTGATTTAGAGAAAGGGGTTTTTGTTGCTAAGTGTACTACACTTAGAGTCCATATCTTGCAAAATTAAAAAAATCAGTATTTTTCAATAAAATATTGTTGTTGTGGTAAATGAAAGATAAGCTACCCTTAACCAGCTATTGCTTTTTGTCACTCTAGCTCATTACGCAATGATTTTGTGCATTTTAGAGATTTTCTTTATAAACACATTTCTTACGCCTTTATACCAATGCTACAATGAAGTTCTCACTGGGTTCCCATCAGTGAGAACAAATCATGGAGTTCAGCATTAGTACTGTATTTCTTATTATTGCAAAGAGATGTAAAGTTTCTGCTTAACTGTTGGGTCTGGTCAGGTTTGGGGGGGTCTGCTTGTTTCTAACTCTAAAAAGCCCCAGTGTGGAACACAGGCAACACCTTATGCAATTGTATTTGGAAGTGCCTGAGGAATACAGAATCTTTATATGGCTTCCTAATAGAGTCACATTTGAACCTTTTTTTTTCTTGGGCCAGAGTATTTGTGTTCATGTCAGAATTTTCCACAACTGGAAAACTAGTTTTTAAAAATTGGAGGGAAGTGGGTGGTAATTTTGAATTGCATATCAGAATTTTGCTTTAGCAAATAGTCTATTTATTTTTCATATGTCTGAGACTTGCCAGAGATTCAGTTTTTTGTTCTAAGTTTCATGAAATGCAACAGTTATACCTGTATCACAGAAGTAACAGAAATATTTTACTGCAATCACTATGCTGTATGATATTTTATTGCTTCACTTCATAGACAACTACAATATAACTTAATATTTGTCTTCTATGAATTGCATTGATTTTGGGGATAGACTTAAGCAAAAACATGAACTGCTTTGGAGGCATTAGATATCCTTTAGTGCTAAGTGAACTCAATCACTGATAGTTTTGATTCTCTTGGGAAAAAAAAAAATCAGGAGAAGGAACAGAAGCTTAGGTAGAATGCTTTTTTTTT
>VWZK01004331.1:189356-246856 GCA_013396935.1 Baryphthengus martii
TTTTTTATAAATCCTGATTAAGTAATGCACCCTTTTCAGTGCTACTGCTGCTTAGCACAGATGTGTGATTTGACAGCCAGCGTGTTGCACTCTGGAGTCTTGCCTTCTGACACTCTTGCCCTTTATATATGTGATCTGTGTGACAGGGAATGGAAAATTTTCCTGTTCCAAGGCTCTAGCAGAAAAATTGGACGGGACTGAGTTGTTCTGCTGTCCAGTCCAATTTGGACTTCTTGAATTACATTTGCACTCTTCTAATCAACTGGTTGCATTCTTCATCTGTCCGGGCTCTGTCTTATATGCAGGTCTAAATTGATGTTTCTCAGCTATGTTTAGGATTTTTTTAGACTGCTTGGTCTACTTCTGTTTTATTAGAAGGGTTTTTTTTGCTATCAACAGATTGCTTTGATCTAGGACATCCAGGCAGGGCTGTATTCCCAGAATAGTTGTTAGTTACAATGATACACAAGTGATTCAGAAATTAAAAGGCAATGTTCTGGAAAGGAAATGAGGATCTGGGAAACAGCCCCATGTCTTGTAATTAAAATGAGTGGCTTATTTTATGGATCGCATAAACTGTTTTATAGGAGGAGACAAGGCTTGGAATAAGTGAACTGCTGCCATGTTGCAGAAGCATTACCAACTGTGAAGTATTACATGTTCTGCATATCAGAAAACAAAAAGGTAAAATTAATGCAAACTTTATTCTATGGTGTCCTTTAATACAGTGAAAACAGTAATGATAATTTAGAGTCAGACTCTCGCAGCCATTAATTGTTCAAATAAATCACCTATGAAACAACTTTCAGAAAATGTTGAAAACTGAATTGAAAGCGTAGTCACTGCTCAACCAGAGCATTTATTCACCTGCTCTTACTGCTCTGTTATCATTGACACTGATATTTTGTGCACATTTTGTGTGTATCTTACCAACATGAAAGAGGTAATTAAAGAGGTATGGAGTAGTAGTGGACTTCTAGAAATGCTTTAGAATTGTAAATTTTATTTTTATAATTATGTGTCTCTTTGAATGTGAATTACCTTGAGATGTTTGCAAGGGAAGCCTCTCAACCTTGGGGATCTTTTAATTGATTTTGAGGGTGTTATGCTGGGATTAATGCAACTAGTTGGGAATGTGGGAATGCAGCTTGGCCATTCTGTGTGTTCCTTAGGTCTGCTGTGCCTGCTGTGAGCTACAATACTGTATGAAAATAAGGTTGTCCTCACTCATTTAGAAAGGTGGGGAATTCCCTCTCTTAATTACATCTCAAATGCTTTGTAAGGGCATCAGTATATGAGACAGCAAATAAAAATAGTGGATACAGGCAGCTGAACTCATATTTAGTCTCATCAGAGCTGTTTCTTACTTCTATTAAAAGTTTTTTAATAGACATATGATACACCTTCATTCAGCATATATATTTGGAACTGAGATTATGTGGAAAAATATTGTAATAAAATTTTTTTAATACTCATCTGAAACACCTTCATGCAGCATATCTATTTGGAACTGAGATTATGTGGAAAAATATTGTAATAAAATTTTTTTAATACTCATCTGAAACACCTTCATGCAGCATATCTATTTGGAACTGAGATTATGTGGAAAAATATTTGTTTCTATTGTGATAAGAAAATGGGGAAAACCCCTTGATTCTTGCTGCAAAGCAGTCCAATGAAGATTTGATTCTTCATGTAAACTTTCTAAAGCTTATCAAAGAGTGTGTTTTGATATTGTTTTGGAATGTTTCTCTTAAGACTTGGAGTAATTGCTATGATTTTAGTAATGCTAGGTGACCTTGTCTTTTTTTAAAACACGGTGATGGAAAAATAATCCCAACAAAGGTACTTGGTAAGAGCATCAAACCTGAAAATCATAGTGTGATGTTTTGTGCTTCACTGCAGTCTGGGAAAAAACGTTGAAAGTTGCAATATTTTCATCAATAAAGAGCAAATGATTTCATAGCTGAGGAGCGTAAAATAAGAGTTTTCACAAACCATGTGCAGAATTCTTTTATTTTGCTCAAGGTGTTTGAATCCTCAATGAATTCTTACTATGAGCAGTGCAGTTCAAACACTGAATTGTGGAATAGTAATTGTTAGGCAAAAAGGATTGTGTAATGCTTAAATCTGAAGAGTGCTGTACTAAAAATTAGCAGCAAGTGTATACCATTGTAAAAAGTGATGGTTTTCATTTTTAAGAAATATTTTATCAAGATTGCTTTAAGTTTGTATAGGTTATAGGTGAATTTGACAATCATAGATGTGCTTTATTTAACTCATTTCTGTTCAGTGGTATTTTCTTGTCATTTGGACATAACTATTACCAGGATCAGTGATGTTTAGACAAAAAAAAAGAAAAATAAAGAACTTAGATATATTAACTTGATGTAATGGAACAAATTTCTAGGGTTGCACTTTTAGATTCCTAAGAGTTTCAAAGAACTTCCAAACCCTGTTGACTTTTGGAGAAGTAACAGAAGTTCTCTTGAAAATTAGAGGAGGGTTCACGAGATTTCTTTTCCAGGTCCAAAAAGAAAATGGCCTTTCTTTCAGACCTGTGTTCCAAATAAACTGTTTTCCTCCAGCTTAATGTTTTGAAGGTCTTGCGCTCTGCTTTTATGCAAGGAGGAGTGATGAGAAGATCAGAGAAGCTGATTATTGGCAATGCAGATAATATTTCTGAGGCAGTTAATCTGAAATATATTGTCACTGAAAAAATAACTTTTAGAGAAAATTATCTTTGAGCATGTTTTATTATTTTTATATATGTATGCTCCTAAAACTTTGTATTCCCATAACTGATGCCTCTACATTAATCTTTGATATAATACTTGCTTTATATTAAAGATCCAGACTTTCACACTTTGAGAGAAAATACATTTTGAACTAAAAAGCTATGAAGTGAAAGCAACATTTTTCTTTTTTCCATAAATTCTCCATCAATATTTAAAAATTTTGAATTTATTAATCAGTCAATTACTCTACATGTATTTCAGCACTATAGTTTTTGTGACAATTCAGGAATGATTGCAAATATTTCGGATCTTTATATTGTACATTAGTTATGTAAATCACATTCATATTATCAGATGACACGACTCAGCAGAGATGCAGATGTATATGTGAATTACCTGTTTGTAAAAGTCTAAGAGTCTTCAGACTTACTGATGAGACCTCAGCTTTGTCTTCAAGGAACTATCAGGTTAAAACTTTTTCATGTCTTAACACATTAGATATTTTTTGTGCAAATACTTCAGATTACTGAATGTGATCAACATTTCAGGCAAGTAGTAATGAACACTTTTGACAACGTTTGCACGACCTGTTCAAATATTGCACTGAATAATTTTATATCTCAGTCAACCTTAAGTGAAAGTTCATTTCCTCTTATAGAATGTGCTATTTTGCTCCAGTACAGTATGCTCCAGATGCTATTTTTTCAAGGCTAGTTGCTGTGATGCTATGTTTGACAGCTAAATTTTGATGAAGTGTGTGATTTATAAATACTTCTAGTAGCTCTTTCATACAACTACTGGGAGTTATGAAGCTCTGAAGTTTTTGTATAATGAAAAGATCTTCTCTACAAGTAGAGGGGTTTTTTCACTCTACCAGTAAAGGTTTTGTACAATTATCTAGAGTTTAAGTCATAATAAAAATATAAGCAAACTGTCATTTTCTTAAAAGTCTTTTTTTCCTTTTAAAGAAACTAATTCAGTCACGCTGTGAGTGCGTGTCTGTGTGTGCGTGTGTAGGGGTGCACATTAGATTTCATAAATATGAAGTACATCTTTGAAAGATGTTCTCAGCTGTAGTACATGGGAGAATGAGTTATCCAAGTGTACGTGAACATAACTAGTTGTCATACTTGTTAGTGATAACAAAGTTGACTTGTTTCATCTGAAATTCTTACATGATTTAGAATGTGTTAAAATAATCAGGCAACTACTTTAACGTCACAGCATATGAGTTTTAGAAAAAAATATTTTTTTTTTTAATTTCTAGCTCAGGAAGCTGTATTCTTTGCAAGGAAACAAAAGAGAGGAATAGACGATTTGTTTCTAATAGAGAAAATAGCTTATTTTCATTTAAGACATGTTGGTGGTGTTTTTTTCTCATGATTCTGACACTTGTCCTGTTGCATGGGGTAAGGGGACAGCAAAAGGAAAACTCAGAATCTTTTCCTGTCATGCCTACAGTTTTACTTGTGCTAAAAGAACTGTTTGCTCACAGAATTAGTAACAGGAATGAAATTACTTACTTGCCTCAGTACTTACCAGCATGTGTTCTGAAATACTTCATTAATAACATTGCTTTGACAATACTCATACAAGAATTAACTGTGTAACCTCATATATTTCTGTACGATATTTTCCTATTAGTGGAATTCTGTTAATGAGCTGAATTATCCACACCATGCTGCGTACCTCAGGTAACCAGAGCAAGCTGTAGAATCTGTTCAGAGTTTGTTTGTAGATGCTGTACTGGATCTGTGTCTTGTTGATCTTCATTGTGGAGGGGTAGATTGCCATTCGCACCTAGAAATTTGGTCCACATCGAGATTGTGTGGTTGAAAGTGCTTGTGTGGATGTTCAAGAACTTACTTTATCCAGGCTGGCATTTAGATCTCCTGTGGTTTGCTAAAGATATTATTTAAAAAAAAATAAAAAAAGTCAAGAGTGACATTCTGCCTTGTCTGAAGTCAGAGAGTATGATGCAAGTAGACTCAGTTGTGTGACCTAAATCATTAATCTTTTGACTAGAAACATGCAAACTAATGTTCCTTTGACCTTCTTTTTCTTGATATAGGAAGTGATTTGACTTCAGCAATACAATTATCTGGAACATGATAATACAGTCTAGTATCTGCCTACATAAGACAAAGACATGTTTTTCCTTTTTTTTTTTTCTGGAGAAGCCATACACAAATGTGTATCTTAAATACCTAGGTTTTAAATTTGGATCTCAGTGGTTGATTACTAATTATAGATAAATAAGTGTTTATAAATTTGCTGTGTCTTCCATGTTACAGCTCTTGATATAATTGCTCTTGATTGCAAAATAGTTCCACTTACAATCACCAACACTTATAACATCCAGTCTAGCATGGGAACAGAGGCATGTGTGGTTACTTGACTGTTTTGTAGCTGGTTACTGGCATCTTGTCATTACGAGGTTATGTCTTTTATTCAATCTGGGGTTGACTGTTCATGCTAAATTTGGTTATTAAACTAAGTAATCAGTCTTTGTTGAGGTAATTTTATAAGTAAGATTTCCTGAAAGAAGTGTCTGCAGGCAAGTTTGCTCTGTAATTATTCGAACATTTAAGAGCTAGAAGTCCCAAAGGTGAAGCATTTACGTGAAACCAAATCTCTGCACAAAATGTGGTGGTTTTTGTTTTTTTTTAAACTGAGTTGCTTTTTAAATTTATTTTTTTTCCTTTTGTTCAGCTGCAGACTGTTGTCTCCCTGACAAAGTCTTTGTAGCTTCTGTTCATGGCACGTGGGCCTCGTGTACTCAGTTGACTTACATAAAGAAAAAAAAAATCCACCTACAGTTCTGTATAAAAGTATTTTGGTAACCTTTGAAATAGTGAATAAGTGAATATGATATTGAATTTTACTAAATGCATTGGTTTTAGCATGGCTTTTTTATTGGGAAAATGAATCAGTTAATCTAAATCCAATAATTTAGAAAAACTTGTGAAGTAGTCTGATATCTAAAAAGATATCTCAACTTGCTTGTAATCTATGAAAATAGTTAATATATGAGATAATATTAAAAAAACCCTCACATTCATTATGAATGATTTGTCATTCCCAAGACTAATTGTTCACTCATCTAAACAGAGTATCAATATATCATGAAAACCGGCATTTATGGTGTGATGTATGACTATAGTGGAAGATACTGTTTCTATTTAGAATTTGATTCTAGCCTTTTGAATTACAGTGTTTCAACAGACTTCCGTTAGATATTAGACTCTGAAAATGGTATTTTTGTCTCTCTCTCTCTCCTTTTTCATTTGCAGGAGTGTGTGCGTGTGCTGGCATGCATGCAAATGTACCCCTGCACCCTCTCCTTGAATCTTTGGTGCTTCCAAGTGGCAAGAGGACCATGTTTTAATTAAATGTAGTTATTAGGAGTTTACGATTTGATACTGAAAGCTGTGACTGAGAGCTGATGAATACCGCCTCCTACACTGAATTAATGAATTTTGTGTGTGTGTACGCGTGCACACGCAGTATTTCAATAATAATTGCATTTGTAAAACTCTTGAAGTTAGGCCATCAGTTATGCTTGAAGGTGATGGGGTGTCTCTCCCTAACCTATGTAGAGTATTCATAAAAATGAATCTAATTAGCTTTTAAAGTGGCTTAGTTACATAGTAGTCTATCCTTGTAGAGATACTACTCTTCAAAAGTAATTTACTTTTCAAGTGAGTTGAGCTAAGCTCGCTAAAGACTACTGAAGTTCTTAATGGGAGTGTTCACATAGGGTTTTCATGTGAATCCACAGTAATTTTCACTCCTGTTTTTGGAACTGCTTCTTCTTAAGGAATGAAGGCATGAAATATATGTGTTTTGAGGTCTGTAAGAGAAAGACAAGAAAGTCCCAGATGATGTGCAGTGATCCGCAAAGACTGCAATTCCTAACTAGTCTGCAGAACCTTAGCAAACAGTGGGTTGTTTTTTTTCAATTTGAAGTAGAGTTATTATATTCCTGTGTCTTAGGGATATTTCCATACTGTCTTTGATTACTTGCAGCTGCCTCTGACAGACATATCAAAGCTTAGAAAAAAATCACATACTCTGTTTGAAATCAGTATAATCAGTGATCCTAGAATGCTTCACAGCTTATAGGGCAAAACTCATAGAAGAATTTTTCACTCAAATAATTGCAGAAGCCTAGAAGTCCTGCTACTAATGTCTGTATTGTCAATTACGCACCTGCAAATGTGTCGTTTTAATTTGAAATTTTGCAAATGACTGGTAATCATTATTTAGACGCAAATAACCTGGAGCTTTAATTTAAGCCTGTGTACCAGTTTTCTGTTACTCATGCAGGCATCAAGGAGGATAGTAATTGGAAAGACACTTTCATTTAGAGATAATCTATTTTATATCTTGGTCATAAAATGAACTCTATTGTGGCAAAACTGTCAAGCGAATGTTAAAAATGAAACCTAGTTTAACCTTTCTTCAGCTGTTTATACTTCAGTTTCCTGTTCAAAACAGGAAAATTTTAGGGATATTCTACATTTTTCTAAACGGCAGTGTTCAAATATTTTTGCACTACATGTGAACAGACATATGCAGACACAGGTCTAGCACTTCCTTTTTCTTTCTTCGATGTTCTTTTGGCTGTTGTATGCAATATTTCATTTAAGATAGATATTATTAAGGTTGTGAATAGTTGTGTGCAGAGAGATGCTTAGCAGTAACCTTTACTCATAATGTGATACTGTCTGTATGTCTTACTTTGTTCAGCTTTCTCTGGCACTGATGAAGCCTAGGGCTGCTGTTTCTTTGAGTTGCTGATAATTTTTTATCTGATCAACTGACACATTTAGTTGAAATCAGACACAGCCCTTAGGCTGGGCATGGATTTAATTTTGAAAGTATCAAAGGTTTGTGCTGTGTGTTGTTTAATCATCATGTTTATCAGGCAAAGAAAAATTACCGGAAGGACCATGGGGAGAGGGTTATCTTAAGGAGCAGTAACTTGGGAAATTGATAATAACTCCGAGGTAATTTACAGCTAACTTTTACATTCATTAATATAACATTTCCCACTAATAATTACAGTGCCTGTAATATACTAATTAAATTGGAAACATTAGCGCTGATTTTCTTTTTCTGAACTCTGGGAGGCTCGGGTAGAGACATAAAAATGTGAAATTAAAGAAAACTTCTGTACTAATACTACTGCATTGAATGTTTTACATACTAGTAAACCACTTCTACCAGTACTGTATGCTATGATGTGTAGACATTTCCTCAAATTACTGTCAATACCCATAACTGAATTCTAGTCACTGAAATAAACCAAGCAGATAAACAAAATTTAAATCACCGTGTGCCAGATTAAATTACTCTTACATTTCTGTTTACATTTTACTTCAGCTGTGAACCAGTATGTCGATATTGTACATGGGTATTACAGAGCCACCTTAGCAACAGTGGAACATTAAGCATACTCATGGCATTGATGTTTTGGAGCTTTCACAAAACTGTTTAAATTTTTTATACAATTTCTGTTAGAAAATACAGCTAAAAGTAATTTATCATACACAGAGTGCAGCAATTTTGAATTGTGTTACTCATTAAACTGTTTAAAAATATATATAACATTAAAACTGTGAAACTTTAAGCATAAATTGTGCATTTTATTACATTTACAGTTGCAAAGATTGATTTGCTGTTCTAACATAATTGTTCATGAAGATTGTTCTTCATGAGCGTTAAGAACGGAAATAAATTAATGGTTATAACAGATGTAATAGTGATGTAATTTTGCTTACAGTTAAAATATAGCTAGTTATTTTCAAGTATGTGAAAAAGCTGTATACTGCTGCTAAAAAAAATTGTGTTATTTTGATGCCTTTTAAAAGTTTATTTTTATACCTGCCTTTTAAAATGAGTAGTTTTGGTAGTTTTGAAGGGGAAAAATAAGCTTTAAAAAGGCATATTGAAAATAAAATATTGTTGGCATCTATATACATCTACGTTTAGCATTTGGTTTTATGTATGCATTACATACTTTGTGAAAGAATATACTGTACAGAGTATAAGTGCTTTCTGTATTATCCAGATAATTCAGAGAAGCAATATATTTTCAGTGACCTAGTGCAACAGCAACACATTGGTAAAGTTTTGCATAGTTTTAAGTACTCTCTTAACAGTACATGACATTTTCTTTAATAATAACAAAAATACCCAAAACCCAAGAATAAAACCAATCTTCCATATTAACTTCCCTTGAACATTTTTCTATTCTCTGTTAACATTTGATATGAGACAGCACCTAGCATTTTTTTTATTTATTTTTTTTTTTAGAATTTTCTCAAATTTTTTTCTTTGGCCTTTAAGTTCAGTGCAAATTCCTGATATTTAGCCTGCAGATGTCAGCCTCCTCTAGCCATGCTGAGACTGCAGTTTTGCAACATCCTTTTAATGGTACCACACCTGATTAGATTCAAGATTAAAAAGTGTAGTACCCAAGACCTGACACCATTGATTCTGGGATTGATTCCCTGCTAACTACAATCAGATCTGAATGAAACAAAATCCTATCTGTTTGCAAAATGTCCAATAACTCTTTCAATACCAAGCAGGGAAGAACTAGTTTTCAGTTAGTACTCTTTGCATGCTTTGAGTGCTGAGCTGAGCAACCTGTGTGACAAGGCTTTATGGAAACTTTGTCCAGTTGAGGACTTTATGAAGGTAGTTAGTTAGACTGTAGCTTTTTGTCTGTTTCATTTCATTCTCCATCCTTCTTCCTTTCAAATCTTCTTATTTCTTGAATTTGTGCCTCTTCAACCTTGATTTGTTGAACCGTACAGAATAGGGGGATTAAATTTATTCCGTTTCATGGTATGCAAGTATATTAACTAGTTCTCCCATTTCAAAGTATGTATTAAGTATATTGATGCTGCTTCTTATGGAAGGTGCTGTCTGGACAGTGAGGGAAGTTTGTATTAGCTCTTCACCGTTAGCAGAACTAAATGAAAAGTGATGGTAGTGAATAGCTCCCTGACAAAAGTCTTTAAACCTTGAGTGCTAACTACAACTGAAAAGCGACACAATGTACTGCCATTTCAAAGGATAATTAAAACTTAATGTATTATCAAAGGAAATAAACTAGAAGTGCACAGCATCTTGTATGTAATTATTTAAATCAGATTTAATACAGCTTGTAAGCAAGGAGCCAATGACAGTCTTCTGTTCTTTGATTGCTAACTTCAAGATATATAGTATGTGTATGTACATAGATATACATGTATATAGACATATTTATGTGTTTGTGTGTTTACATATATATATTTGCATTTATACACATGAGCATCCACACTCTGAATATGGGTAATCTACTTGATATTTGAATTCCAAGTTTCAACCATTATTTTATTGTACATTTTAATGGCTTTTTACTATGTGACCATAAAAGGTTTTTACACATGGCAAAGTCCTGTAAATTGGAGCATGCAGAACATAATAGCAAAATCAAAAGGAATGGTCACGGTCTCACCATTAAGCATGTCTTCTTGTCAACGTATTGTGATGGATTCAGCCAGAAAGGTCAACTGTACTATTACTGTATGTGTATGAAATCTTGAAAAATGTGGAGGGCTTGGTGGTTGGTAATCTGTTAGCGACTTTCTATTGCACGTGGTTCTTCCTAAAGACAAATTGATTTGTCTCCTAATGGAACCTGAAAAAAGTAAATATTGGATTAGTCAGCTCTGTTTAGTAGAACGTAACACTAACGTATTCATCTGCTGTTAATTTAATGAAAGCGAAATAGTTCTGGTAATCTCAAGTAGAAAATCTGAGTAATTCTTGGCTTTGCCTTTTTTCCAGATTTTCCTTGTGGTCTTTGAACCTAGTGTATCCATAAAGTAATACTAGCTTTTGAACAGACATCTAGTGTAGCTGTAATGCCAGTAGTAGCTGCCACCTTGGTGGGTAACTGCAGAAACCCCAAATAGATCCTGCAGTTCTCGATATATTAGATGTGGGGTATCATTTGGATCGTTACACTGCCTTACATGAAGAAGTAATAATGAAAAAGCATTTGAACATTCAATATCCCTGCCACTGGGAGGCTATGGAGGTGATTGTAGAAGTTCTTTGTGGTTTTGGTTTTGTCGTAGTTTACTGGATCATAGGCTAAATTTGCTTTACTCTTCCTTTGCCATCGACCCTGAGTCCCCAGTCTGCTTTATGATCATATAAATACAGATGCTTTTCTGCCGTGTTTTTCTGGTTTTGTCTTTCCCTAATCCATTCTGTAGTTGAATATGTCTCTCCCTATAAAGGTGTTGAGTTTTATTACCATGTATTGCCCTAGTGTCTGATAGTCTGGACGTACTTCACAGCAGCAGTCCCAAGTTTGTTTGCAGAAGTGAGAAACCTCAGCTGTTCTGATTCTCTAGTTCTGTTACAAATATATTACAATGTGAGCAGAAGGGGATACAGACCACTTCATTCCTTCATGCAGAAAGATGTGTGTTCACAGTTAATATTTAATGTATTAATTGTTTAATAATATCAGTTCATGATGTCAGATCCTGTGTATGCACTGCTTCATGATTATTACCTTTGAGGGATATGTTGCCTGTGATTGCTTATTCACATAAAAAGGAACAGATAATGTTGCTGGACATGTTGAATGATGTCTCAACAGAATGATGGAGCACATTTTGAAGGAATTCCTAGTTTTATTCTTTTTATTTAAAAATAAAATCAATACTTTCCAAGACTAAGTTATGCAACTTAACTTTATAATCTTTTTAACAAGAACTTTAAAGCATGCAACTTAAGTGCAATTGTAGCAGTACAGGTAAAATGCATATCAAAATTGCATGAATAAAGGAGCATGGGGAAGACATTTTAGATGTACTTGAAGATCCAAGAAGGCTTCATGAATCGTTTTATCAAATTTATTGAAAGAAAATTCTGCTTACATAACTCTGTTAACTTTTTAGGAAATGTAATTCTAAATGGGTGAGTTGAGTAAATTGAAATGACTGTGATTTATCTTTATTCTGAAAAGAGCTTTGAAACATTGTGCACAGAAAACTCAAAGAGCAGCAGAAGTAATATTGTCTGGATAAAAGTAGTAATGATAATACTGACAGTGGATAGTGAACAAGTGACAGATAAGCTAAAATTAATTTTTATCAGTACTATTGCTTCTAGATACACGAGAAGCATCAAACTGAATTGTGTATGATTTGGCATTAAGTTTTGTATTAAGCGATATATATATACATTAACAATATGTACAAATAGATAAATTGAACAATGATATCATTTTTAGATTACTGTAGCTAGGAATTTTGGTAAATACAGTGATCCTCAAATCAGAAGTGTAGATGGGTATGAATAATTTAGGAATTCAATTGGGCAAATATGAAGTAAGTATTAATGTAAAGAGCAATAAGATAATAGATTGAGGAAAGAATATTCCAGACAGACTCCCTACAGTATAATTATGAATAAAACACCTGCATCATTTTAACGATAAGAAACTGAAAGCAAATTTTAAGTTCAGTACCATGGCAGGAAAAGATTCGTTTGATCTTGAAATTCATATCTAGGTATATAGTTGAAAATTTTGTGGTAAAATTTTGCTACAAACTTCACAGGATTGCTGTCTAATGAGCAGGTCCAGAAGGTAAGTCAAGCTATGTAGTTACGATCAACCTTGGTTAAAAAATGAAAACAACTTTAACTAAAGTCTAGCTGGGGCAAATTCTAGGAAAAGAAAGTAAATCCAGCATATTGATTGGGACTCAAGTGACTTAAAAATGCAAGAGCTCATAAAATATTTTAATTCTGTGCATTTTCAAATGTTATGTTCTCAATGTATTTGCAAGAAAGAAAAAGAAAAATACTACTGGCTTAGGTAATTGAAATGAAACACAAAAAAAGTAGTATTGGAAAATCTGGTTTTTTATGCCAGAATTTTTAAAAGGTCATATTGTGTAAGATGCCTGTGAGTTTTCTTGTTCTGGTGTTAGGATAAAAAGAGTGACCTCACCTCTCACCTCTCACCCTCTTGTGCTACATATTGTGACAAATGCTAACAGTTTAATTAATCATCATGATTTTATGTTGTTGCCATTTGTTTGTAGGTAGGATAGCAAACACCTCAGTTACTGTGGGGAAGAGCTGGAAGTAATTTCCACCATGTCAGGAAAACTTTAGGATAAGCTGTTAAATCTGTTAGTTACTGTGGTTATTTCTTCTGTAGAATAGTACTCGAGACAAGTAGATTACTGTGTTAGAGTAGTTGGTCAATTCCATGCAAGATGTGCGTTCCAGCCCATTCAGTTCCATATACTGGGCACAGGAAAAACAATTTATTCTTGGATGATTCTACTAGCGGAGGTACTTAACCTCTATTTCTTAGACCAGCATATCCAACTGTCATTAATATTGCGTGTCTTATTTCAGGACAAAGAAAGAGTGGAGGGTGTATCTGTGGGAGCCATTCTTTCTGACTACCAGAGAGTTCGAGTTGAAGATGTGTAAGAAAATATTAATCTTTATTAATATACCCATTCTGGAAAGTGCCTTACTTGTTTGTGCTCTAACTCAAATTCTGAAGCAGAATTCTTGTGTTCACTTATACTCAGTTAATTCAATTTGTTAATACAGATATCTAGTTTGGTTTGGGTTTTTTTTTGGTTTGTTTGGTTTTGTTTTTTTTTTCTGGAACCATGCCTTCATTAGTGAAAATCCAGTAGAGACTATACTGGATTTTTGGTTTGCTTTTCATTTGTCTCATGTATCTGTTGCAAATACTCGGAGTTTTTATATGAAACTAATTGAGTAGGTTCAGATCTTTGCTTTCAACAGAAAGCTCACTCAATTCCAGTGACTATGGTGTTATGGTCATGTATCTCTATTTTTGAACAGAATTTTAGTATAGAAGAACATCTTTTGATTTGTCATTAAGAATTAAATGCAAGAGGATCCTAGGAATACCTTTTCTCTTGAATTTGCTTACGTTCCTGTGCAAAACTGTTTACATCAGAGAGTTACATCTTGCCTACATAGATAAATTATAGTCAGAACAAGTTTATTTCATTATTTGTTTTCTATTAAAGTATATATTGAAATCTGGAATAGTAAAATATTGTAATTTAAATCATAGAAGAAAAATTACTTAAATACAGAAAATAAGAGAAATTTATTTTCTATAATTTTACATGAATTGTGGTGTGTAAAAGTGTAATGCTTGGCTTCAACCAATTTTTTGTTTGTTTTTCAGATGCAGAAGACTTAATCTTCAGCCTTTAGCTTACCTTTGGCGCCGGAACCAGGACATATTGCTTAGAGAAATGATATCATGTAACATTCAAGCCATAATCATAAAAGTGGCAGCTTTTGGTAAGTATTCAGATTCTGAGAATATTGTCTACCGAAACTTCCCACAGACAAGTGCACAATATAACAGAGAAAAACAGATTTTAATTTTTTTTCTATATTTTAGGATATAAAATAGTACTACAAAGAAAATTTTTTAAAATTACATGACTGAATAACAGTTATGATGTCTGAATAATTAGCTTACCTGTATGCAATTCATTCTTAGAGGAGGCATGGAAAAGCTGGAAGGTAATTCTTTCTATCACAGTCATTAAATTCCTTTTGTAGGTTTTTTTTTTTTGTTCCAGTTTGGTTTTGATTTGCAGTAAAGACACATGCATAATTCAGTCATTCACAGCATTGTCATTTCTAGATGATGCAGACTGGTGGCTAGACAATATTTTAAAGCAACCGTGAAAAGTTTTAATAGAAATACAACAAATTGACATGTAATTATAGGAGGCCAAAACATTTTGTGTAACACCAGTCTTTGACTTGGTAAAACATACAACAAAGAGATATAGTTTGGCATTGACTTCAAAAAAATCTTTGGAATGTAGTTGTTTAGAATACCAGAAAACCAGCATGTCCTTTCATTGTCAAATATGTGAAACGATGTTTGTATAATGAAGCAAGTCAGTATGAAACATAACCTGCTTGTTTCTTGTTTGAATGTAAAGATAAGGTCATGTGAAGTTTCATACTAAGGCTTATTGAATGCTCCATAACCCTAAGAAGCCCTTGAGAAACTTGTTAATGGTACAAGATACTCATTTCAGGCCTCTTTTCAACTTTTCTTTTAAGAGTATCAAATGAGGTCTTAAGCATAAAGTGTGACCAAAGGATCTTTTCTTTTTGGATTGACTATAGATTTGTGGTCAGTTGTGCAAAAGAATGACTGGTAAAATAAAAGAGCGTTGGTGGTGGCGGTGGTTAAAGATCTATGTTGAAAAAATAGTGTCTTATAATCTTGCATTAGAAGTCTGATGGCTTATCTAGGGCAACATTCACATCAAATTCTGTCTTTAAAGAATGCTTTACAATGAAGAAATTTCTCCTTTAATATGAACCAGAAATTGAATTATAATTGCTTTAGACTGTATGAATTCTATGACCATTTTTAAAAATTATTATTAATTTATTTTTTTTTCATTTTTTTACTCCTCTTTAGCTGGGATAATTTCCATGTAGTTTTTACATTGTCACTATGATGGTCTTGCTGTGTTGTTCTCTAGGATCTGCTAGGGCTGCTGGTGGGATTAAAATGATTAGAAATACCACATTCCCTCATTCACTTAGAGATGACAAGCAGGGTAATGGAATAGTGTTTTCTTGAATTTTGGAAGACCAGTTGCAGATACATAGGGTTTGGATGCTGTGTTTTCTACTATAAAACAATTCTTTTTTAAATTGGGAAAAAAATATTTCTTAAGATCTTTTAAAATCTTTTTTTAACAAAGTGCGTTTTTATATTTATGTTATTTTTCCATAAAATAGTATGGTTTCATTGCCTATGCTGACTTGAAGAAAAAATACAAGTCCACAAAGAATATATAACATGCTTTTCAGCATCAGAAATATTTTTAAAAGAAGATACTTGATTTAAATAATAGATAAAACCGTGTCACAAGTAGACATCATTGATGACCTGTCTTATGCCTGAAGCAAGATTTACTTGTCTTTTGTATTCTACAGTCTTAAAAAAAAAACCCTTAAAATGCACTAGTTAGTGCACAAAGAGTGCTTTGTGGGCTGTTCATTGAAGGAGTGAATACCATAAATACTTGTAGATAGCAATTAGATAGAAAATCACTCTGATTTTTTTTTCCTTTTTATTTTTTTTTTTTGGGCTACAGGTAAAAGAAAGATCTTATCAGAGTCAATTTCTCACCTGCCTCAGGCAGACGTAATTAGATGTAAGCAAATTTAATGGAGCTTGTGTGCTCTGGGGCCATCCTGTAATGCTTTAATAGTTGCATGCCTTATTAAAGTGGATTTAAGGTATGAAGGCTGTTTAACACATCAAGTGGCAAAGAAGATAAGATACAGTTTAACTTTTTGCCTCTTAGATTAATAATCAAAGCTAAACTGCAGTGAAAATATTTAAAATAACAGATTTAAGAGTCTGAAGGGTAATGCATTAGACGGTGGGTTGTACAGATGTTAATGCAAGAAGCAAATCTGCAACCTGAGCTTGACATTCATCAGTGCTGGCAACGCTTGTACACCCGCCTTGTCCTCTTTTCCATTAACTCCGTGCCAGCGTTGGCAAGGTAAAAGCCTGTCATTTTATGTAGAAAACACGTAATTATGCAAGTAAATGAGCATTAGTTTAGTACATTTCCCTAAATCCACCATTACAAATTAATGCCATAAACTTTGCCAGTGGCAAGAGTTCTCTATCTGCGAGTAGCGTGTTTTTTCGGGTGGGATACCAATTGCTCGCACTTACATGCAAAAAACTATTGTTAGCAAGCCTTCTTCACATGCCTTCTGTTGCTCTGTAAGTAGATCAGCTTGCTTTCCTTAGAGTGTATTTCAGAGGCTTTAATGATGAGAGAAGAACATTCCATGAACTAGCAGCAATCCTGAGCTATAAAAACGAAAAAGCTGCTTATGCGTGTTTACCTTCAGTGCTCTTTTCTTGCTGCTAAAGGTGCCTGTGTGATGCATGATACTTTTAGATTTGAAATATGTCCCTCTCCAGTGGAAATCCCAGAAAGTCAGAATGAGGTTAAAAATGAATGGCTAAAATGGAAGCAGTCATTGATGGTTATTAAGATGTGTGTGTCTGAAATTCCAGTAATATCCATTGCTCATGTGAGACAGCGTAGTATAGCACTGTGTAATGTAAACAGAGACAGTGTAATATAACACAATAATAAGACACAGCTTTGATATCCTTGCTCTCTGGACAGATTTTACAGATTAAAATACAAATTAATATGCCAAGTATGCATACAACAGATTTAATTTTTAATCTTGGTAACATTCAGTACTGATCTTACCTGTGCCACCCGGAGCAAATTGCTTCCACTCTTGTGCAACGTGTAATAACTCAAGTGGAAGTGAGAGAAGGAGGAAGGTGAAGTTTGGAAGGAGTCTTTGGGTTCCTCACAATATGGTCCTCAATAAAATCTGAGCATTGAGTTTTGTTTAGTTTTACTTTACTTTTTTAGTAAACTATACTTAAATTTTGTTAAGAATGAACACTAAAAGTATACATAATACAACAGACTTCAGTTCTCATATGTGGAATATAATTGACATGTAGTTAAAGTTTGTCCTCTGTGATTCCAGTGTTTCTTGAAGTTTTAAGAGTAACAGTCACCTTCAGTAAGTTTTATAAGTGCACATGGTTGGCTTGAGGAAGTGGGGGAAAATTTACTTTTTTTCATGTTTCAGGCAAAAGCAGAATATAGGCTCATATTTCTATTGATTAGTATACAGTGTTTATGTTACAAATTCCAGGTTCTTCCCAGATTGTTTATAGTAAATTAATGATTTATTATTGAATCAAATACCTGAAAAACACTGTAATTATGAGGTCAGATAGTAGAAATAGTTAAAAAACAAAATCTCTTCCGTGGTTCAATTATGTTTCGAACTTCTAGCTGTTCTTTGGACCACAGGAGAGAAATGATACCGCAATGCTGTTTAACTGTTGGACAATAATAAAAGCTGAAACTTTGTATCAGGTCTGATTAGCACGTGGCCGTCGGCCTGCGTTTGAAGTGAGGTTTTCATGCCATGACTGCATCCTTTATCTTGTAAGTCCAGCTGCTATGAGTGCTTCCAGACAACCTGCGTGCTCTGCTATGGGTAGGATTTAAATCACAGGGGCTATGGAAGCCTAAATTTTGAGATGAGATGAGATGATGTGGGCCCTAGTTGCTTACCCAGACTATTTCCTCCCAACAACGGAGTAATGAGTCCTTAGGGAGCCATTGCCATCTACTGTCTGTCAACAAATCCTAAAGTTCCTTCTCCAAAATGAGCTGTCTGAAGTGTGTATATTTAACTTGTTTCTCCTTTGCTGCAAGAAGATCTTGACACTTGCCTTGTGAAGTCAAGAAGATTGGTTACACTCCTGCTGTACAGAAGATCCTCTGAAAAGCTGATGGTTTAGGAATGCATATATTTTTGTATACAAGCTTTTAATTTAGAGAGAGAGAATGTTACTGATTTCACTATACTAAGAAGTACCTGGAGCTTTTGTTTTATTATTTAAATCTACCCACCTAGATGTTTTCGCTACTATTTATTGTTTGCATGCCACTAGTGTACAGAAGTGAAATCCTGACTGACTGAATTTGATAGTCAGACTACCATTAATTTTCATGGGGATAAGATTTACGTATGAAGTAGTACATTAAAAAAATAACTAGTACATTAAAAAAAGAACAATTCCTGATTAAGCTCCTGAGGGTGTAATTTAGTGCTACATATAAACTGACCTAATAGTGAGTTGCTGCCAAAAGGTTGATCTTTCCTTCCCCCTTCCAAACTACAAGTCTGTGCTTGCTTCTGCCCCTTGAAAAGCATCAGTGTTTGTGTGGCTCCAGCTGGGTGATCCAGCAGAGGAGTGCTGCTTTTTTATACGTGCAGGGAACTTGCTGGGTAGATGCTGTGGCCACATGGAGGACAAATCTCTCTCTTTCAGTCAAAAGCTTACCACTAAATTGGATTGGCTTTAATGTCGGATCATATTCTGAAGTAAAATTGGTGATTGTGTGAGTTTTGTCTGAGCACATCATCTGTGCAGTGCAAGGAATGGTGTTCTTTGAAAATGTGTCTGTTCACTTTTAGTGCTGAGTAATTTTGAATTCGTTACTAGGAAAACTGAAGGAACTTGTTCTGTCATCATTACAGGTGACCATACTTGCTACTTCTAAATATTTTCCAAAAAATCTCAGACAATTCACAAGCAGAAGGAAGTGAGAAACATTTTGTTAACAACTCGGATTTTGTATTGATTTCTTATCTTCCATAATGTGTTGTAAAGGTTTGTTCACTTATTGGCATTACTGTTCGCTAGTTCAGTTTATTTAGAGGTGATTATTCCATTGCTTTTTCCTTGGGCAGTTACCAGACACCGGAGCTGTAATGGAATCCATGACCTTTGCTCTTGATAATGTTTGGTTTTATTAATATGAAAAAGACTTCTTCTGTTTATCATAATTTGAAGTGCAACATAAATAGACTGATAGTATTTTTCCAAGGACTGTCAAATTTTTATGATCGTCTATTCTGTTAGGAATAATGTATTTTAAAAAGTAGCCTTAAACTTTTATTAGAATTGAACAATTTATTAGAAATTGAACAACATTGAAGAATTACCTTGTATACACATATGATGGCTTTTAATTATTTTATATTGTCAGTTTTATTGTCATTATTTTTTAGAGTCATATAATTTCACATACTTTAGGAAAGATATTCTTATTAGTCTTTTCCCCCTTCTCGTCTTTGCTTCCTACATAACACATGTTATTGTCACTGAATTTTCAAGCAAAGCTTCGAAAGCTGAGTTGATCCTTTAGACTTTAAGTGTATTTGACACTTTTGCCTTAGGCTTGATCCCTAATATATATGTCTACTCCCTCATTTATCTACATCATTCATGTTATTTACAATAAAAGAAAAGGTACCACACCTGTTTGTTCACCAGACATTGTGTGAAAAGACTTCGGAACAATTATGAAACCAAAGAAGGCATTTTAGCTTTTCTGAGGGAAAAGATCAACATGAAAAATGGGAATTATGTGCAAGACTAGAAATTGATCAGAATTAGTTTGGGATTTAAGAACAGTGTGATGCAAAAGAGATGAGTAAGAGAAAAAAGAACCAGGAAAGAGCTTTAAGTGAGGAAAAGTTTTGATTTAGAGTATAGGTGAAAGATTAGAAAAATAAGATAACAAAATAATCTTTTCATTTCAAATACTATTTACCTTGATGCTTGTGTATGAATACTTTGTTACCAGTGTAAGATGAGGTTTTTGGCAAGATTTTAGTGCATGGGTGTAAAGAAATGTTTGGAAATAAAGTGTGGTTCAGAAAAAGGAGAAACTAGATTTTGTAGCAGCTTGCACAGCTGGACCTAGAAACAGGTTAGAGAGAAATATGACTCCCTTTTTACTATCTCTTAAGCCTTGGAGATTGGAAAGATGTCGGTGTTTTCAGTAGTTAACAGATGACAGAAGTTAGAAGGAAGAGTGGGAAAATGTGTGTGCCTGAAAACAGAAAAGTAGTTGAAAGTTGACATTATTGAGTACACTGATACTTAAGGAGATGCCAGAGACAGACAAAATTGGAGAGAGATGGTGTAAGAATGGAAAGATCACTTTGCAGTTTGGGAATATCAGATTATCTAAAGAAAGAGTGAAATGGAAGCAGCAGGCTAAGAATGAACTATTAGGTATTTAAAGTGAAAGAGAAATGGAAGGGTTCTAGTGAAGGAAATGAGGATAGTCAAAACCTTGAGCTGAAAAATCGTAGACAGAAAAGAGCTTAGTAAGGTGTCAAAAGCAAAAATCTTAACAGAATGAAAACCAGGAGGGAAAAGTAGTGGCTTGTTAATACTGGAATATTACTTGCTGTTCTTTAATGCTTGGTAAGATTTAAGTTCTGGATGAACATTCGCTGTGCAGACTTCTGTGCTGAAACAAAGTGTAAACTCAAACCTTTAAAGGCATATCTGTGTAGTCAGAACTATAGATGCTTGCTTTCCATGTCTACTGAGTTGAAGTTTTACAAGGTTTCTTGTCCTCATTTCATCCTTTCTACCTGTTCTGGCCTTTACCCTTTTGTAGGTCACCTACTGACTTCCCCTGTCAGAAGTCTCCATTGATCCTTTTTGAGACTGTGACTTTTAAAAAGATTCATAACTTTTCTGCATGTGGATGGATTTAATGAAAGTGCCAAAAATTTTGCCACTTCACAGAACCACAGAATATTAGGGGCTGGAAGGGACCTTGGAAGATCATCAAGTCCAACCCCCCTGCCAGAGCAGGAACCTAGAGTAGATCACGCAGGAGCGTGATCTTATACCATGCCTCTTTCTTTGCCACCAAATCAAATATCAATCTTTTTCATCTTATTAGCCCTAGAACTATTCAAGGCATGGAAATACCAGAATTCTTAAACAGGGGCAAAACTGCACATCCTTTTTTTTATCCAAACTATGATGCTGGAATAGTTGAACTTTTTGAATTGAATAGATTAACAAATAATGTTCTAAAGTAATTCTACTCAAAACATTTCAGTATGCTGAAGTTAAAAACTCTGGAAACAGATTTATATTAGAGAAGTCATACGTATGTGGCTGTATGAACAGAACCTGTAATAACTTCTTGTTTAAGTCTCTCAAATGTGTTGAAAGTCCTGAGAGGAAGTTGACTGGGGCAGTATTTTCAATGAGCTGAACCATTTGCCGTACGGAGTCTTGGATTTGATTAAAAGCAGATTGATGCTGTTATTAAACAGTCCTTCCACAATCCCTTTTTAAACTATGAACATTTTAGAGTTTTAAGAGTATACGTGGAGATACTGCCTTATTTGATGAAATAACACAAAATTTCTTCAAAGACTTATTGAGGTTTCTGTTCCTGAAATGGCAGAACCAAGTTCCTTTGAATCCTAGATGTAACTAGAACACAAATAACTTTGATGTTAAAAAAAAACAAAACCAAACAAACGCAGAAGATTACAGATAAAATTAACATTGCTGCTATGAAAAGTTTTAGAGCCTTTTACCTTTTAGAAACCTAAAATGTGATGATGTCAGACTAACCTAGTTTAGAAAATATTTGATGAACTTCCGAGAGAGGAGATAAACTGTAATCCTAAATAAACTGAACTGGAAGCATATGGTAGAACCACTTTGGGATGAATATCTTAAAATGTGCGACCCAGCTTGAAAAGAGTTTCTGTATCCTCAGATTCCATCTGTAGTATTCCCAGACTGGATAAATTACCCCATACAAAAAAGAGCAGGGGGCATGGGAAGTAGACACACAATCAATTCGCATTAATTCTCCTCTCTTATACAATACATTAGAACTATATTCACTTCAAATCTTTTAGAGGTGGAATAATGTCCAGTATTTATTGCACTTTTGTACATTTTTATATGAAAATTTAAGTAGATCTTGCAATTTTTTTTCATGTTTTGGGAAAGGAAATTCAAAGAATCTATCCAGTACACTGTTGTTATACTGCCTTTCATGTGTGAAAGTTATGAGGAAATTAAGAATCAATTGAAGGTATCAAGTTATTCTACCAGACAAAAAGTTCACTTCCTAACCCTTTGTAGAAATGAAAGCTAAATATAACACCAGGACTGATTTACCTCAAGGCAACTTAAAGTATAGATTTGCAATGCATTTATATCTCTGTGGCAGGTGCACTCCTACATTGTGAGGTGCATCTGACATTCCTCTACTCTTGCAGAGTAAACCTGCTATACAAACAAATACTTCCGTGTATGGGCTTTTCCTGTGCTACTGGAAATACAGTCTTTGATTCTGTGTCATTTAGAATAATGCTTGATCCTGCCACATGAAAATCAGTGATTTTGTATTGGTTACATAGAAAAAAAAAAAATTGACACATTTAAAGTAGAAGATTTAACCTTCAAAAATTGTCTTATTTTCTCTGTTTCAATTCTAGGATGAGTGATTACATCTATCCTTTATACTCTTTTGTTTCTTTCCATATTTCTGTAAAAGTTCCATCACCTCCTTTTTAATCCTGTTTTCTTCTTGAAAAAGATATTGAAAAGAGAGAGAGAGAGAGAGAGTCTAGTTTTGGTTGCAAAAAACTTAAGCCTTTGATCACTTCTTTTCTTATTTTAAGTTATGAATAATTCTGCTTTGGTTAGCAGTTGATTGGGGTCTTTCCAGAAACCTCATTGTGTGTTACACTGCTCTCCATCATCAGAAGTTAGGTCTCTGTGTCTGACATTCAGAATGATGGCAGTTGCTACTCTTCTCAACAATACCTCTCAATAAGTCAGGAAAAAGAAGGGGACTTTAAGTTATTATACCTTTGAAAGAAGTTCCAATTTTTTTCTCCAAAAATCTATACTAAACCTATGTATATGAAATTTCAAGAAGCTTGATAGTAAGTAGTGATTTTAGATATTTGTTTTTGACCTTATTTTATGGAAAAAGTCCGAGAGCAGTAAGATATATTTTTTGAATGGTACAGTTAGTTAGTCAAGCAAGGACAGAGGTTTTTCCCTATATTAAGAACAGATAACGGTTAACTAATTTTTTTATTGATGTGTGGTAGTGATTCTTTCACAATGTGTTTATCTATTATGGGTTAGAATTTGGTTCAGTGTGGCTTGCAGAAGAAATTTATATACCACCATTTCTTAAAACCAGTAATTACGATTTATTTGTATTTATTCAGCATTTTACTAAGAGGTGAAAATAGAATTTTTTATATTAAAAGACCTTATTAAAAATCAAGTTTATTTTAAAATTTTGAGCATGTATAAAACATGTTCTTGTTAGCAAGATGAGGCTTTAGAATATGGATTTTATTAGCTGAATATAATGCCATGAAAATGGAACTTGATTTTCTGATGGTCTTGATAAATGCAAGTAATATCAAGTAGTTACCCCTCAGGTAAGGGCTTTATGCTATGCTAATATATGTGTACATAGTGAACTATTTAAAATATGGTTCTTTTGTGTAACTTGAGTCAAATGCTTTTTTAGTAGTGTTCTTTAGTACTTTTTTTTTTTTTCTTCACTACAGAACAAAGCCCTGATTTTCTGTCCCAGTCTTTTGACATTGCTGCAGTTCTCTACAGCACTTGGCTTGTGGTTGTGTGTAAGAGGGCTCTGCAACCATTGCTGATATCTGCAGGAAGGAGTTCTGCTTCTGTCAGTGGATTTAACAGGAATTACAGAAGGAGTAGAATTTACTTTGAAGTGATTATACCATTTGTGCTATCACATACTGATTTTACAGTAAAACTAGGCCACAAAACTGGAGATGAGAGCACAACTTTTACTGAGCACTGCTAAAAATAGCATTATCAAATCTTTCGAGATGTTTCTGTCATCATGTACTGGTCTATCTCAAAGAAATAAAACCCTCCTTGCTTCTTGATAGCACATAATAAATTGACTGATGTAGTTCAGTTGGGGAGTTAAAAATGCATTGAAAATAATGGGGCATAACATTCTAGGGTTAACATTTATTCATAGATGATGCAATTAAATAAAACAGGCATTAACTTCAAGGTCAGTCAGTAAAGTAATAAAAATGAATATTTTAATTGAATTGTAATTGCTTCCCATTGATACATGCAAGTTAAGTAAAATAAATGTCAGTACTGCAAATTATAGTTCCCTTCCTAATTAATTTCTTAGTTCTACATACAGTCATCCAGGTCCTGGACCTTGTTGTTGGTTTATCCACCCATCCAGCTTTCTTCACATCTAGTTTCTTGGAGGAAAAAGCTGGGGGATGTGGTTAAATGCAGTGTACTAAGAATTTACAATACATTGTTTTTCTTCTTAGTCTAAGTAATTTTAAGAATCTGAATCAATCTACTCCTTTGTTTAAAAAACCCAAACATACCAGGTAAAATATATATCTATATTAACTGTTTTGTAAGTATTGTTGTAAATCCTTTATTATACTGATAGTAGCAGTAGACATACAGCTTCCTATATACATGCAAACCATTAGAGATTTGAGATGTGGATTGCTGGTTCACCAAATTACAGGTTACATTGGTTCTTGATGCCTTCAGTAGATGGTCTCTATTCACTCAACAATACAAACCTATTGGAACTAAAAGAAATAATATCTTTCAAAAGAAAGGCAAGCTATCCAAAAATGGAATTCTACTGAGAAACAGAAAGGGTTCATTGCACTTTCACAGATTTTCATATAGATAGATGTGGGATGTTACTAAAGAGTTTACCCATAGTATATGCCTAGAGAATTTATGTGTATTTTATATACTATTTGTATAATATTTTCTTTTAAATTACTGTTTGGGTACATTAGGGGGCAGAATAGTAGGTACATCCTTCTTAATATCAAAGAGAAGTTGCGAAAGAAATAATATATTGGTGTGCCAGGTTCCGATCTGACAACTTTTTCCCTTCACACCTGTTTGAAACGTATCCATTGATTTAAATTCAAAGGAAAACAATTTGTTTTTATCAAGGACAGGGTTGCTTTTCTTAGAAAAGTAATTATGTTAATGAGTAACATTAATGTGAATGTGTAAATTGAGTACTGGACTATGGTGCTCATTATTACTCATTTATTTTATGAGAAAATGCTTGTTTAGCTTAATATCTATCCCATTAAAATCATGCTAAGCTGATGTAAGTTGAAAGACATCACCAGAATCATTGGAACTATTGTAGTGAAGATATTTCAAAATTATTTCTACAAGCATAGATTATCAATGTCTTATATCTAGTAACACACATTTTTAGTCTATTAATAAAGAGCAATAAGCCAATACCAAAAAAGAATGGAGAGAGGGAAAAAAACTTACTCTTCATTCACTTAAATTATTAAGTGGGTTTTAAAAAAATTCCCTATCTAGCGGAACACTTTATGTGCTTTAATAAATATTGTAAAAAATTTATTAATGTTTTGAGATCTCATTCAGTTTTACTTGTTTTAGTTTCACAGGAATTTAAATATACCAAGACCATCATTGTAAAAATTAAAAGGCATATCAGCTATTTGAACTCAGCAATGGCTTTATATATATAACTGTATACCATATATATGTGTATATATATATAACTGCATACCATACCGTTATACAACAACTTTCATCATCAGTGATCTAAAATGCTTTGTAAGGTATGTGCTTCAGAAATTGCATGATGTCATTCTGGTGGCAGCTCTTTAATGATATTCACTATTGTATAAAGCTGTAGAGTAGAAAAAAATAGCCAAGTATTGTAACCAGTACCAAAAAACCCCAAAACCACAATAATTGAGTAGTAAAAAATGTGATCACTGAAAATTTCCCAGTGTTCTTTCACTTTCAGAAGTCATCATTTTGTTTTTTCTTATTTACTTCTTATGTTAAGACCTTTTGACCACCTAGTCTCAAATCCAACTGGGATATTTATTGCACTGAAGATGATGTCAGATCTTGAAACAGTTGTTCCTGAATGTTTTTTATCCCAGTACTGATTTCGATTAATTATTTGATTTATTCCTGAGAGGTGACCTTTTAACAGCCACGACTTGGCAAAACTCTTAAAATCGAAAAGCTGAAACAGGAGCACAGAGGGGCAAGTTAAAGGAATGTTAATAGGGCTTCCTTTTTAGCAACAAAAATAAATCGAAATGTAGACATACGAAATATTTTGTGCTGAATTAAAAGGTACAACGTTCAAGACACTCTGTAAGTCTGAGTTTTCTTTATATCTCCATCCTTTAGAATTCTTACCTTTTTCTTCTGTGGGTCACACACACACAGAATGATTTAGCAAAAAATTTTTATTATGGAAAACGATCTACGTCCCTTTCTATAATTTGCAGGAACTATAAAAAACCCACCAAACTTGTATTTTAATTTAACAGATATTTACAGAGGTAGCCTCTGACTGAAAGAGGCAAATTCTGTTTATTAATTTTATTACAGTGGGCTCGTGTGTTTACTTCAATGGTTAGTGAAATTTGTAAGAAGGGAAAGCAACAGCTTTCCCAGCTGACACACAGTGAAAAGGTAATTTACCTTATTTTCCAACAAACATGGAAGCCAGTTGCCCAGATGGAATGAGAGAAAATTCTGACCGTTTGTTTACTTTAGGATATAAATGATTTTAGATACAGTGAGACTAGTTTCTGAGTGAGACAGGCTATATTAAAAACAAAACAAAAACCAAAAGCCTTTCCTGATGACATAACAGTACTTTATAAAAAATATTTTTACACTTTTAATTTTTTTGCAGGTTTAGATCCAGATAAGCACCTGGGAAAAACTCTGGATCAAATGGAGCCTTATCTTTTGGAGGTGAGTATTACATAAAAGATTCTCATACAGATACAGTTGCAATTAAAAAATAACATACACAGAAATTCAGTACAATTAACTTAATAAAAAATTACTTAATTACTTTCAGAAATCAGGTGCTAACCCAAGGCTTCTCTTTGCACATAGAATGATATGCACTTTCAATATAAAAAAACATTCTTTCTGGAGGTAGTTCACAAGTGGTGCCAGCATCTTTAAAACAAACTTAAAGGCAAGAAACCTCAATATTGAGGGAACTCTAGCCTGTATGTCTGTATGATAAAGGTAAATAACTGCATGCAAGTTAGAGATGTTCACAGTAAGGGATGGTAATGACAAAATCATAGGTGATACAAAACTTCCCCACAGGTATCCCCACTTGAAGGTTTCCTGCCATTTTTTTGCACAGTCAGACCGCATACAGTAGAGCCTTTCAAAAATGGGATAAGAGGTTTGTTGTGGAGGTTGTACGTAATTCTCTTCAAGGGGTTATTTAGTCCTTAAAGCAGGAAAATGCTTGTAAGCAGAGCTAATAGATTTATTTAAAGAAAAATTACTGAACTAGGGAGAAAAAAAAACAGACCAGATCTTGTACATGAGTCTTCATAGAGTTTGAGGTAGAAGCATCAAACGTCAAGCTAAGTACAGTTTAAGAATAACAACTCTGAAAGTGTGTTTACATATATTGTCTGTGACAAAGCCAGTTTATCCCATTTCCTTGTCCTTGAGCCTGTTGAAAACCCACAATTATTTCCATGTTTGACTGTTAAGAGAGTCTTGGTGTAACTTTTGTCAGTGTAAGCTGTCTAAATTTGCACACAAAGATTTCCTAAAAATCCTTTTGTTAATCTGAGTAGTTACTGGCTTCGTACAGTAGTTTTTCTGGGACAATTAAGGGCATGGCAAACTTGCGGAAGAGAAAGAAAAGTAACCAGAATTTGTTAGGAAATGTAAAAATCTTTTTTGCTGTTGAAAGACAGAGAAGTAAAATGGGAATTATATTTTGAGTTTAATTTCGTTTGTTAGACATCTACATGGCTGGAGAGAAGAGGATAGATGATTGGTATTTGGCAAAGCTGAAGAGGAAGAATGAAGGTCCTTAACATTCAAATAGTCTTACTTGAAGAGATTGTTGTTGGCCTGTTCTTATCTTGAAGTTTGTTGCTTCTGCTTCAGAGCTGGAGAGTCTGCCCAGAAGCCTTCTTCTTGCCCTCCCTAAAATAGTCTTGCTTCACTAACATCTTTAGTTCATCTCTACTACAGCAGTGATTCAAGAATATCAAGGAGTGGGAAGGAGAGGTGTTTTCTCCTGCTCCAGAAAAAGAGAAGGAAGTGAAGAAGAGAAATAAATATCTTCCTAAATACTAGTAGTATGAGTAAAAAGAGACAGAGGCAGAGATATACAGTAGTAGTACCTAAAAATATACATTAACTATATATAAATGTTTCTTCATACGGTGTCGTTAACAGATGTTTTATTTCATGGGGTAATAATAAAGGTAGGCTTAAAACAGTAAATAGTTGCTAAATCTAGGGATATCAGCAAGATCCAAGAAAAGTTAGAAGAGGAAGTGGGTTTATATTTTCTTCAAAGTGTAGATTTATCCTTTCTTAAAAGTAAAAATTGGATTTCTATAGAAAAAGCAAGAAAGAGGGAACGGGATCACCACTTCAAGCGTCAGTGAGCTTTTGGATTAGGTAATATAATCTAATTGAACACTGAGCTAACTTTGAATTGGAAGCTATATTAACATGACTGGCTCACTTAATAAGCCGCTGAGAACTAGAGTCCCCATGTTTCAGTTCACCACTTGTGAACATGATTAGCCTGCTTCCAGGAACCTGACAGCTAAGTTGGCATCGAATTGTGCCAATGTGCTGGACTGGAATTTTCATTGCACCCTGTGTTTGTGTCATAGGCCTGCTCTGACACTGCTGTGCTGTGTAGTGCAAGAGAGTTAACATTCCCATGGAAAAGCAATTTTACTGACGTGTGAAGTCGTCTTCTGCACGTACTATAGAAATGGCTACTGATAGATAAATTCCCAGAAAGGTTGTTTGGAAGATCTATGGAGTTATGAGTAAATGATATATAAAGAGTGCAGTAAACATTTAAGTGCTCCTCCCCAGTTTGTTACTGCAGAGCACTTCAGAAAGATTTCTGTTCGTCAGAGCTGTTTCTTTAGAATTTTAGTATGTGACAGCTAAGGAAGAATCAAACCTTATAATCATGAAACAATGAACAACGTATTATGGAATAGATTTAACAGAAGCATCAACTTTACTGTATATCACTTCCATAGTGGTCAGTCACATTTAGATGAATTAATATTTATGAGGGATTAGCTAAATAAGCCAAAAGAAGGAAAGCACAGCACCTGCATTCACAGAAAGCTTCTGTTATCAAAATTCAGGCTGTGACTTCAGTGGGGCTGCAGATGGGTAGCTACTCACCTCAGTTGAATCACTAGTCTTGACTTTCCTTAAAACTGTAGCAGCAAGTATTGCAATTTTAGTTATCTTAATAAGACATATGTTAAGATAAGTCTTCTGGAGAAGACTCCTCTGTCTGATTTCACCATCATTCATTTTAAAATATAAACAGTAAAGTGAAAGTACCTGGTATTTTCGGAAACTAAATGCATTTTTCCTGATGTCTGGTGGCTCAAGTAAAGTGATTCTTGCTAGATTTCACTGAAATTATTACTGTTATGGTTTAATGCTTCTCAAAACTCACATTTATAGCTTTTATCTTTTATTGATACAACAATAAAACAGAGCAATGACTGCATAGCTTAAGGTGTAGAACTAGTTGGGCATTCTGACGCTACTTGGAACTGGTTGTCAGGCCATTGTAGGGGAGATTTCACAGCTAACTGATTATTTGTTCATGTAGCTGTTTCCTGTGCATATGCATGCTGTGAAAGTCAAAGTCAGTACAAATAAATTGTTTTTACTGGATACTTAGTTGGCTTTGAGGCCTAATAAAACCAAATCATTATGTATAAACTGAGGAGAAATGCTTGGGTTTATGATGTGAAAAATACTCTTTTGCAAACCAATGAAATCTTCAGCTTCAGAAGTTCTGGTAGACAGAATGTGAGAGCAAGGAGTTCACACTTTTCAATAAGGAGGAGTGATAAAATGTAATATTCTGACCATACCATACTATAATTAATTTTTAACATTGCACATCCCCAGAACTACCACAGCTCTACGTATTCTTGTATCTTTGATTTGTGTTGTATTATCTAACCAGTAATTTCCAGTTTCACAAGAAATGGAATTTGTTATTTTTTGTTGGTTTTTTTGCCAGTTTTTGTTTTTTCCTATTCTTGTGCAATTCTCTTTTGGGTTCTCTTTTGACATCTAATGTTACCTTTCATAGTTTATTTATCTAAGTGCAGGATTTTTCATTACAGTGTTTTCCATAGTGTGGTATTTAAGTTTGTGAGAACTTTTGTGGTTCTGTTTTAATTAATTAAATAGTGTTTAACATGTTCTTCAGTTTCATTAAAAACCAGTTTGTAGCTTCATAAGCTCAGTGTCCAGAAAAATACCAGTCTTGAATATAAGAAGTTCTTTCATATTGAACCACAACATATATGACATATTGAGTCATTTGGAATTGGTAGGGAAAACTCTGCTTTACTTTTCAGCGTGTATTCCCACAGTTCAACTTCTCTGATACTACAGATCAG
Organism: Baryphthengus martii; assembly: GCA_013396935.1. Lineage (NCBI taxonomy): Eukaryota > Metazoa > Chordata > Aves > Coraciiformes > Momotidae > Baryphthengus > Baryphthengus martii. Next base: position 220,178 of record VWZK01004331.1, read on the forward strand.
AGGAATGAGGACTTTATTTCCTTACTTTGATACTAAATGTTTACCTTAAGGAACAGGCAATAAAATCAAAATCAACTTGCATTACTAGAATGCACCTATTATAATTTGTCTCGTGGACATAAAAGAAATAAGCACAAAGTAATAATTTTCTTTTTAGAAAAAATTTTCTCTTGCAAAGGCATTATAAGAAGCATGTCAGTGTTAATTGGAGAGAAAAAAAACAACATGCAACCAACAACCAAACCCACAATCCCATCCCGATTTCATCCACTGAATTACTTAACTCTGGGAACATATTGTCACCTAAATTTCCAGTCTTCTGATTTAGTTTATGTGTACTATAGAAACAATAGTAATTATTGATGTAGGTAAGGTGATTTTGCTGCTGTAGCAGCAGAAAAGTGAGGTATTATTGAGTGAGAAAAACTTTGATTTAACTTTGCAATTTTATTTCTGACTTCATACATACAGAATGTTGGTTGAACTTATGAGTACAGTGAAGTTCTGCAACCCATACTTTTATCAAGGATGAATTTTACTGACTCAGGACGTTGTCATTGTGGAGAAGAAAGTTCTTAAATTACTGGGTTTTTTCCAAATAACATGTCTTTGATTAATTATTGATGAATGGTTGCTACATAATTGCTAAATTATTAAATTGCTCTCATGTCCCACCATTTGCTATATACCGGGAGCCCTGGCTCTTTACACTAAACAATCTGTTGGCAGCTTGCCAAATCTCGGGGGCTGCTCACACTCTCTTTAGAATTTATTAATAGAATGGTAAGTGCATATTATGGCTATATTTGTCTGTATTTCTGTCTGCTAATAGTCATTCTGTATTTGAGTTAAAATTAATTTTGTGTAGTCTAGAACGTGTTTTCATCGTATATTTCTTTTGGATTTTGAATTGGACTTACATATTTTCTGGCTTCTCTGAACTAGAGGGCAGATTTAGCAATCATAAAATTTAGTCTAAGCTGTCATGTTGTTATGAATGTAACATTCAACTGGCAAAACAAAATAATTGATCTTCAGAACTGTTAATATCCTAAATGACTAATAGGCAAAGTTCTGATGTTATGGTGACATTTTAAAAATATTGCTGTCTTTGTTAAATGAACATTAAGAATCTGTTCTACAAGATCCTGGATATCCTGTTCCTGTTCATATTTGTGAGAACTGAAAGGCCTTTAGCACCTTGTATAATTGGTGTCAGTCATACATCTTGAAGCCAGTGCCATTGAAATTGAGGATTTTCTGCATCAAAGAGAGGAGATAGTCTCACATCTTTTGAGTATTCAATGTTAATGAAAGCTGGAGAGGCACTTTTAACAAGGGCATGTAGTGATACAACAAGGGGTAATGGCTTCAAACTGAAAGAGGGTAGATTTACATTAGGTATAAGGAAGAAATTCTTTACTGTGCATATGGGAAGTTGTGGATGCCCCCTCCCTGGAAGTGTTTAAAGCCAGGCTGGATGTGCCTTTGAGCAATCTGATCTAGTGGGAGGTGTCCCTGCCCATGACAGGGGGGGTTGGAACTAGATGATCTTTAAGGTCCCTTCCAACTCAAGCCATTCTATGATTCTGTGGTAATTGCCAATAATTACTCTAGGCGCTGATGTTTACAAGCAGACAGTTTTTAGCAGTGGATGCCACAATGAAAGGAGGAATAAAAGGTCTTGACTACCTGTTTTAGAAAACAAGTTGTCCGTTTTAGAAGATGGGTATCCATTCATGTTGCATCAACATTAATTATTCTTGATGTATTTGTCCTATAGAAACCTTGTTGCTGTTGTTGACAGATGGAGTTCTCTTTTATGTCAGGAGTGTAATTTTTTAATCAGCAGTTGATTAAAGGTTTTCTTCATCTTTTCTTTAAATGTGAAAGAAGAAATGAAAAATACCTCTCATAACAAGATACTAAGGAATGATATGTATTACAAAAGAGATTTAGATTTTACACCACCAGACAACTGAACAGTCACATAGAGCATTACCAAGGTGTTGTTTTCTCAGAGCATTTATACTTTTCTCCAAATTAAAGGCTGAAGAGGACTCAGGCCTTTGGTTTAATGAACTGAATTTAAAATTTAAAATGCTTTCGACTGTATGAAAACATCAAGTTACATGTATTTAATTTTCTTATTTTACACCTAATTGTGAGTTATTTTAAATTATTTTCTAGCCCCCAGCCAGACTTTTCTAACCATCTCCTGCATTTTGTAGAGAACTGCCTTGCTACTTTGACTGCAGAAGCATCATGGGTGGGCATCTGTTCCTCTAAGGAAAAGCATAAGGAGGTTAAATAAACATTCCCAGTAGTAACATTGGTGTTTGCCATGAAGTTCAGGACTGCAGTTCAGCTTTTCGTGAGCTACTTGAAGCAGTATGTTAGTGCTTGCTTAATGTGAAAAAACCTGGACAGGACTTGGCTTGAAGCAACTAGTGCTGGGACACTTTAGAAGGTGATATAATCTGCTGATGAGGAGATGAATTTCTCGTGCAGAAAAAGGGAGGGTGTCTCCATGCTAAGGCATGGTACAGGTGCTTGCTTGCTACTTATGGTTACAGCACATTAATATAGAATTACAGGGAACTGTTCAGCAGTTGTATGTTCCTTACTACAGCAAAAGAACTTTGATTCTTCCTCCACAGCTGCTGATTTGTAAAGTAGGGGACAATTAAGATAGTCTCTAATTTTGAGTGTGATGATTTATGTAGTTACATGTTTTAGTGGGATATCCAGAGCTTCAGGAATATTCATAATGTTTAAGTTGATTTAGAAAGGATATTCAGTAGTTCATAAAGGAAACAGCTACCATAGATCTTGCTTTAACTTTTTGCTTTTGTCTTAGAAAACTCTCATTGGTTCTATTTGTTAGAATTTTTTGAAAGAATGGATATTTACCGAACTACAGAATGCAATTGTTAAATCTGTTGCCAAAAATTGTATTCATTGTGTAGTTCTATAGGAAGTGCTACTTCTTAAGTTGATTTACAGTACAAGTTTCTCACAAATCTGAGCTATCTGTGCTAAAGAAAGACAGGCAAATACTGGAGTCTGAACAAACTTTCATGGCAGCTGAGGAAGGAGGACTAGGGTTGCATTCGTTTATCTGAATGTTACAGTGCCAATTCTACTTAAAATATAACGCATTGGTAATTTTTCAATCATTATAATGTGCATGTGAAGAAATCAAGTGCTCTCTGTATCACATTTTGGGTTTTTCAGCCTTGTATTCGGTAGTCTTTTAGAAAGTGCACACGTAAATATTCAGCAAAATATATTTAACAGACTGCTTTAACATGATACTTATGTTTTTTAATTTTCCTTTTGTGTTAGCTTTCTGAGAAATATGGAGTTCACGTTTGTGGAGAAGGTGGAGAATATGAAACGTTCACACTGGACTGCCCTCTATTTAAGAAGAGAATAGTTGTGTAAGAAACAGTTTCTTCCATTTCCTTATATTAAAGCAATGGGAACGTACTCACATTTGGCTTGAGGCTTTTGTTGGCAGAGGTAAAACACGTTCTCTAAGTTCACAAACACTCACTTTGTTGAACACTGGCAAAGTCCTCTGAAAACTTAAATCAATGCATGACAAGATGAGGCCTTCATAGAGGGCTATAAACTTTTTAGACATTTGCACTTTCGTTTACTTGCTGATTATGGCCTGCAGTAAAACTGGTACCTACACACTGACACTTTTATCCTTTCATGGAGTGTGAATTGCCTGTAATATTTATCTTTCATTACAGCTACATTTGATAAACTGCTGCATCAGTAGCCCGTGGGTTCCATTAACTCTGTGTGTGTGTGTGTGTGTTAAGTTTAGCAGCTTAAAATGATAACGATAAACATTTTTTCTTCTATTATTAGAGGATGTTTTAAATACAAACTTTGCATGAATCCATCTCATTTACACTGAGTAGTTTATTCCTTTGGCATAAATTGCTACAATCTGTGTAGTGGGATATAAGAAATATTTGTGTCTTGATACAAGTTTCTTATTAGTCTGTTAAACATCTAAGCCTGCTTGCTCCAAGTGAGATGTTTTAACTGCTGTTCCTTTTCCTAGCCAAGTAAACAGTCTAATAATCATGTATTGGTGATAGTCATTTTAGGGAAGATTGAGATTACAGAGCATATAGACCTGATTAAGGCTTTCACAGTGAAAGTCTATTTGTTTCATTTTTCTGTGACTGGGACCTGTCCGTATAAGGAGCAGAGAACCAAGAGCTGTTAAATCTTGATTGCATGACATTTGGGAGGGGAAGAGCAATAGACAAACTGGTATGGCAGCTGCTGTGGCAAATGTCTACTGAACTGTTGGGTGACTCTGGAGCAAACTAAAATACTGGATAATTTGAGTTTGCAGATACCTCCATGCAGGAAAGCTATGGAATTCTCGAAGAAGAAGATGATTCAGAAAGTAACAATGTAGAATCTTTAGCCTTGAGAAGATTCTCTGAGGGGAGCCAGGTGCTATGTAGAAGCTGTAGTTTGTGAGCCAACCTGCTGACTAGTAGGAGTTGGAAACTTACGCAGGAAGTTAGAATAAAATGTGTGTGTTGCTTGGGTACATCTTACCATGAATATACTTGTAGACAAAAGACAAAACTCTGCAATATGCCCTTAGATAGAATAAATTCAGGCTTTTCTAGAAAAAAAAAAAAAAAGGAAAATATTGTGAAATCGTTGTCAGAGCACGATGCATAATTTCTATTAAACTGACAAATTCTTATCAATTCCAGTAGGTGTCAGAGGCAGAATTTTGTGAAACTTTGTCATTTAGAGTATTACTGACTACCAGGCAAATGTGGTGTGATCAGTGTATATATTGCAACACTTGCAGCAAAAAGTATGCTTCGTAAAATAGCTAGATTTTAATTGAGATTAAATGTGCTTATATCATTTTTTTTTTTTGCGTTTAAATGTGCTTGGATAATTATTTACATTCTTTCTATTTATTTTGAGGCTTCTTATATTACAGATTAAATCTGGAAGTTCATTGGAAATGGGTGCATAACTTCCCAGTGCTCTTTTTCAAAGCTCTTTTTGCATAGAGAAAACAGAATGGAAGAAACTGTATCAAATCTCATGAGAAATTGTTGGTATAGTGTGAAGATTTTTTTATTTATTTTTTTTGGCACAGAATTTGAGGGACACTTTTAGGAAAGTTCATTGTACCCTTGGTACTTAAACAACAGTTTAAGTAGTAATATCTCATAATATATTCTAAATGTATTCCTGGCTATAAGTGGTTTAATGACCATTCAGAACTAGGAAAAGATAAACAGAGATGATTTGGCTGAATTGTTTTTATTCCTATTGGTGACACTCCAAATAATAACAAAGTTAACAACAAATGCACAAAACAAAATACAGGAAAAGACAAAGATATAAATCAGTGAGTATTTAATAATAAATATATGGGACCAGATTGTTAAACAGTTACTCGTCTAGTTCTAAATACACATTTCTGTAATGGAAACTGAAGAGCTGCGCCGGCATTGTGTGTCTCTGAATTGATTAGCCCTGCTGAGATCTTTACTCATGTCATGAAGACATGCTTTTTGAGGGGGTATTCCTGTGAAATCTGGTAGTTCATGAACTTAAAAAGAAAAATATTTTGTAGTTTTTTTTGTAATTAAATAAGTTACAAGTTTGTTTATTTTCTGCTTTTCATTCTTGCTTTTCATATACACCGGGTCTAAACAGACTTCATAATTACACTGTTAGCTATGCTAGTATGGTTTTCAAATGTTTAGGTGGCTGCAATTCTGGTATACATCCTGATTCATTCCTGATCCTAAACAATTCTTGAAGTTTAAATGGAGTGGTAAGAATTACAATTTACAGGTTTAAATTTGTCAGGGTTTTGAAGGTGTCTAAACTCCTGAACTTCTTTAAGACATCTTCCTGGAGAAAGTTTGAGGAACACATTGAAGATTACCTTTACCTCCAAAACAGGTGTGATGGGTTAAACTTGGCTGGCTTCCAGGGTGCTCTCACTCCCCCTTCTCAGCAAGACAAGAGGAGAAAATAAAATGAAAAAGCTTGTAGGTCAAGATAAGGACAGGGTGATGGCTTACCAATTACTGTCATAGGCAAACCAGACTCAACTTGGGGAAGATTAATTCAATTTGTTGCCAATTAAAAAAAGCCAGTAGGTTAGGATAGTGAGAAACAAAGACAAAACCGAAAATATCTTTGCTCCCCACTCCATTCTTCCCAGGCTTAACTTCACTCCTTTGTTCCTGACTCTTCTATGTCCTCCCCATTGAGCAGTGCAAGGGGATGGGGAATAGGGGTTGCAGTCAGTTCATATCATTGTATTTCTGCTGCTCCCTTCTCCTCACACTTTCCCACTTCTCCAGCCTGGATCTGTTCCGTGGGCTACACTCCTTCATGAACTGCTCCAGTGTGGGTCTTTCCCATGGGGCAGTTCTTCAAGAACTGCTCCAGCACAGGTCGTTTCCATGGGGCACAGACCTCCAGGGAGAGAATGCTCCAGCATGGGTCCCCCGTAGGCCAGAGTACCCATCAAAAAACCTACTCCTGTATGAGCTTCTCTGCGCTAGTCACAGTACCAGCCAGGAGACTGCTCCAGCATGGGGTCCTGCACAGGCTGCTGTGTGTCTGTCTGCTCTGATATGGTGCTCCACCATGGTCTTTTCCGTAGGCTGCGTGGTATCTCTGGCATATGGAGTACATCCTCTCACTCCTTCTTCACTGACCTTGGTGTTTGTGGGGCTGTTTCTCTCATGTTTTTCTCACTCCTGTCACAGCTGCTGCACAGCATTTTTACCTTTTTTTTTAAAGTATGTTGTGATAGAGGCATCACCAGTGATGCTGATGGGCTCAGCAGCCCCTGATCTGGTGTACTTACAGAGGCCGCCCTTGCAGACAACTCTCTGCTACCAAAACCTGCCCACGTAAACCAAATACAATAGAAGAAAAGCTAATATGCCTGTCATAACCCTCCTTTTGGATAGTGTTTTCAAGGGTGGATGTTTTATCATGTGCAACATGTGGCAAAATATGTTTCTACAGTGTATCCTTTGAAAAATAAGGGAATTACTCGTTCACAAAAATACAGCCTTGATGTGTTACTCATTAGAGAGGACTGGGAGTCTCTTTAATGTAAGACTACATGATGAATTTGGCTTTTGAATAATAAATTGAATTCTTGCCATTGTTCTCAGTCTTCATTTAAAAATATACCTCGCAAAGTAATCATGGCAGATGATTGAGTGAAATGTTTGAAAATAAGCAAGATCTAGCAATGAAAGCCAGATCTTACAATCTAAATATTCAACCAAGAGTCAGATGGGGTTTTATCTGATTTTCCCAGGTAGACTGTTGTAATATGGTTGTCAGCTTTCCTATGTTCTGTATTTGATAGGTGCCAAGCATTTTCTGTCCTTCTCACACTAGTATTTAAAGTGCAAATGATTGGCACCTCTTTAAATCATAAAGGTGTATTTCTCATCTATGTGAATGCCATCTAATATCTGCTTTTATTATCAAGGCCCCTTTGTTTTTATAGAACACAGAATAGTTTGGTTTTTTTGAGTAAATTAGCATATTTGAAATATTTGGGAAGTATAATTTTGCATTTGTATACCTGCCATTAGCTCTGTGTTTACGTTTGTAATGCTAGGTTTAGAGTTAAAAACGAGTCTGTAAACATGAAAAAATAATCGTAATTGTACTCTCAGACTTACTCTAACTTGTATTTGTCCTGTAAAAATGTTACAAAGTGTTTTAAAATGATTAAATATTTCCTAGATCTTCAAGGAGACTTGAAGAATCAGATTATTATGGTTTGAAGAAATAGATAATTAGGACAGTTTTTCACCTATTCTTCATTGTTTTCCAAAGTCTTCTGAAAATGTTCCTCAACAAAAGTCCTGTATTTCCATCATAATCAAATATGTATCACCTTATATAGTCATGTTCCTACTCAAAATTCAGACTTTCAACTAGAAATGGCTTTTGTGTAATTAATGAGGTCTCTCAGATCACTGTTTTTCATTTTAATCTCTGCTTTTGATGTGGTTTTGGCATTTTTAATTAGTATTTCTTAAAATGGACATGACATGTAAGTTCAGGACTTATTTTATTTTTTTTATGTATTGATTCATCATTGCATGCAAACAAAACTGTTCTGCTTTCCACCTCTTTGTTCTATTTACTGTTGAACAAGTCTGTAAATGTTATCAGTTAGAGCAATGATATGTTTGGAAATGCTGACAGAAAATGAGGTAGTTAGGGAAAAAATGCTTTCTCTTTATACGTATTGTAATACTATTTTCAGCACTACAGAATCTACTATTGCGACTCATCAGCTGAGAAATATTGGCATATTAAACTAGATACCTATTATGGTCTTATCAAATACCCATGTGTTAGCTGTATGTCATAGGAATGTATGAGAAGAAATATTTATAATCTCAATATTTGCAGTACTTCTTGAACAACAAATGCGAACTCAAACTTTCTGAAGTTATTGAACAGTTAGTGTAGGTATCAATGCTTAGCATCTGTTCTACTGTACTAGTGAATTAGAACGTTCAGGGATACAAGTAAGACTGCTTCTTTGACTTTGGAGTTAAATATATTTTTAAGTTACTAGGTATTCATTAAATTCAACAAACACATGCATTTGACAACCCTAAGTTTTTGGTTTTGCTTTCTGATATAAGCTCTTCTGTTAATATAGTTTTAATTAGTTAATGCATCACAGAAAGTTACCAGACTTTCCTGTATAGAATTGGAACAATGAGCAAGAAAAGTTTGTTGAGAATATCCTCCGACACTGATGTTACCCAGGTACCAGGTACTACTGGAGTCTTGGTGGTTGATTTTTATTATTTCTTAATATGTATTCCTCTTACTAAAGATTTCCAAAGGTCTTTTCTACCTATTTCTGTTAGAAGACACCGTGGTCATTTGAAAATAATTATTTTAATTTTAAGATACTATCTTTAAGATATCCTAAAGTAATAAGTGAAATTTTAATCATAAAGAATCTTGATAATAAATCTCAAGAATGAAGCTGAGGGCTTATTATCAAAATACTTTAAAAGTTTACTAAAAGGGAAGTGGATCTTATGTTAAAGGTATTTATCATGATTGTGCACTGTAGTGATGATGATTATCTTAGGAGTTCTGTTATTTGAGATCCGAAAACACATTTCCTAGAACAGATATTTCCGTTAGGTTTACACTTTCATTAAGTCAGTGGAATCTGGCCAAGATTTCAACTGTTTCCAGTTTGCATGGGTTTTATGTGGCAGTACTAGTGACCTATCTCTTCTCATCTTGTTGAATACTGTGAAAGTGTCAAGGGCATTGTGGTTTCCAGAAAATTTTCTCTTTGTCCTTCGCCGTAGTTATAAAAATTTTCAGATTTTCTTGTGCTGTGTGTGAGTTTCTGTTATGTTTTCTTTGAGTTTCTCACCTTCTGATGTTTGTTTCCTAGAGCTACCTTTTTCTTAAGTAATAAAACCATGCAGATGGATATAACAGATACTGTCTCTTGTGAATCAAAGTGTGACAGATTGTGCCTGTAAAAATGAGAACTAAAATTAACTAATTTGAATCAGAAAGCTTAGCATTGTTACCAACACTTTTGGCATTAAAAAGTTGTATCTAGGAGTCTTCACTATCAGGTGCAAGATGATCAAATCAGTCAGTTTCTCAGCACAAAATACTGTATTTTGTTAAGGCTTCAAGAACTAATCTCTGGAGTAATAACCAAGAAGAATGGACTTTTAAAATATCTCCTATTGCTGAAATTAAAAGATTGCTTTACGTTTTAGTCTCTAGAATATGAAGCAGAATCTCTCAATACCGGTGTGGGAGAATAACAGAAGATTGGTGAGGAGGGTTGTAAACACGCTCAAGTGACTTGCAGCTAGGGTGTTGAAAAACACATTTATCATACTAATTGTTGTTTGGCCTTGTGTGTTGGACAAGCAGAACATCTGTGTTTAGATAACACAGGCTTTTGAGAGACTTAGCAGCACCCTGTCGAACGTGCTTGAGATCCCTGCCCTGCTGTTTGGAAGATCAAAGCATAGTGGTAACTTACACCTGAAATACAGGCGAAAACAGCAAATTCACTGATCCTCTGGCATGGCCCGAGCTCTGTAGTGCCTGTGCGCCTCTGCCCAAGTGTTGCTTTGGGGATCCCCTGATTGGGGAGGTAATGAAAATAAATTTACTCTCAGAATTTAATCTGTGGCTTTGTGGTTGTTCCTGCATCCTGCCTGTGCCAGCTCACCCAGGAAGTATAATTTATTCCTTCTGAAAATTGAACATTAGTGAAGATAATGTGTTGTTCAGCAACACAATTTTATATAGCAAACTATTTTTTCTTATGTGAAAACTGTATGAGAAATTAATAGATTTTCAATGAATTACCTCAGAGTCTGTGTTATGCAACAACGAAGTATTGTCTGTAAATAAAATTATATACTAATCTTTGATGCTAGGAATTTTGTATTTCAGAGATTCAGACAAGGTGATCGTGCATTCAGCTGATGCATTTGCACCTGTGGCCTACCTTCACTTTTCAAAATTACACCTGGAGAATAAGGCAAGTAGACTGCAAATGTTGTCTTCCTTTAAAGCTGTATTCTTACTTTCTGTTTTTATGTTGCTTTGTCACAGTTTGAAGTGAACCTTCTTACTCTCATGTAGGTGTACTTTCCAATAACAGTATACATATTTAGTTGAATTTCATAACTTACCATAAGGAAAAAACACAAATACTTCCTTGTGTTGAATGAATGGAGGTAGTCTATCTGCGTAGAATTTTCATCGTGAAAACTCAAGGTGCTCGGCCACTGTGGCTTAGTCTGGCACATGTGTAACCTGTGTAAGTACAGCTAGCCACCTGTTAGGAAACTGGGTGGACAGTGTTGATTTGGTGGAAGGTGGCATCTATTTTTGCTATTGCTGATGTAAAGTGGATAATTTAAAAACGTACTGACCCACAAGTGGTCAAGTTTTAAATGTACTGGTTTTTGGTTTATCTTTTTCGCGTGAAAGATATATCTTATGAATGACTTCAAATAGTATAAAGGAGATTATGCTGGTCAAAAATCTTAAAGGAATTGTTAGTAGTTCATTGAGATTCATTCTCCAGAAACAGCAGAACAGGAGTAGGAACTCTAGTGGTTTAAATATCGCAGACTTTTATGCGAGTAGGGCTAAGAAGGTCAAAACAGAAGTTATTTTTCATAGTATTTCTCATCACTTGTATATTTTTACATCCATAAGTGCTAGTATTTTGTTGAAGAGGGTGCCTCATGATCTTCCTACTACTATTGCAGTCATCTTTTTATAGGTCTTCCTACTTCTTTCTACACTTTGAAGATTATCGAACCTCTTCTAGGTGCAGGGACTGTTAGGGAACGTTATTATATTGCTATTTTACATTTCATGTCTCTTGAGCAACTGCATTTCCTGAGTTTCTTTCAATAGATCATGCCTTTTCCCCTCCTCCCTCTTTTTTTAATTTTATTGTTCGATACAGATAAAATACCTGTACATTTTTCTTCCGCAATGGCCTCATTTTTGCCTTGGAAAGTAAACCGTATTTCATCCTGTCAATTTCTAGTTTGGGATTTCTTTCAAAAATAAAATATTAAATATTTGTGTGGGGGACTGTGAAAAAGGATATCAACTAACTATGTGAAGCAAAACCAAATAGGCTGAATAAAGGAAAATTTGGGAGCAGGGCATGGTGGGGAAGAGTGATAATATATTAATATTTCTTTGGGGGCACTGACTTTATTGCTCATGGCAAACTTGATGCTAAAATGCGCTGTACATCACTGCAATGTGACAGGCTAGGGAAAATGAAAAACACAAAGCTTTACATAAATCAGGCAAAAAATCATATTAAAATGCATAACATTTTATATAAGAATCAAGATTTTACTTTTATCAGTTCAGAAGCTCTTTTCCCCTTCTTATGTAGATGTTTTAGATTTGGTTAAAGCCTCACAGTTTCAAGCAGTGTTGTAGTAAATCTTATTTCAAATCCATTGTAGACAAAGCTGTCACGCTCTCAAAGGGGTAAGGTTTACAGAGGCTTGCCCTGGATTTTGGTATATAATCTAATGTCTTGTATAGTTAAAAGGAAAATAGTCTATTTTCTGCAGTGGTTGTCTCATAAGAAAAAGCATTAGAATCTTTTGGCTGTAGATTATTTTATGTCACGATAAAATAAGGTAAGTTTTTAAGAAGTTATGAATATGGAGAACCAGTCAGTCTTTCAGAGTGTAACTTGTTACTAAATGAGCGTGATTTAACTGCATAATGATAAAGAGATGCTTTCAGGATTGATATGCATCCAGTACTCTACTTTTCCTCACTATTTGTTGATTACAAGCCCTCCAAAAAACATTTAAGCATCAGTGAGTAATTCAGAACTTAAAAGCCAATCCTATACTAATGAATCACTGCAGGGGAAAAAACGGTTTAGAAGGAGAACTAATTTGAGTTTCAAGATTTCAAGGGATTACTGAAAATTTGGAAAAAAACACCTACATTATGAACAACGTGTAAAAGTAGCCACTTGTGTAACACTTTGTAGAAACCATTAATAGACTGCACAGTGATGTGTAATTGTAGTAAGTATTATGACATCAGTTTTGTTATCATTTCAGCTGAGAGCTACACATATTTTTAACTTTTATTGTATATTCATTTTATCTTTGTTATGTGCCACAGGTGTTAATTGTACATTCTTTGAATTTACTTTTATCATCATTAAGCAATTATAGCTGGTGTACTTTAGTCTCTGCTGTCTTTCCTCCTCTATAATGCCTTTTCTTCAGCTGAATCTCTTCGTGTTTAACTACAAAGCCTGCTTAGAAATTTGTTTTAGATTGTTTCTGGCAGCAAAATGAGCCCTTGTGCCTGGGGGAAAATAACATTTTACTCACTGTTCTGGTTTAATACATTACTGTGCAACTGCAAGATGTGTTTTTGCATAATAATTGAAGCTTTTTTTTAACACACCCTCTTTTCTTTCATTTCCAGTGATAAAGAAAAGGCTAAAGAGATAAATATCGTATTTTATTATTAAAACATTATTAAAAATTTTGGTAAAAGTCTCTTCAAATAACTTTTTTGGTATGCATTTTACAAAAATGTAAAGAATAACTAATAATACTAATAAAACACTGATGCTTAAAACTTACAAGTGCCTCATTTGCTTCATGGTAAAAAGCAAGGTCACCACTGTGATGTACATAACAGAGATATGTAGCTTCATCAATATTTTCCTTTGCCAATACAACTGTCACTTTGTACATTGAAAATGTAGAATGTTATTTGTTACTTAAGACGCAATTTCTGAAGTATTTTCCAGAATCTTTACATCAGGTGTATCACCTTTTGTATTGACTACAAATTTAATTCTAAATATTTTCAATTAGGAAAAAAATACATCTGCAAAACTTTTTTTTTTTTTTTACTTTGACAACACGATGAACTTGCAAAAGATTTCTATTTTCCTCATGTTATACTGCTCTGTTACTCTGTTTTGGCTTTTGAATGTTTGGAAATGGAAATTAAAACTTTTGGAGCTTCTGCTGATGTGAACATACTTGTATTGACAGTAGTGCACATATTATCTGTCATTCCTGCTTTAAGATTTGCTCTTCCCCACATTTAATAATGGATAATTTGTTCCCTGAGATCCAGTGAATAGGAGCACACACACATCAAACATTGTAAGCCGTGAAGCTGTAACCCCTGAAGTTAGGGATAGTCCAGAATTAGAGGGTGTCATGTAGTTTTCTTTCTACACTTGGCAGAAGAAGGGAGCCTGTTTGCCTGCAAGAGATACAGGAATCATGGCCGCTGCTTGTAGCATGTTACTGCATTAGATTTACCTACCATAAATGGATGTTCTGAGGTTTCTCTGTTCTCCTCGTTGTAGAAGAATTTGACCTGTTTGGGTGGAACTCATTTCAGAAGTGCAAACAGTTGTGTCCCTCTTAAACATCAGCAAATCTATTTCACAGGCCAGTTTGGAAATTATTTTTAAAACACTTGGAAAAGAAAAGGAGTTTAGGAGATATTTACATGCCTTTTGTACTAAAGGAGCATGATCCTTCAGGCTAGATTTGATTTAACTTTGTAGCACATTTCTGTTCAGTTCCTTCTGGCCTAAATTATTTTAGTTAATTTGCATTTAGGACTTTCGCTGTAGAATTAGGCTTTGTAAGTGATGTTGGGGGAACAGGAAGGAATTTCAGGCTGCAAAATAAGCCTTGGTGATGGCATTGTGGGTGGCATCTTTTTGAATACTGTGTCATCACTGAGTGGTAGTTCTGCTAGGTAGCCTTTAGTTTCCCTTCTGCATCATAAGACTATAGATAACCCTTGCAGTTTTACTTTCAAAATTTTGTGATAAATACTGCAAAAAAATTGTTGTACTGATTTATCTCAAGCATTACGATAGTAAGTAAAGGATTTTCTTTCCCACTGCATTTGATTGCAGATTCAGTCCAGTTTTATGAGAAAAGAGATTTTTTGGTTATCTTTTCGTAATGAAGAAACTTTATTTAAAGTCTTTCAGAGTAAATATTTTTCTTTCCTATGTGTCTTGATATGGCAAGGAGATGTGTGTGGTCTCTCTCATTATATTTATTTCAAAGAGTTCTGTTACCAAGGTACGCCACAAAGAGTAAAGAGATTATCATAGTCTTTCCTTACATCATCTGAGCTCTCTGCCCCACTGTATTCTCACTGCTGCTCTGTGGGAGAACTATCAGTTTTGGAATTGTGTTGTGATAGGTTTTTATACCAGTTTGTGTAGTGGAGAATGTAAGCTTTTTAAGAAGGCAATCTGTTGTTTTCATAAAAGACCACTGCATGGAGTTTCAGCTATATCAGTCAAAGTCCTAGCTCCAAGGCTTTTTCAACAGGAGAATTTGGATCTTGGAACGCTCGTGCATTTGCTTAACTTCATTCCGAGCACACTTGCATCAATGACATGAGTTATGTGCATATAGTTAAGCATATGCATGCATGCAGGCTCTGATCCAAAATTAGGTTGGTATCACAATGTACAGTGGGTGTGGGAGAAGCAGTGTAACAAATAGGAAAATATATTGCTTCTGCGAAGTAACATGAAAATGTTATGTGATAAAATGGGTTCTGTAAGGTTTAATTAAAATGTCATTATAGCAAGCTTGATTTTTTTTTTTTTTTCATAAGAAGTGATGAGAATATTACTCAGGGAAAGTTAGTCTGTTTGTGTCAGCCTATAACTTTAAGTTTTAAATTCTTAGGTTGCTTTCTCTGTCGACAGGAATGGAAGACCAACATTTGTATGAGATTTGAATACAGCTACTAAACAGAGTCTGGCAGCTCTACTTAGGCTGGCATTGAGCCTGTTCTTCTAGTGCCAGGTTCCACACCTAATACTTCTGCTGTAGCCTACACCTGTGCTTCTGTGGAAAGTGATTGATTACCTATGTTTTTGGAGCATTGTGGGACTCAGCCTTAAATGAATCATTGTGATGTGCTACAGGCATTGAAATCAACGGTAGCCTATAATAATTTTTATGGTCCTTGGTATCTGTAAGAGACATTGTAGAATTTCTAGTAGTTCTTAGTAATTACCAAAAATGTTGCAACTGACAAGCTATTTTATGTATGTGTGTAAACACAGATGTATAATTTTATTTATATCTGTGCAAACTTAATTTATAAAATATTGAGGTATTTAGAAAAAAAAAAGGATGTGGCTGTGGATGGTATAAAAATTGCATGCAGCATCAATTTGGAGTATTTTTAATATTAACAATTTGCAAAGCTACAGAGAAGTTACACCAAACCAGTTGTGATACAGTCTGTGAGTCTTACCGCATCTCCATGAATTTTTTATGAAGCACATTTTGCAGAAAACACGTTTAGAAACCTAGCTGAAAGAGCAATTTTCACAGATGGTATAAGAGCAGAAAAGGTACTCTCTTCATGTTCGCTTGTGGATCGTATAAATTCAGTCCTCCAAGTTAGAGAACGGAGAGAAGTTAGAGGTCTCTACCTACAGAAGATACCTACAATATCTTCTACCTAGAGGAAGGCACAGTAGCTCTAGGTCTCTTAAAAGGTAGTTACAAAAAGCTTAACAAAGCGAGAAATAAAGTGGCTGTCACTGGCAAGCAGGAATTTTTCTAGTTAGTGTATTTTTTGCCCGATGATGGATTGTTATACTATATTGAGTTTAGAATACAGCTGGTCTAAAAACAAGCCCCAAAGCAGCACTGTGATAGTATTGTTCTTATCACCGTGTCTGTTCATGCTTACTCAGGGTGTAGGATCACACGGGCCAAACTCTGTATTGTGTTACAGTAGTACCCAGTGAATGCCTGTGCTGCAGTGCAAATTGTTTGATGATGGACATTGCAAAGTAGCCAGTGAAAGCAGTTAATTTAATAAAAAAAACACTTTGCAAGAAGGAAATGGTAACACTTTTAGCACTCCATGCCACTGTACAGTCTGTTTATTTCTGTAAAACAACATCCATGGATAAAAGAATAGAAACTTAAAAAAAAATAGAAAAAAAATAAAATTCTTGGTTTGTGTAGCATAATCCATCTTAAGATCTATTTCAATTACAGCTTTGTGTTCCTGCTTCTTTATTTTCCAAGTCGTACCTGAAGGGTTAGGGGCTATCAGGCAGCCCTCTGGGTAACTGCAAAATATATCAACTGACAGCAGTAGTCAAAGGTGTAATTCGATGAGTGGGAAATGGTATAGATGCTGTTGGATGCTTGTATATTGTAATGTTGGAATGCATGTCATGTTTGTGCTAAATTGCAGTTTTCATCTTTGCGCCATTATGTTATATTTAGTTGACTTCTTTTAACCTCCAATGTACAATTGATTCACATAAAGTAGATTATTGCCCTGACTTTCATGCCTTTCTTGGAGGAATGAATAAAGTGAGGTCCAATCAAAGAACATCAGCCGCTCTTAGAGCAGAGCTTTAGTGTTTACAGTGCTTATAAAACTCCCCTTGAGCCCTTTTAAAACCAGCAGAGCTAAATTTCCTCTCATAGGTAATGACCTTTTTGTAATTTAGCCTTTCCAAACACACTGCTTTAACTCAACTGGATTCTTTTTCTGTCCAGTGAAGTCAAGTATCGATGTAAATACTGAGCTCTCATTGCAAGCTTCTGATGCATACTCTAGTTTTCTACCTTTTTTTCTCACTGTTTTTTTTTGCTTAATAACATGAGAAAATTTTTGAAGTTGCAATAAGAAATGTTTTATTTTCAAAAGGAAAGAAAAAAATACAATAAATTTACTTTTTTTTGAAAAAAAGTCTGTATTCAAATTGGGTTAGTAATTTTTAATATTTCCCATTTTCTTTAACAACTTGATGAAATTTAATTGTTAAAAAGTAGAGAATGCAGAGGGTCAAAATTTCAGGTGACTTCGAGTGGTTCACTATGTAATGTGAGTATTCTTTTCGTAGGGATTTTGCATGGAAATTCTATAGACAGTACGCTAATTTGTGAGCTGAAAGAATATTCAGCATTTTCTAATACATATTTAAGGATTGCCAAAGGCTTCATATTTGTCAACTTTTTATCTTGCTTTATTTGGCTTTATCATCTTTCTTGTGAATTTAGTATTTATGAAGCCTGCAGTAAAATGCATAGTTTAAACACTATATAAAATTTGAGACCCTTGAGCAGAAAATTAATTGATAGATTCTGGAGTTACAGCGTGCAGTGATGTTTGATTAAGGCTTATGGATAAATTCTGGCATAATTCATATTGTATTTAGACAAAGACAAGTAGCAGTAGCCAAACTAGTGATCCCAAAGTCAACAAACTCTGCAGATTAGGCTGTCTTGGGAGATCAGATGGAAGAGAGTAGGGGTTTTGTTTGCTTTAAAATTAAAAAATACATATGTATGCTGTAATTGCATGACTTGTTGACAATATAACGAACACAGAATTTTGGAAGACTAGTCAGTATGCACTCTGCCTGTGTATTTTGCTTTAAAAGACATGCTTGGGTACTTTTCCTAGTCCTAAGAAAGCATTTGAGAAGAGAAGGTGTAGTAAATTATTTTCCTTCCTTGTCAAGAAATTACTTTGATGTATATGTCTTGGAAGTGTTTTTTCATATGTCTCAAAACTCTGAGCATTCCAAAGCATGGTAAGGTTAATGACAGGGATAGTCTGTGAGATGAATGGAAAGATTTTATTTTTTTTTCACATGGACTGCATTCATTTCAGGTTCCACAAAGTTTTAAAACTTTATTATTAGTCTTTTGTTCTGTTTCAAGTGTTTAGTGACAGTGTTAATTATCAAATTATTAATTTTGTGCTTTTGTTCCTTTTTTTCACTTCATTTGTACTAGTTTTGGAAAACGTAGTTGTCCTATGTATAATTGTGGAATAGCATTTCTTCACCATAGTATTCTCTCCATCTCTTTGAATCTCATAGTTTTTCATATCAGTTGTCCTTATTTACTATTAAGCCTTCATTTTTATTCCATATAATATGTCAACAGGACCACACTGTATTCTAAATTTAAATAGTGGGAAATCCTAACGCTGTTCTTTCGTGAATTGTTCTAAGGTTACGTACTCATTGAGCTGTAGTGTATTTTTGTAACTGAAAGACGAAATTTGAATGATCAAACGTGCTGATTTCGCACTGCTTGGCATGGTGTTTACTTGCTTGTTTCATAATGTTTGTCTCGAGCAGGGGGAATCTTCAGGTACACTTATGGTCCCTAGCTGTTCTTGTGAGGTAGCCTGCAGCGATGATGATATTTTTCCTTCATCAGAAGAGGATGAACCACAGAAAATCATTCCAATCATCTGGAAGTCTTTGAAACCTAATTCTTCAAATTTCAGTGAGTCTTCCACAGCTTTCGTTAGAAAAAATAATATTGAATATTTCATGCTATGGTGGAGTATGCTGTAAAAACACTCCTGAAAACAATATTCTTCACCTTTAATCACCAGTCTGAAAAAAAAGAGATCCTATTGCAATGCAATTTTCTGATAGGAGTCAACAGATAGGATCAATAGTAATGAAGTATTTCAAGTTATTTTACAGGAGGAGCATAATCCTTTGTTTTTTCCTTTCTTTATTTCTTTCAGAAAACACACATTCATGTGTTCTCATTTCCTGAATGAAATTACTATAATACAATCATTTGAGTGGAGCGATTAAGTTTTATTTAAAAGGTCTAACCACATCTGTACCCATACTCTACTGTTTTTAAACTGAAGATAGAAAAGCAAACTCTAAAATGAAGTGCAAAATGCAACTGTTCAACTTGCTTACATAGTATATGAATCCTCAGAATGACGTGTAGGATCAAATTTAACAGCCTAGAAAGTTCCTGTCTCATAGGCGAGCTGCAGTAACTATCATATGCCTGATACTAGTGCTGCCTCAAATATTAGTGATTAATGCAAGATAAACCTGAGTTCATAGATTGGTACCTCATTAAAATACCACACCATCATTGTTACTCCACACCCAGAGATTAATAAACTTTTCCTGAAAACTAAGTTTTATAGCATGACAGTGTTTGATCTGGGTGGTATTTAGGGTCTTGAATATGGTTAGATGTGATGCTAAAAAATGTCTAAACACATTATCTATTTGGTAAGATGATCAGAACCAGGTTAAAGACCTAACTTTCATTATAATTGGACATTTAAGATTGAAAGTTTGTTCCTGTGTCACTTAAACACTTTTTAAAATTTTAGCTTTCCAGTGTCACGTCTGGTGCCAAATCTGTATGAAAACAGGTAGAGAAATTGTAACAAGGAAATGGAAACAAGGAAAGTTCTGAAATTCTCAGCTAAATACTACTTGCAGATGTATTTTCTGAAGACAGTGTTGGAGAAGGATTTGTCAAGTTGCATTTGGAAGCTTTGTAACCAGCACACACAAGTGTTTGATTTATATCTGTTTGTGTATATTTCTTTTAAGATGTTCTTACAGTTTGCGATTTATCTCTTTTTTTTTCTTTCCTGTAAAAGTTCTTCTTACTTAAACAATTTAAAATATATTCTAGGTTAATCTGAAATCTTTCATTATTATAATCATAGTGCTGTTCTTCATTTCCCATAGCAAAGACTTTTGGAAGTTCAGGAAAATCCCCGAGTGGTTACCAGTGGTTTTCAGGTATCACTGCCCGCTTCCTTCCTGCAAGAGGCGAAAATGCTCAAGAGGCAGCAAGGGAAGCGTTTTCTTCTCTCCGAGGTGCTTTATTCAGTTAATACTTTTTCTGTTGTTTTCAATATGGTATTAATTGAGAATCTGTATTGTCATACTAGATTATAGCTTTAAATGTTGTGGTTGTCAGTTTGCCATCTTATTTTGCATTTGGTTGGAATCACTGATACCAAGACTGCCAGGTTTAATATTGAACACCTCATAATTTGACCCTAGAAAGCCAGAGTACTGTTCATATCACTGTAACGCTGTTTCCACAGTACTTACTTTATAACTTGCTTTATAGCTTTCTTGCAATATGTACTCTCTGTGTGTGTGTGTATGTGTGTGCACGTATGCTGTGAATACTCTCTACTTGCTAAAGCTAGCTACTAGCAACTATAATTTTAAATCAAGTTTTCTAGAAAGCTGTCGCACATTTTGGCATCTAGGATTTGGTCAGTAGCTGCAAATCTCCTTTACGTTAAGAATATAAATGAGAAATTGCTCTCTTGAAAATAATAAAATTCAGGTTCCTTATCGTCCCTGCCTTACAAGATACTGACATATAAAATAAAATGTTCACATTTTTGGTTTGTATTTTTTCTTCCATTTTAAATTTTAAGTAAAGTGTGTATATACAGGATTCTTTTCATTCATAAAAATGGAAATAATTTTTGGTTTCTAAATCAGTAATTCTTGTTCATTAATTTGCGTGAGGTATTGTCCTATAAATTTGTGTGAGGTATTGTCCTATAAAATCCTATAAAAATTTTTGCTTGTGCAGCTGAGTATTCATGAGTGATTATAGGATGATAAAGAAAACCTTGATTTTTAATTTTTTTTTCAGAAGCAAAGAAGTTATACTTTGTAGAAGGTCATTAAGCTAGCTTTTGGCTGCTTGGAAATCAGCAAGGTGGATGTGATCAAACTTTTAGTAAAAGACTAAAGTATGCCAACCCCTGAGTTGTCTTTAAAAGCAGAGGAAAGTTTTACACAAAAAGTATTGATGTCTCACTAAGGCAACAGCCAACAGAGATTTCTTTATACTCTTGTCCTTCTCCACTGGAAGACAAATATATAGGTATACGCAGGCACACACTAACACTAAAGGACAAGATCCCCAAAGTTACACTGAGGAGAGCTTTACGTATCTCATTTAAGTTCGATCACATGGGACTCTGTTAATGCATACATTCTATATTCAGAGCAGGTTTTCTCTTCATTTGGTTTCTATTGCTGGTGAGTTATAAAAAGTCCGCACTGCAGAGCTGATTCACGTATCTTGTTACGGTATCGCCCGTGTAAGAGTAACATGTTCTCCTGAAGTGCTGTGGCTGGGATTTTCTGTGCGTGCACAGATGTTCTCGACTTCCCAGTATCTTTTCTTTAACTGTCTGCTTGAACTTTCCTCTCATCTTTCCTTCATTTCTCTTGTGGCCACTTCTGTTTCCGATTGTCTATCTTGCCATTTATAACTCTTTGTTTATGTGGAGATTATTATTGCAGTGAAGGGTTTTTAAAAACAGCTTAGACAAGCATCCCTCTGGAATAGCATATAAATATTTGATCTTTTC
The DNA here is from genome assembly GCA_013396935.1 of Baryphthengus martii. Classification (NCBI taxonomy): domain Eukaryota; kingdom Metazoa; phylum Chordata; class Aves; order Coraciiformes; family Momotidae; genus Baryphthengus; species Baryphthengus martii. The sequence goes on from VWZK01004331.1 coordinate 242,000, forward strand.
TTTGAAGAGGGTGATGCACTAAAGGACCTCTTATTGTCCCTTCCAGTCCTGTACTTTTGTGATTCAAAGTCCTTTATAGATTACTAGCTGTCATAGACTGAAAATAAAAACAAGTATGAGATAATAAAACTTATGGATAAAAGGAATTTGGACTGTAACATATCTACATGCATTAATGCATGATATGTTTTCTTGGGGCAAGAATTCACCGCTGCTCGATGTGGATAAAATTTATTTGTATTCCGTTTCTGTATATTTGGAAAACTAACATGAGAAAGAATTTAATGAAAAAAATAGTTATTACATGGGGAAACGTAGTATGTTGCAAAGCCTTCAGTCATGTTTAGACAATTGTTGGTTATTACCAGTAGGTTTTGCTAAAGAAAACCAGGATGCCTGTGCTGCCTTTCTGCACACATTTAAAGTCTTCTAACCGCGATATTATTTTTATCCTGCAGCTAATATGACTTCAGAGGGATTGAAACTGAAGGATATTATTTTGGTTCATCTGTATATGAAGAGCATGAAAGATTTCAATGTTATAAATTCAGTTTATGTGACAGAATTTGATTTGTGTCCACCAGCAAGGTAGGATTAGACTACTGCTATAGTATATTTATGATACACTGTAATATACTGAGTTATTGTTACCATATTTATGAAGCTTTTGTCCAAATGTTTGTGCCTTACAGACTTAGAAGTAGACTTTTGCTGCCTTTTGGAGTAATCACATCAGGGCTACTCAACTCCAAAACACTAGGGTTGGAAATTCTTGCCTTAATACATACCATAAGGTCTGTAAATGCCTCCTCCCTATGTGGATTTACAGAAGAATAATGCATTTTTACAAGTCTCAGTTGTTCTCTGTGCCTTGATTGAACTGCCAGCTCTTTTGTATTGGTGGGATTTTATTTGCTTTTCTTTTTTGTTTGCCTCTCTTGTCCTTCTGGCAATACTCCTCTGAATGCAGCCCAGAATATCATCAGCCCTCTTTGGCACAAGGGTACATTGCTGGCTCATCTCCAACTTGGTGTCCATCAGGGACCTCCAGGTCCTTCTCTCCAAGGCTGCTTTCAAACGAGTTGACCCCCAGAATATACAGGACCATGGCTTTGTTCCTCCCTGGGTGCAGGACTTTCAACTTCTTGTTGAACTTCATGAAGTTCTTAGGTGTCTGCTTCTTTAGCCTGTCAAGATATGTCTGATTGGCTACACAGCCATTCCTCCCAGTTTGTATCATCTGCAAACTTGCCACTCTCCCCCATCATCCTGATTATTAATGAAGATGTTGAACAAGACTGGGCCCAGTGTAGACTCCTGGGGTACACCACTAGTTGCTGGCCACTTGCGAGGCTCTGTGCCACTAATCTCCACCCTGTAGGCTTGGCCATTCAGACAGTTTTCAACCCACCTCACTGTCTGCTCATTCAGCCTATGCATGATCAACAGCTCTTGTGTAAGGATGTTATGAGACTGTATCAAAAGCCTTACTATCAATGAACAAACCTTCCTAAATGTGATGCAGTTTGGAACCTTGTAGGTCCTTGCAACAAACCTTATTCACCTTGTTCTATTTATTTTGTTGAATACAAAAGCAAAATTATTAGCTGAGGAGGTGCCCAGGATGCACATCATGAGATACTGGGAGTTATTTCAACACAGTACCAATATATACTTGCTCTGTTCTTTCTCCTCTCTTGCTTATAAGCACTTGACTGTGGTTGAAGATGAGTACGAGACTAGATGGATCTTTGGCTTGATCCAATGTGGTTGTTCTTAATGTCTTGTGTTTCCATCAAATAATGGTTCTTAGTGGGTAGCTCAGCTGCTCGTACGTGCTCCATAAGAATGGAAGTACGAAAATAAATTATTTCAGAATTCTGAATACAGTGATGCTAACGCTTTCATTCATAGATCCTGAAATCATAGCTTTTTAGTATCTCGTACAGAATCTTCAACAATGCATCCAAGTTCACTTCTGACATTATGAAACAACTTGATAGTCTGGGAATGCAGCATTTAATTCCTGTGTTATTTGGAAATGTTTTTTTTGTTGTGGTTTTATTTTTCATTGGAAATTGGATAACAAGCACCTAGCTCATGAAATTATTGTTCTATTTTTCTAAAAGTTGTACGCTAAAACTAATTTTCCATTTGTAAAGACTTTATTGCTTTTGTCATAAGGGCTTATTTCTTATTACAGTAGTTGGTGGAGTTAAGCATCTGAGACAATATGCTCAGTATACAGAATTGCTATAGCTTGAAAAATGCAGGTTGGATCATAGGCTAATGCAGGTTAGAAAGTAGCTCTGCAGGCCATCTACTCTAATCCCTTGCATAAATCAGGGTCAACTGTGAGGTTAGATCTTGTGTCTTGTTCATATTTTCAAAACCAACTGTTTAGCAATTTTGTAATGTAAAGTATTTTATAATCTTATTGCAGAACATGAAGTGCAGTATAGGCATGTGAATTTGAAGTATAGCATGACAAATAGTTAAAAGACATTGTTAAGCTAATGTATTTCATCAAAGATTCACATTCTCTTAGATTGTCTGTCAGAAGAGACTAAAAGAGAGCAGGAAGAGACTTCTTTGAGATGCTGATTATAGGCCAGGATTACAGAATCACAGAGGGATGGAGTGTTGGTTGCGTGTGCCTTCAGAGGAGGGATCTAGGCCCAGCTATAAACTACACAAATTGAATTTCCGCTCCCATGCATCTTAAGTTCTCTTTATGACACTTCTCCCAATTTACCTTCCTTCATATCTCATACTGCTGCATGTTTTAAGCCTCCAGATTTGCACAGCCAGCCACATAATCTTCCATCACTAAAATAACAGATAGAAAGATTAGGAAATGGTAGGAAGAGGGCTTTTTATTATTATTTTTATGGAACAAAGATTTATGTTGCATTTGGTCCATAAGGAAAATTTTAATTTTTTTTTGCATGACTGCACTATTGCATTATGCACAGAGACCTAGTGGTGGGAGTTCTCACAAGCACTATGCTGGAAGCACTGACTCAGGGGTGTGGATCTGCACTAAATTTGCAAAATTGTCTTGAAAATTTACCAACCCAAGCAGAAAATCCATTCATCCATGCTTATGATGATAGTAATGAGGAAAAAATACTGTATTTGCATGTGGGAGGAGGGGAGGAAAATAGTTTTCTTGGACGAAATAAGCAAGATGAGGGGAATTTTGTAAGTTTATATGTTATATGATATGTAAAGAGAACAAGTCATTTTTTGTTGGATTCCTGCTGGGAGCTAAATGACTTTTTTATGCATGGGCTGTAAATATAATTATTTTTCAGGATTTAAAATACTGAATTCCCCGCACATGGCCCCTGCTTTTTCACTGGTCACATGCAACTGTCTGTCTGTCCATCCAGGCACTCTTCCTTGGAATAAACAAAAGAGAACTTTTGAAGTGAATGCTTAAGTAGGTTTTCAGTCCTCTTATAAGTGTGTCTGTCATGCAACTTGAAAAATATGCAGTATTGTGTGATAACAGGTGAGAAGGGTGTAAAGGAACAATAAACTGCAGCTTTTTAGAAACCTGAACCTCTATTCCAGCCATTGAAAGGAGATTGAGTGTAAAATGCATGGAGGTAAGAATACGACAATGATACACTCAATCCGAGGGCTGTTTAACAATTTACATGTCATTTCCCAAGTTGTGTGGTCAAGGTTTTGTTAATAAGAGAATTAATGTATTCTTAATATAATACATAATAAAAATAAGTGAACGGAAGAGAGCCATTGGCTATGGATCTACTTTCTCCTTGGTAATGGAAATTATCTTGCTGGAAGTCTGAAGTTGATCATTCTTTGGAGAGAAGATAACAGTCTAAATGCTAGCAGGTGATTGCAATACCATAGCTTTATAGGTTTTTATATATAGGTGTAAGTTCCTGGCAGAATTTGATAACGTAGCACCCAAATGAAAAACCCAGGAAAATAAATACTGAAATATGGTGCAAGCTAACTTTCTGGTTGGAAAAAAAATGACTGTCTTGTGTTTCCAGAGTATGTGTGGAAACCCTGTTACCTGATGGAGTGCTGTTCTGCATTGACTGCCTTGCACATAAGAATGACACGGCAATGGATGATGTGTTACGTGATGAAAAACTGGTCATGCATGTACAGAGCATTTCCCACTGGGCACCTGCTAACATAGGACCTTACAGTCAGTCCATCAAGGTAGGGAATCTTTGTTACTTCATGTGAACTATGTCTCAGTTTACTGAAATGAGTACAGTTATAAAGTCTCCTTCTCTCCCATCTGAATGGGCAAAAGAAAATGTGTGGAAAAAAATTATTAAAGATGAGTATTTTGAATTTATATTTTTAAAACTTAAGGACAAAGCAAAAACTTAACCCTAATCAGTCTTCATTTTGTGATCATAAGACAGGTTAAATTATTCTTTGTAGAGGATCTCAAAACAGCCTAATTTTCTTCTGCGTTATAATTAGACAAAATATTTGTGTCGGACATACACTTTTATAATCTGCAGAGAATATAAACACAATTTAGGAACATCTGAGGATATTTGAAGTGTGTTTGTTTAAAGCAAGAAAGTTCCAACTTTTGTATAGGTAAGTCTATCTTAAAATGCTTATCTAATGAAATCCCTCAAGTCTCTTGGTACTGCTTAACCATTTTAAAGTATGGCAAGGTTGAAGAACTTTTTCAAATTAATAGCAAACTGAATAGAATATTACTATTTGGAAGTATGAAAAGAAGGCAGTAAAGTGTCATTGAAAAGTGGATCAGAAATTTGATAAAAACCTTTTTTTCCTAGTATGGTACCTTTTGCCCAGCTAGTACCATTCAGACAATTGATTTAGTGT
>VWZK01004331.1:251856-354128 GCA_013396935.1 Baryphthengus martii
TCTAAGGAGCAACTCTTTGGATTTTGGGTTTATGTGGGGGGAAGTGGTTCGGGAGTTTTGTTTGTTTGTTTTCGTTTGAGAGAGAGAGAGGAATGATAGACACTGAAATTTCTTCAGTCCTAAGCTGATTTGGGGTCTGTCCTTCAGCCTAGAATTTGACTCTGGATTTAAGACTGTGGTGTATTTGATTTCTTCTAATTGGCTGGTTTAGAAAGCTATACATTCACTGTGCTAGCTGTTGTATTGTAAACTCTAGGTAAGTTTTGAATTCAGAACTGTGAATTTAATACAAAAAGAGAGTAGCTTCAAAGCTTGCTGTGTAGATCTATGAGAGTTTTTAGTTTCTTAAGAGCAAATAATGTGTTTTAAATAACCCCAGACAGTGTTTTCCCTTACCTAAGAGAAAGAGGACTTAACGTTTTTGCAGTTTGGACTTCTGCCTTTCTGTGATAGCTCTCAAGCCTTATTATCTGCTCAGCGTAAGTTACCTTATGTTTACTGCTAAACCAAACTATTTTTCAATATTGTAATAAAGCTTTAAGCCTGTGAATACAGTTTAATTATTGGCAGATATGAATACTTTCCTGGTAATGACACATATGAAGCCTGGTGGCCTGCCATTTAGCAGTCTTATGAAAATGTGTTGTTATTGTACTAAGTCTATGAGTGCGAATTTACCTCTGTGTGGGAGGAATCCCATTGAGTTCTGCTCATATACTTATATTTTATGTATAAGTGTTTAATTTATGGGTGAAAAGCTTGGAACATTGATATTAATGGAAAATCTGCCTGGGATTTAGTAATGAAGATGAATCATAAGTTGCTTGATTACTATGAACAGCCCATTCCAGGTAGCTATTTGTTCCCTCAATTTGATGTGAATATCATACTTTCCAAGCAACTGAACATGTGCAATGCATGACTGAGTGTGTGCTGGCGGCTATATTTCTAATTCTCCTAAGTGTTGCCTTGATTTTTCCAGGCACAATCCCTTGATATATGAAGGTTTTTAAAAAACATTTAAAAAAATTATTATACATGTTTTCTTATTTATCTCTTTTTTTTTTTTTGTGAGCAACCTTGTTTTTTCTCATCTAGCCCCCATTAAGTCCAAAGAAATGCTTCATCTTTTTGAACATTGCTTAGTGTGAAAAGGGAGAGCCTCTTTCCTGATACTTCTGTAATCAAAGGGCAGAGTAGTCTTCCAAGTCATACCAAGCCAATTCCAAGAAAGTCTTCAGCATCATGTTTTGAGGTCCAGCTGAATCTCTTCAGCAGGTTATTATGTCAGTGATATGCTGATCCTAGTGATACGCTAACCTCGGTGGCATGCTAAATTTTGTCCTTCTACTCAAATGAAAATCTTTAACATAGCATCAACAATATGGGAGAAAGTATGGCTCTTTGTGTATTTTGAACACTCTTATAAACTTTGAACCAGTAAATGACTGACAATTTTCTTTCATGGTGTCCCAAGAAGGGGACATTGTAATTTACTTATAAACTTTACTACTGTGTGTTTGCTGGTCCCATTGTTGCAACGGAGTGTTGCTACTGTCTTGCTACTCCCATAAGAAGCTTTATTTCCTGGGTTCTTTAAGGAGCACTGATGCCGAAGATAAGTTTGAAATTTTGCTTTAAGGTGAAAAGAATAAAAAAGAAAGCAACTGTATAAGAAATAACTATAGCAATGTCTAATCCCAATCTTATTCCGCAACATTATCATCTTAAACAAGCTGGCCAGTTCAGTCCTTGGCAGAGACCAGTGACCTATAATAATAGGAACAATTATTGTTAGGCAGAGAATGAGAAGTTTGGGGTTTTTTTACCACAGTCTTCAAAAATCATTTTGAAGCCATTCCCATAAATGAACATTATTTCATAGAACCACCTATCCTAATGCTCAAATGTCCCTCTAGCTTTGCTGAGCTTATCAGTAGAAACAAACACTGTACAATACCAAATACACTTAAGGAATCAAGAGAGTGCCTGTACATGGAACAGAAAACTTGCCAAGGCATCCCTAAAGTAAATAATCCCTACAACAGACTTATTAAATGTCTTTGTATTCTATACGAGTATTTCCAGGGTCATAATAAATTGCAAGTGCTTTCATGTTAACTTTGCAAGTGGAATTGAGCCACTAGTATGTTCCCGGGATTGAATGGTACAGAAAGCCTGTAAAGAACAAACATTTCTAATGAAACAATCGTTCTATAATCAGTCCTGATCCTTAAGAGGAAACTCATGAAAATATCTTCAGAAGATGGGAATAAGGATTCAAATTTTTAATTCTACTGTAATTTAAAAAAAAAAAATGATTCTACTAAATATATTCAGTGGTTTTGTTGTGCGCTTTCTTAACTGTTGTAGTCTTCCTTAACTTCTATATGCTTTCTACCTGTCTTAGCGACTCTCTTAAGTAGTATCTTCTCTTTCTCTCCCTTTATCCCTCTCCTGAAATCTTCTCTCCTCCATCATTTCCATTGTTCTTATAAAGCTAGCACAATTGATACTTAAGTAGTTCTCACCTTGTATTTAGCTTCAAAAGGTACTGCATTTGTTTCAGACCAATCACCCACATTATTTCCTATCAACATGGCCAGTATTCATACTTCTTGCTGCTTCTTCATGTTCTCCTTCAGTATGTTTCAAGGGAGGAATCGTAATCAGAGTTCAGACATCTTTTTCAAAATTATGTATTCACTATTGGCAAATGTATTTGGGTCCACTACATTATTTTGGCATCACAAACCTTTCCATCCCCCATCGCAGTTTGTTTTTGTTTGTGAATTTGATGCATGAGAGCCTGAGGGTTGAGCTCAGTAACTGAAACACTGTCTCTTTCTCTAGAGGTTTGGTTATGTGATTATTGTGACAGGTTTGAAGTGCTCATGTTCTTTCTCTCTGAATTTTCACTAGGTTAACTGTTTGTGAGCCGTGTCATGCCCTAGATAATTCATCCCTGGATATTCTTTAATATATGCAGAAATAATGTCATGGTCTTTGCTTATCTGGTATTTCGCCTGACTAGGTTTGTACACATTTCACTTGTAGGCTCACCTTGTGTGACTGTGTACCTACTGGGTTGTACTCACATGGAACAACTCTTCTTTTCTCTACGGCTATCCTTATAGTTATTTCTTCACAATATAACCCTTCTGCTGTACTCCAGTTTTATGGTTATATTGGAAGGTATCCAAAACTTAACAGATGTTACAAGACATCAAGTTAGTAATTCTTCACCTTTACTTCTTTCCAGAACTACTCTTCTACTGAGACACCAACATCTCCTATAAGCATAGCTCTATTTTTTTCTATCGTACTGAAAGTAAGTTCCAGCTAAATCACTGATTGTGATAAATTTGTGCCCTCCATATCATTACACACTGAAATTGTATTGAAACTCAAGAATGTGTCACCCTTCTTTTTTCCAATCAGCTTTTGATACTCTGGTTCTGGCATCTAATTTAAATATGAAACCTCTTTGTTTGTAGCTGTTTTTTACTACTGAAACCATAGTCAGTTGAATTGGGGCATTCAATCCGAAGCACTGTGCTGCTCTTCAGACTCTTTTCCTTGCACTCTTTTAATGCAAGTAAACCACATGGGATCTGTCTTCCTCAGGCTGGGCTAACAAAGGTGGTGGTTGTCTTGGGAGCCCGTATGGGTTGTTGCCATGGCTCTTGGTGAGATTGCCTACCTTTTAAGGACATAGATTATTAGCCGTTTTCCCACCCTTTCTTTTTGAATCCAAGGGACCAGAAATCATTTTCATCCTTCAATTTCTGTTGACCGAGATTCCTTTTACTACTGTAAAAGCTTGAAAAAGTAATCTTCCTTTCAAGAGAGCATGATCATCTGCTGTCCATGGTTAGAGGCACAGCTTTCAGCTCAAGTCTAGGTAATGTTTCAGGGATTTAACATATTTATCTGTGAGTTCAGTTGTACTGTTTCTTACCACAAACTCTGTCAGTCTAACAAAAAACCACAGTCTTGAAATCTTGTGAAAGAATTTTTTTTTTTTAGAATATTCTCTTTGTAATAAGACAGGACAACATTTTCAAAATAAGGAAACATCTCTTAGTCAACCTGACTGTTGCATTTTAGGGCAGCTTAAAATGGAAAAGCCAAGCTTACATGGATGCCTGTGCCAAGAGATTTACTCTTTTTAGGCTTAAAGAGTCCAAGATTTGGTATCTCAGCACTAGAGAGCAATTTTTGAACGTACCTTTGTTTATTTGGTTGTTTCCAAAGCTAACCAAAGTGTTTTCAAAGATTGACATGTTTTTCCTCTGTGGCTGTTACTCATTTGAAGTTAATTTCTGGTTATTTGTCTTCTGTTGTACCTCCAAATGATAGTTGTATTTATATTCTTAGTTTGTGGTGATTTACCCATACTGATTCTGCGATGTTAAAACATGTTGTATGTGACATTTTATCATGCATTGCTTCCTAAACCACTTCTCTTTTTCAGTAAGCATACTGAAATAAAGTTGAGGCTTTTGTAACGTGTGGTTACAATCCAGGCAGGGCTCAAAAACAAGAGCTTTGGCTCCAAAGTTCTGGTCAAGTTCATGTTGTATAATTAGATACCTTTTTAGAGAAAATTACACATTCACTGTCTGCTAGGGGAGATTGTTTTTCTCCCAGTTATTATATGGTGTTAGTGTGACCTGTTTCTTCTCTTTGAATTGGAGCTGTCTCTCAATGTTGAATTAATCTTCCTCTAAATATCTGAAAAACTAGCTGTGAAATATTGTGTGACCTTTGGAGGTGAAAAGTACTGTGTGTATGTAAGATGTTTTGTTACTAGTAGGCAGTTATTTTCTTTTCTAATTATTTTTATATTTGTTTTGCTGTGATTGTTAGCAGTTACATTTGATGAGAAAGGGAATTTTTGGTTTTTTCACTGATATGAAATATTTTATTTATTTATTTTTCTTTGCCATTTTATTCCCTCACTTTACTAATTTGAGAAAGAAACTTCTGTAAGAAGCAAGCTTTTTTCCTTAAAAGTCACAAGCTTTGTATTACAAAGCATCTGTTATATTGAGATGCATTTTGATTTTTCCAGGCATTTGAAATGAATTGGTAGCAAATAGAAGAGAAGTATATGTACGTATATGAGTGGATAGTGAAGATAGTTCCAGTTTAGATAAACATCTTGATTATTAAATATTGCAGGCTCTAATATTATAATTTTATTTGTGTTCAGTTCTCTAGTTTACTTTAAGACTGTTCCTGTTTACTCTTAAAGACTAATTCATTTATGTGAAAAGGTTCATTATAACCAGCAGAATGTCTTACGGAGTACATATAAAAATTCACTAAAATTTCAGTTACATTATATTAAATATTTTTTATTATAATTAGCTAGTTGTGTCTGTCTTCTACATATCTGATAATCACTGATTCCTGTTTTTATGATGATTATTACCAAACCATCCAGTAACATACCATTAAAATCTGAATTAGTAAATGAAAGCATTGTTTAATTGTGCAGGAAATATTTTACAAGTATCTATAAAAGAGAATAATAATCTTGAATCAAATGTTTACAATTCATTTTTTAAAAAGTCATGATAGATGCATGAAAATAAGAAAAATATTACACAAAAATACTGAAGAATGAAAACATCCTTTAAATGTATGTGTCCTGATCGCTGAAGTTTTCTAGAGATTCAACTGCTCTTTATAAAATTTTGCAATACAGTGTAATGATTTACTTTTTTTTTTTTTTTTTAAATGCACCTCTAATAATACTCTCTATCTCTTTTTTCTTCAATCAAGACTCTTGGTAAAGACAGGTAGGGTAATCACTGGCACATCTGTAGAGACATCAATTTTTAAGATAGATATTTAATGCCAATTTGAATCTAAATCTTAAAGAGAAGCTGGGTTAGCCACATGCTAAACTTTTAATTTAATGTTAAGTCCTACTCTGTATGCTAAGAGTTAGATGTAGCTTTCCTTTGTACATAGTTATTACCATCTAGAATAATCAATAGACATAGATAAAAGTATTAGATCACTGCTGTCTCCAATTATATTTCTGCTTAGTGTTCCTCATACTGCACCACGGACCTGTAATTCTAGTACATTGTAAGAATTATTTTAATCCCATCCTTTATGCATTACTCCATCGAAAAAAAACCTGTTACTACTAACTATTTTACATGCCAACAATTGCTATTTGTGTTGTACACACCAATGTTGGTAGTTATGTCCAGTGCCAAATAACTTGCAGTAGAGGATATTCATGTTGTAACCAGTGGGATTTTTCTCTTAACTTCAGTGGGTCCAGGAGCTGACAAATGTGCAAGAGGAGAGGAAAGAATGAAAAGGAAAATAGCAAAGAATAAAAGTAAGAGGTGGAAGGTTGCAAAGAAATAAGCAATGGTAGAATACATCAAATAGAACAAAGTAGACATTCAAAAGGTTAAAGCTATGGGTTGAAAAGGGAATGTTGGCAAAAGTCGGTTAAGAAGAGGTTAGCTGTAGAATTATAAACAAAAAAAAAAAGATAAAAAAAGGAGAGAAACTAAAATGAGTCAGACAGAAAGTAGGCAAAGTGGAGAAATGAAGAGAGAAGGAAATTCCTCCTGCTGGAGATTCTCCTGTCACTCACAGACAGCTATTGCCTCTAGAAAGGTCAGTTCAGGCATTGCCAAATGACAGAAGTGATAGGGGAGAACCACATCATCTGATATAAGGTGAGTAAAATAGAACTCAAGATGTAATTTTTATCATTGATAGGACAATGTTTACTTTGACAAATTACGAATTCCCCCTTGAAACGTGTGGCGAGTTCTAGTGAATATGACCAACCGTGGGTTTTTTTGCTGCCCTTTCTGGAGTCACGAATTTCTCACACCTAAATGGATGATATAACATATTCACAAGTGGCTGGAATGTTGAGGCCTTGGAAAGAAACTGATACTGAAAAAAAGTACTGAATACCAGAATTGTGCTTTTGAAATTAGGCAATGTAATTAAAAAACGGTTCATAAAGTCTTAACTTCCTTGAAAACTATCCTTCATAAAGTAGATCACATCCTCTGTAAACAAAACACTATATTAGACTGTTTCTGTGAAGATGTTGCTCCTGACTTCGGTACTGTGCCTACAATAGAACTTCTATTGCAGGTTTTTCTTTCTACATTTATGCTGCCTTTCATCCTGTAATTGAGCATTAGGAGTTTGGGGTCTACAGCTTTTTACAGAAATTAGTTCTTGGTAGCGCTGACAGCAACAACAGGAAAAGCAACCGAGTGCCAAGTTTTATATAAAGCTTCAGGATTTAATTTTGATGGAGGTTAAAGTTACCATATATTTTTGATCCAATAGATGATGTTAATGATTATCTCATGTTGCAGCGTTTTCTTTGCATAAATGACAGAATAGGTAATGAATCCTTTAGACCAGTTTGATTTGCTCTTTTTGTAATTAGTCACATGAGGTAATGTTGAATTTATAGTTAATTTCCTTTTACTTGAACGAAACTGTTTTACAGGATAATTTCAGATTGTATTAACAAACAGAAATGGCATGACAGGAAGAAAAGAAAGCAGCATGATAAACGTTGTGACCTTCTAGCGAGAAACAGTATGGCATGCATAAAGGACTGCTGCATTAAATGGAGGAGGGGGGAGAAGGAAGTGGGTAATTATTTGTAGCAGTGCTTTTACTGTTGTTGGAATGAGACAGACTAACAGTGGCAGCAGTCATTTTGCTGAATCAAAGTCCATGTTAGTCGCATTATACACTGCCACAAAAGGTTGTTAAGGCTGGTATTAGCATGTACCACTGAGGACATTGGAAGGACTCGATCTGTCACACTAAATCGCCTTCTTGCCCTCAACCATTGAAGTCTCCAGCTCCTCTGACATGTTCTTTCATTAATGGCCTGGCCTTGACAACTGATCCTAATTGCCTCTGAACCGCACTTCATGTATTATTGGTGTCTGCCTGCCCCGGTTCATGTCAACAAGCCGCAGCATGCGCAGGGTGTGCCCGGTGCCTTTTGCTGAAATGATGCTCACATAGTCATTTACCTCTGAGGGTTTGGGTCTCGCTGGGAATGAAGTATAAAGCTAAAGATCTTCCTTGTCTCTTCTTAGTAACACTTTACTGTGAGTCTCTGCTATGTACTTATTAGACATGTATGAAGACTCAGTAAAGCATCAAGCCAATTATGCAAGATTCCATTAAAGCATAGACTGTAAATGCAAAATAAAACTTGTCTGCATTTTAGTTACTGAGTAAGTGTTTGTTTATTTGTTCCGAAAAGCTTATTCAACTAGAAAGTATGGCTTACCCTTCGTTTTTCATAAATAAATATTATGTTCTAATGTAAAGTAATAGTATAAAAGAAATACTGTCTTTAATATTGACAGAGTTCCTGTAGATTGTAACGTCCTGGCTATACAAATAGGTAGAAGGATCCCATTAGTTGAGATGTAAAATTAAAGCAAAAGCTATTGAAAAATCTTAATGTGCTCTCCTTTTCGATGAAAAAGCTCCATAAATATATTTATTAATATTCCTGAGAATGTTTTTAAAACATGCATTTCACTTCATAAAGCAATAATTTTTTTCTTGATTCTGAACCCTTATTTTCAGTCTTGCAGACTGCAAAACCTGTGATACATTTTAATTCGTTTTTTTTCTGCAGTATGCATTGTGGTTTTACTGTGAAGTTTTATTTTTAAATCTGTAATAAAATGTCTGTGTGCCCAAAACTTTTATGTATTTTAAGCGTGGCTATGATTTAAAACTTGTATTATTTCTTATAAGATTTTCTATGATTAACTCTGTCATTGAGAAGACTGAATAATTTGAATGGGGAGCCTTTTAAGCATTCAAGTTCTACAGTGATAATAAAATATAAATCACAGAAGCTCTTTGGTGCTAGGTATCATTTAGCCTAATCTAGACAGTGACATTTGGGCCACTAACAGCATAATCATAGTTATTGCTACAAATTGCTCCATGTTTGAGTTTTAATGTTATAAGTAAATTATGCCACAGGATAAAATATATGCTTCTTTGGGAATTAAACATGTTTATTTCAGCAATATGGATATAGAATAGTAGGCAGGTGGCAAGTTTCTTTCGTGTAGTAATACTGCCACCTTCTGAGCCAGTGGGGAATGATTCCGAGATGGAGCTGTTTTCTATCCTAGGGACTTTCTGATGAATGTGGTGCAGGTTGGTGGCTTGCTTTGGGTCAGCAGCATAACCTCCCAAAGTCGAAACTGCTCGAGACCAGAAATTGCTTGAAACATAGAGCTGAAGTTGTTTCAAAATCCAGTCTGGAAAGTAGTTTAACTTTTCACGGAGATTGCGCTCCTACTGTGGAAGTTTGGCAGACTAGAAGAAATGGGCAGGAAATGTCTACGGGGAAAATTTTGTAAAAAATGTTTTTCTAAAGCTATACTACCATTGAAGTCCAGAACCAAAAAATCATTCTTATTCTCTATACTCTGTCAAAAGACTGATCCTGAGTTAATTCTGATGCAAGAATTACATAGGAGGAAGGGTTGCTCAGTGGTTTTAGGGCAGAGGTGGCCACAGCTGGGATTAGAAGACGAAGGGGATTGTGAACATTCTTTCACCATCATTCATTCAGACAACGTGCCCTTCAGCAGAACAGCAAGCCCTTCTGATTTTCTCGAATTAGGAAGATTAGCATGAAGCGCATAATGCGGGATGATGGAATTTGTCATAATTTGCATTGTCCTGGAAAGATTCAGTTTGATAGAGCGATGCATCTCAGAGCATGTCATGTCCCACGGGCAGGTCATGGAGGAAGCTCGGCAGAAATAATTTCGCGATATGTGCATCAGTTGTAAATGCCTCATAACCAATTTGTCAAAAAAAGAAAAAAAAAAGAAAAAAAAAGGTGGAGGTCAGGAGAGTTGAAGGAGGTGGGCATTTGCCCAAACACACATGGAAGTTAGCTATGGTAACAGTAAATTGGACTTGTGTCATTTTGGAATAAGGCATCATGACATGCAATAAATGAACACATTGACTAGATACTTGATGATTTACTGGTGCAATTTTTGTTCCTACAGTACGTAAGAAAAGTAGACCTTTCACGAATTGGATTATGAAGTTTATTTATGAAAATTCCTTACTGAAATTATCAGGCACAAGAGCTTCAGGATCAGTTTTCTGAGCGATTGCTTCTGACCTTGATAATGTTCCCAAACTGCAGATAGAAAAGGATAATCAGCATGTAGTTGACAAAACGGACGTGACAGTGTTACTTATATGCTGCGGCATTTCTGGAAATAGGCATGTAGAATTCAGACAGGCAAAGGGAACACACTTATTTACAGTAGCATAGCAAGAAGAAAAGGTCCAATGTCATGTATTGACCATGGTTTATTTATGGACCATCTGACAATGAAGCAACAGTCTTTGATATTTAGAAATCTCTTCTGCCCAAGAATGTTATAACTAGTGCTCATAGGTTATGTTATTTATCATTTCAATATCTGGTTCTACTTGAGGAAGACATTTTGCAATGTCTCCTTTATTTGTCTGTCTTTATATATTTCAAACAACAGATTAATGCCGGTGGTTCAGTAACACTGATCTTTTGTGACAGTTGAGCATTTGCGAGTTGAGGGTCTAATAACAAAATCAAAATAAAAAAAGGGAAAAAATAATAAAGGAAATTGTCACTTCTAAGGACCTACTCTACCATCCATAAGATTCATATAATTCTTTCTACCAGAGGTTGAACATTAAGCTGCTGTCTTTTGAATGGTTATTGTTGTAGAATTCTGATTTTTGAGAACTGAATTACCTTAGAGTACAACTCAGCATAAATAAATTAAATCATTCAATACTCAATGCCTGGAATGAAGATATACGTGAAACTAATAATGCTGCACAATTATGGTTTGATCAAGTGTGTTGGTGTGGGCTTTTTGGAAGAAAGTATTTATACAGTTCCGCATAAACCCCCACATTTTCATAATGACAGCCCAACCCACTCAAAATAATTATTTTTGTCTGCAAAATAGTAGCTCTCTGTATAGATTCTGTGAGTTCTAGATCTCTTTCTTTCCCATAGTTTACAGCTTTGATTAATTTTTCAGACAAATTGCTGTGCTAATCATAGGTCATAATTGGTGTGTGGAACTAGGGAAGAAAAGCCATGATTTCTATAACAAGAAGAGGTTCCTACATCTTATCTATAGATTACAAAGAAAGAGCGATATCTTTCATTGAATTGGAACCCCAGATCCTGTATCGTTTGGTATTGCGCTATACATGGTAAAGGAAAACAATGTTTAGAAGCCAGAGTGTGCTTTTATTACTTTGCTGAGCGATATACGCTGATTATATTTTTTAAATGACAACATAAATAATCTTTGCATCTCTGTATTTAAAGGTTGGTTAATATTTTATTCTTTAGATATATTCTGGTAACTTTGGAGTGAAAAGCAACAAGTGTTCAGTTTTTCTAGAATTGCTTTACTGACATTCCTCAGAAAATGTTTTTCACGGTCTGCTAGCCACCTCACTTTGGTCATATAGCTTTACTGTGAGTTTTGAGGGCCCATGGTGATGAGAGAACAACTTTGATTTAGTAAGTAATCATTCAGAACATCAGAGCAGAGAGTCACAATTAGTAGTCTTTTCCTGTATCACCCAATTATACAATGTAGAAATATAATTTTTGGTGATATGAGAGTAGAGCTCAAAACATACAGAACTGATCGAAAAATGTGATAGCTTTGAATGTTTGCATTTACCATTACTGTTTAATTATTTGTATTGAATCTTGATAAAGAATTTTCAATCAATGTTTTTTCATTAGGCCTCTTTGTAAAGTTTACTTCTGGTATCTGGTGATGGATTTAAAACATGTCCGTAGGATTCTGCTTTTTGATAACAGGAGCTATGTAAATTACTTAAACTATGATATTTCTACAGCTGATATTTTATTAAGAACATGTCTAGTGAAGGATGAAGCTATGGAAGTATACACAAAACAGGTGATAGAACTTCTTATGTAAAGTTTTCTCCATATTTGCCATGTCTAATCACAAGAGTTCATTTACCAATTTTTTATAGAGTCCATGTGGTATCACTATGGAATTTGGTAGCATATTATGTTGAGTAGAATTCACACATTTCTTTTTTTTTATGACCTTTGGAGAAAAGCAGTATGTGATATGAGACACTTGATGTCAATACTTCAGAGAGAACACATACTCCAAAGTGGTTTTTCTCTTCTGTATTTTCAGTACCTTTTCCTATGCATTTCTTATGTTTCACATCTGGAAATCTTCAGAGAAACTAATGGAGAGGATACTTTGTGCACGCATATTAAGTGTTCTTTGAAAATTGCTTTGCTCTAAGGGGATTTTGCCTACTGACTGTCAGTGTCTTCCAATGTAGGATATCAGCACGTATGAAAAAATGCGCAGGTTTGTTTTTCCAGTCATTCACACCAGAAATTACTGGTTGATCTATGTTCTTTCTATTTTCACAGTTCTTAACTAAAAAGATTATTCAGATTCAATTCTGCTGTAATATGCACACATGTATCGCTGTCTCCTTCTGACTCCTTGGAGCCTCCTATGTAAGTTTTGAACTTCTAAATGAGCAATTAATCTGAAGATAATAAAAATCCCTTGTCTGAAGGCAGAGATTGGAATAGTCTGTGGTTTTAAGATTCTCAGTAGGTTGTGCCAGTCACTCAACTCAAGAGAAGGCAGAGAGAAGAGAAGGCAAGAAACTGAAAGTTCTGCAGGGAGAGGTGATTCCTTCATATATTCACCTGGAGATAGGTGTTTTACTGGACTTCATGTTCCTGACCAGTGGGGCTTGGGTTTTATCCTTTGAGATCAAATGTTTTAACTTTCTAGAAAAACAAAGTAGTGCAAAATAAGCCCAGTGCAGGGGTCAGGTATGAATCTTTTTTACTTGTTTTGGTGTCAGATTAGGGGACATAAATCTGAAATGTCATATATTAAGTCATTTTTTTAGGGAAACAATTTATGTAAATAACAGCTGCTTTCTATCCTGTAATTACAAAACTACTGCAGGACACCATAGTGTCCTAAATATTTTTTTAATTTTCTTTCTTAGAAATTCATAACTAAAGCATCTGTTTTGAAGTTCTGTTTGTGAATTCTCTGAAAGCTTAGCATTATATTTTAAGAAGTTCTGCTGCTGTAGCTCTTAGGCTTAGTAAAAAGGGGAGGAGGCACTAATTCCCATTGTGGTAGACACAGGAGAAAAGTATAGTAAGGTCAAACTCTGCTTTACAAAGAGTTTGTGTCTTCTGCATCTTGTTTCCAATTGGTCTGTAAAAATGGGAAAAGGATTGAGGTAAGATGGTACAGGACTGCAGAAGTAATATCGTTTGTTTGTGAGACAGACTGAGCGTAATGCTCTGACTACATTATGGTGAAACTATTTAGAGAATCTGGGAGTGGAAAAATACAGTGTAGATTGGAAATTGTGTTCGAGCATGTCTATACTGCACTCACCCAGCTAAGCTGGACTGTGGCTCAGTCTCTTGGCATTTCAGCTACTTCCTTATTGCATTGTTCTGAGAAAGTGAGAGAAATGGGAAAGAGTAGAACAGAAAAGATTAACATTGAGAGAAAGAGCAAATGGCCAAAGAAAACAGGGAATACTATTGTTAGCAACTGAGAATGTCTAAGGCATGTTCATTCCTATGTGGGATGGAGCTGTGAATTACGCCATAAGACGCCCTCCTCAGCCTGTCTGTACAGACCTTTCTCAGAATCACACAGCAGTTGAGGTTGGAAGGGATCTCTAGGGATCCTGTTGTCCAACCCCCCTGCTCAAGCAGGTCTACCTAGAGCAAGTTCCTCATGACCATGTTCGGGTAGCTTTTGAATATCTCCAAGGAGGAGATAACAACCTATGCCAGTGCTCAGTCCCTCTCACAGTAAAAAAGTGTTTTCTGATGTTCACAGGGAAGCTCTTGTGTTTCAGTTGGCACCCATTGCCTCTGGTCCCGTCACTGGGCACCACTGAGAACAGACTGGCTCTGTCCTCTTTGCAGTCTCCCTTCACTTATTTGTAGATATTAATGAGATGCACTCCCTGAGTCTGCTTTTCTCTACAAGCCCTGAGTCTTACAATGCAGAGTGTCCCTTTCCCACAGATATCCCTGTGTCCTTGAATAAAATAAGAGGTAGAACAATATAACTCTGGGACATAGCAGAAAGAATGTTTCCAATATTTATGCTTGTTTTATAAGTAAAGAGTCTGAAATTTGCACAAAAAGTAACTGATTGAAGTGCTTTATATGCTTTTAATTTAACATTTCAGAGTTTGGAGAAAAGTACCAAGTTTTGCCAAGGTTTAATTTGCCATCTTTTTCTTCAATTTTAAAATTTAAAAGAAATTTTGAAGAAAAAAATAGGGTTTGATTTATTCTTATAAAATGGTTAAGCTATAAAACAGTTATTTAGAGTGTTTATTTTCTCAAGAAGAACGTTGCAGGATATTAAGATGTCAAGCATACTTAGAGGCATCTCATTTACTGAGTCAGAGGTGTTATTCTGAAAAGTACTTGATGTAGGGCATGGAAGACTGTAAATTGAAAAGAGTAAAATGAGGAAGCAGGAGAGAGCTATGGATGAGTGAGACGTCCAGTATGACTGGTGGGATTTTTCCTTCCCGAGAGGGAGGACCAAAGCGGATTAAAGATGAGCAGGTTCCAAGTGATTAGTTCAGTTTATTACATTCTCAGCTGAATCCCTCTATGACTGTCTGCTCCCCCAGCCTTTCCTCCTGTTCTGAGTACCAAAAAGTTAATTACTGTAATTTACAAAAAGTATGTACAATGCCGCAATACATGTAAATCATGGTGGTGGGTCTGAAACGCTGCTGGTCTGCCCTGGCACCTCACCACCATTTTTGCCATTTTTCTTTATTTTAGCTTTATGCTATTAAGACTGTTCACAATTCAGCTGTTTTCTGTGCTAAGCAGGAAAAGTGGCTGTTCATAATATTTGTCTCCTAGCCTTACACACAATTTTTATTCCTGTGTTTATTATTTTTTTCCCTTCTGATTATAGAAAATTACAGAAAATAATTCTCTTTGCAAAAAAAAATCAACTACCTTCATCATTTAATAGTGTTCAGGAGGGCTCAGCATGACAATACGTTAAAATAAAAGCCTTTTCAGTATACTCATACTTAACTAGATTTTTCATTTTAAGATTGTAGTTCATAATGTTTGCTATTTTTCTGAGTTCTTCATTTCTTCATGGGAGCTGCTAGCTGCTGAGCAATTTTGAAAATCTGGTCATATGTAAGGGAGACTCAAATAGAATAATAGTGAATCAAAATGGAAGTAGGCATATATAATAAAACTATTGATATTTTCTGAAAATGTGATTTTATATTAAAGTTGAATAACCATTATAGTGGTTATCGTGGTCATATTTTTTTATTTTATCCCCAATGCATGTCCACTTCTGGATATTGGATGTTATTTGATAATAAAATTTTGTTCCAAGTTACACTTATCTAAGTAAACTTAGAGGGAAACTTTAGTCTATTACATGCCATTATAGTCCTAAACAGACAATACTGAGTAGTGGTAAGATAAGAAATTTACTCAAGGTATGCGAATCTTTTTAGTGACTGCAGTTATTATTTGCTATGAGGTGCTAATAATATTCATGAGAAGTCACCCTGAAAATACTGTTGTTGGCTATGTAAAAGCAGAGTCTAGACAATGGTGGGGTACAAAAATCAATTGTAGCCCTTAAAAGATCTGGGGAGGTAGAGGGATAAAAATATCAATGCAACACTGATAGGGTAAAACACTGGGATTTATTTGTTTTATGCTCAACTTGTAGCTTTACCAGGGCATATTCTTGTATGATATGCTACTTCTATTTAAATCGAAAGATTATAGCAGTAGTTACAAAAGTAGCCACTTAACTGGATTTATTTCAGGATTTCTATTTATTTACTTACTATTTATTTTCTATACAGATTTTCAGTTAAATGCAATCCGTTAAACATGTAAATATGCTTGAAGCTGAAGTTGAAAGCAACTCCATAAAAGAACTTTAAATAAACCTCAAGGACTACTATCATGTGCAGAATTCTCAGATAATAGGGAAATCTTATAATAGAAGCATCAGTTTGCTCTGTGTGTGTTGTAGGCTTGATATATGCTTGTATGGTGAACATTTCTGAGAAGTGAATATTCACAGATGTGTTTGATGTTTCTACCCTGGCTAAGCTGCCAGATGTCTGGAGATATATAAATGCAGAATAAAATATATGGACAGAAGAAAGTGAAGAGAAACAAGTTAGAAATGATAGGCCTATTTATGCAACTTGCTTTTTCTCTCTGCCTCTTCACATTCAACCATATAATTTTGTTGTTTAAATGATTATTTTTTTTTGCCTTCTTATATTCAGTTTTTCATTTCTTATATATTTGGCTCTGAAGGCCATGAATTTTCAGTGGCTAGTTACAAAAAGTAATCACGTGGTTACTAAAGCTGTTAGGTATTATTAGTCCTTTACATTGAATAGAAGCTCTACTTGCATTTTCCAGATTTTATCCTGCATCTCTGCTTATTTCAAGCATATAAAATCAAATTGAGAATTGAATCAAAGGAAGTAATTTGTCTTGTCTCTTTACTGTGCTTTAAAACATCATGCATATAAATAACAGCTGCAAATCACAATCTCTTCTTCCAGCTCCCTGTGGTTTACACTGACTTGCATAGACTTCTGAAATTTATACCAGCCTGTGAATCAGAGGAATTTGAAATAGGAAATCAACTCTTCTTTCCTCCACAGTTTAGGACCTGGGATTGTTCTGAGTAGTTTTTGACAAGAGAGATTGTTTTCTCAGAAAAAATGCATTTAGCTTTTATGGATCTAATAATAGCTTCACAATGAGAAATCTCAGATACAGTTTTCTTTCAGAATTATCTTTTCATGTTTGCAGGTCCCATTTCTTTCACAGAAAAATTTAAAATAATCTTTATTAAGTTGTAGGTTTTCTGATAACTACACATACACTATCTCATTTTGATTATGAGTATGTCTTGGTGCAATTGTGGTCCTCAAAAAGTAGTGAAAAGTTAGTTATTTAAGTGCTAAAGAAGGAGATTGGATTCAGCTGCAGTGATATTACAGATATTGCCTTTACAATGAATTAACAAAATTAACAGTAGATGGAAGATCCATACAGATAATGATTTTTAAGCTGCGCTTTGAAAAGCTACTCGTGGTTAGGGAAAAACAGAATTGTTGATTAAGTCTTTAATCTTTGCCCTGGCTTCCCGATCAAATTATTAAATAATTAATAATAATTAGATATAACAAGCTTAAAAAATTTAGTGTAGTTACACGCCATTTTTCAACAATAGTATACTGAAAGATTTGGGATGGTTTTTAATTATTTGAAATATTTTAAAGAAATGTGTTGTTCTATTACAAGGGCTGAGACAGATGTAAGATTTACTGAAAATCATAATTTTACCTCATGTAGGAGAACTTTATCCATTAATATGTGTAGTTTCGAGAAGTGTGTGTTTGCAATTAAAAGTATTTTATTCCTTTGAAAGATATTGCTCATAGTATTCACTTAAAACAAGAGATTGAATTTCTACTGTAGGTATAGATGCAGGTGAAACCTCCCTGTGGCGTTGTACTAAATGATGCCATAGTTGTAGGTTTTGTTCCTTTGCCTGTGACTGTCTCAGTTTTTTGTCCCAGTTGTAATAACAACTATACCAAAGGCAGTGTTGCTCTGGGGAATTGGATCATGGGGCTGAGCGCTCAGAAACTGTACACTTTAAGCTGGGTTTCTCCAGTTTGCTCTCTCCTAGTAAGTTTTGTTAAAGTCAACTGAACAAAGACACCTACATACCATGACATTATTGTGGCAGAAGACACAGAGGACTCATAGTTTGTAGGTCCTGTTACCACTTACATGTGGAGAATTTCCAGAGATGTTTAGCATGGACAGATCTGATGCATATATATAAGCAAAACGTTAAGTACTGAAAGAAATTTACTGTGAAAACTTACGCTTTCTTAGGACTTTGGGCAGGAATTTCAGGTGTAACAGATTTTCGTTCAGAGATCTAATTTCTGCTAAAGGCACACTCGACAACAATATTATGTGTATTTTCATAGGTCAATATTGTGCATGATTCAGGTGATGGATTCTAAACCTCGTATATCAGTAGGGCCAAACTGATAGGAATCGTTATTTGTGGGGTTACGTTTTAGGACATCCGAGTGTTTGGGGTTATATGAACAGTGCAATAGTATCTCACGGAGATCATGCTCACAGATCCATTGATTGTTCAAGAGGCACTTGGATGTTGCAAGGATTGGGGCTTTATCATTACAGGACTTTTTGTTTACTTCTGCTATGATCCTATAAAAAAGTTTTAGAATTAGTCTGTTATGTCCTTTTTTTCAAACTGGGTGACTGCTCTCACTATGCATAACAATTCAGACTTAACTGTGCTATTTTGGAAGACTACACTGAAGGACTCTGTCAGCTGTGAAGCAAATGACTCAGCTGTCCTGCAGACTAAAACTCTGGTGTCCCCCTAGAATAACTTCAAGCTTTACTGTCAGAGTGACTTCCAGGAGCTCTGGGCGATGGTGTGTACGCTTGTAAATAAACACTGTATTTAAGTTTCCAGACCTATTAGTCACGTACCCTTCAATAATAACTTCATGACTAATAAATCTTTACTGTGAATTAAAATGCTTTTTAATATACTCCCATAAATTACAACTAAAAAAATATTTTTCATGATGAAAGCAACATACATGAAAACAGTAATCTGATTAGAAATGTCACCTACCAGTTTTCAGGAGACACGCTGTTGGTATTACTGGACTCATGTTATACATCTGTATGCATTGTTTTAGTGATAATTCAGATAGGCTGGACTAAAAGATCTAAAGCATATCTGGTCAAGGTGGGACATGAAAGGTAGAAAGATCTTGTGATGTTCACTGAAAAGTGTCTGAATATCTGCTTCACATACTGAGCAAATTGTTCAATTGTACTAGTATTATTTAGTATTATATTGCTCTTATTGTTCATTTTTCTTTCTGTAGAGTCTCAGAACTCTGGAATAGTGCCTGTTTGTATGCTTGGAGAATAATTAATACCATAATCCGCTAACTTGTTGCTAGTGAAACTTCAGTGCTAGAGAAAATTATGTTCTGCTTTTTCTGAGAGAGATACTGAATAGAGTTCCTG
This sequence comes from Baryphthengus martii, assembly GCA_013396935.1. Lineage (NCBI taxonomy): Eukaryota > Metazoa > Chordata > Aves > Coraciiformes > Momotidae > Baryphthengus > Baryphthengus martii. The sequence goes on from VWZK01004331.1 coordinate 271,133, forward strand.
TCTGGTGAGAGCAGGGTTGTCTTTCCTCGTACTTTTCGCGGTCTCCAGACACCTGCAAATTCCGTAGTCGTTCAAATTAGTGAACAAGATATATTAGGGAGGCCAGTAGGGAGTCAGTGCTCCCTACTCTTCCTAGTTGAGAGTATCAGATGAATGAAATGAGTCATGATCCTTGCCTTCTCAGGAGAATGATCATAGTTCTGTGTGAATGGGTCAAGGAAGGTGGAACAACCAGAACATGAGAGATTCCTCTTTGGAAGACTATTAAAAGCTGGATCTCATGTAGCGAATGAGAAAAGAAAACATGGATTTAGCTATATAGCAGTTTTAAAAACCGAAGAAACCAACCCTGTAATCTGTAAACATGTGCTTGCTACATGAAAGAGGGCTTCTGCAGAAAATGTAGATGTGATTATGTAAATAAAGAGTAAATTCTAATAATGAATATACAAGAGGTTATAAGCAAAGTTGTGCAGGCTGACTGACCTGTGGGAATAGCTTGCTTTTGAGTTTTGAGAGGCAAAATTGATAGAGAATTTTAATTTACACATTTATAGTCTGATTCCTCTAAAGGTGTAATTCTGTATCTGAGCTTGGAGGGAATTTCCAAACTGCGGGTGTTATGAAATTGTTTTGCTGGTGTGTAGTATGTATCTCCTGCAGACAAAAGTCCCAAGCTGTTTCTACAACGTTTCATCATGAATGACTTCTCCTACACTGCTCACAGAGGTGCTCCTTTAACCTTTTACCGCACTGCAGTAAGACCCACCAATGACATGTGGCTATTCAGCAAAATTGGCATGTTTACATAATTTCTAGATTTGTATTTTCTTTCTACTTTCCCTTTTATTAGTATTTGTATTCTTTGTACTTAATTATGATATCCTGACCTATGAGGCTGGACGACCCTCTCGTACTTTTATTCTCTGCAGGTCAATGAAGTGCTTGAAAGCCTTTCTATTGTCTCTATATTTTTCTTTTTTTGAATGAAGTTAATCTATAACCCGAATATGCATAGAATATAAAGACAGTGTTGATAGTATGCTTATGTTTATTTTTATGTGTGTATGTGTATACATACACAAACACACATATTGCAGAGGGACAGACTTGTTTTTTAAATTGTTTCAAGGTGGACTATGGATTGTTTGTCTGTGGGCTTCCAGATCAAAATCTTGGTGGTCGTTGAGAGTCTCAATGGAGGTGTCTGTAAGAAAGCTTCTGTTCATTATATAAAGGCAGCTTTTAGAAGTCTAAGGCTAAAATTCTGCAACATTTGGTGTTGAGTGAGTAACTCAGGCACCTTATTGCTGGAGTACTTTTTGTATATAGGGAATTGCAGTTTTCACATTAGTGACTACTACTCTCAGACTGATTAAGTTTTTGCAGTTAAAAATACAGCCTCAGTTGTTAAGACATTGTAAAGAAACTAAATGGTTCAACACTAAAACAAATTCTGAGCACTGTGGAGTACTACGTAAGCCTCGTGAGTTATGAGATGCATAGTATGAGCAGGAAACGGGATTGTTGCAGCATGTATTTTGCCATGTACTTATCTTAGACTGAAATAGTAAACCAGTTGTTTCCTGGTGATTTTTATTTCTGGGTTTTGTTGTTGTTGCATCATTGATACTGTATTCCTGACAGGAATGTAGTAAACTTTTAAACAACTTTAAGCTTTACCTTTAAAAAAAGGAAAGTGTACAGTTTACTGTAGTTTTGCTTTTTAACATCTGAAGTTTGAATTGGTTGAATGAGGCATTGTAAATTACATGACATACTTGGTTTTGTGGAAGAAAGACAGTAGACTAATTCTATTGACAGCTAATCTATGCATTTTATAGATCTAGAGGCAATTACTGTCTTTAGATTCATCCATATTTTGCCAGTTAGGACAGACAAACCCAATGCTTCTATGATAGAACGAAACCCTCTTAGCTTGTAGAAAAGAATGAAGCCCTCTGCACTGTCTTAGCACTCTAAGGTTGATCAGAGCTGATACATCTGATCAATGCCGCTTTGCAATCTGTAACATGCTAGAACAGTCTAATTTCATGGCAGTAAAAGCCATTAATATATTGAAGGAAGAAGTAGCAGTGACATTCCTGCTGTGGAGAATTGGACATTAAAAGCACTAAACTGTTAATAAGATTTTTCTCTCATTAAGGGGGCAACCTGAGAACTGCTCCTGTCAAGGTCAAACACCCAATAAACAAGATTGGCAATGTTGAGATTAATCCACCAGCAGAAGAGGCTTCTCTTTACTCCTTTGCATACGTGCCAGTTCCCTGCCTCTGTGGAAGGGGGGTAACTAAAATAATGACAGTTGAACAGGATGGGATTCCTGCAAAGGCTGGGATGAGTGTAATAAATAATATGTTAGCACTAACTGCAACTGTATGACTGAAAAATGTTTGGTTTACTTTTTGTCGTGTTGGGGTTGTGCAACTAATGTGACTTGCAGATGTTGCGGCTTTTCTGTGACAAACGCTCAGATGAGAGACGCTTGATTTTATTTCCTGCTGGTTTAACTTTGTTACCATTTTCTTGATAGAGAAGTGCATTTTATTCACACTAAACTGGACTTTGACAAATGTCGTCAAGTGTATATAATTTCTGGAGTTATTAGATTGATCTCCATCCTTGGACAAAGAGCACATGAAGTTAAAAAGAGAGATTTACAATCGGATATTTTTATTTGGGACTAAGTCCTCTGGAGACAGTAGCAGCAGTCTTCTGATAGTGGGGTGGAAAGGCCTTGAATATCCTTTAAATGGATAGCTTACTAAACATTCGCCAAACGTTTTCTTTCCGGGCCTTTCCCTCATGTGAACAAATCTGTCAGATCTTATTCTTTGTTTGGGGAAGCGCCTGAAGAATCTCAGTCAAGCCTGTCTGCAGCTCACGCTGTGTGAAGTTCCAGCTTTCTTCTTTGTAGCAGTAACAAATCTGCAAGGTTATTTTTTGCCTAAATTCTGAAAAGGTAGTAATAAATTTGAATTCTATAAATGAAATGTAGGCATTAGGTAAAGTCTGGATGATGGTCAACTTTCTCTGGTATCCATTTCCCACATGGAGAGGACTTTATCTGGGTGATAGCAAGTTTTATTCTTCCCAAGGACAGGAGTTTTTATCCCCACCTACAAAAACTATACTAGCCACAGGCTATTCAGAAACAGAAAGATTTCAGCTAAGATAGTGGAAATTTCATTGAAAATGTATATTTGAGTAAATTAGAACATGACTGTTTCAAATATAAGTTTTGAAGCAAAGCAGACAAGCTGTAGCTTCTTAAAGCTAATCGAGTGCCTTTCTGAAACATAAACACGTATCACCACTTCTGTTACAATAATATGTATATGTGTATATCTTTTAGGATGAAAGTTTATAAATCTTGGAGCATGAATTACTGAATTCTCTTTAGTTGTGTGTTGCTATTAGCACCAGTAATAAATGACCAGCTCCTTCTAAAATGTCTGGGTTTATAGATACTACATCCTTTGAGTAATGAGCTGTTCTTTACCTTGACACTTTTCATGTCTTAAATGCTTTTAATCACACACTGCTTATATTACATTGATTACCTGAAGCTTTAATGATTCCTGTTTTGTCAGTGTAAGAACTTAGCAGTACCCATCATATGATGTTATTCAGTATGACAGTTACTCAGCTTATACTTCAGGGAAGATATCAAAGCTAATGTCTAGTTTGTAGTATAAGTAATCTTTCATGATTACCAGTTAGGATGATTTGGGACTGCCATCACCCCAGTGGTTCCACTATATTCAGCTTTTCTAAGGGTTTTATATTTCCGTTTGTTAGTCTTTCTACCATTCAGCTGCAGTTGCTAGAACAGTAAATGTGAATATTTTTGTTTCTCAGCCTTACATCTATACTACAAATAATAAAATCTAAAATATAGCAGCTCACACACATAGCAGGGAAATTGTACTCCGATGTTCTTTATCTGAAAGGAAATGCAGGAGAAGATTGTCATGTCTGCAGATTTATTGGACATTTATGTGATATCTGTATGGTTATGCTACTGTATAGTGCTAGGCTCTTCTTGCAATAACTTTAAAGCCAGGGAAGAGACTGCTGGATTGACAGGATGAAAGTAGTAATAATAAAAGAAGGGAAAAGAAGACAACATGCATTTACAGTTGAGATGTTTAAAACTTGCTTATACTTCCTCCAGGTCATACAGATAGAGAGGGAATGTGACGGACCTGACAACTTCAGATTTTTTGATCAATTCCTACTTAGCCTTCAGTGGAACACTTCCAGATCCCCATGATTTAATCCTCATTTGCGACATTTCTGCTTAGCTTCAATTTCTCTGATTCTCAAAGCGACTGAGCTATTATTATTACTCTATAAACAGTGATAAATATGCCTGTAGCACTTCGTGAACAAATAAAAACAAATTTCTTCTTTCATATCGACCCTATGTGGTTAAAGCCTCCAAATAGATACTAATACACAAAGTCATTAGTGACAACATTTGAAGGCTTCTCAGTTAGCTTAACTGGAACTGTATTTTTTCAGTAAACAGCAGTGCAGGAGGAGATGCTCAATGGGAAAAATGGAAAATGTTGGCCTGTCTCTTTTATTGGGAATTCTTTCTGTCATTTCCCTGCTCTTATCAGCCCTCGATCAATTCTTCTGGATTGATAAATATGTGCAGAAATAGGGAAGAGCCACAAGCACTTCTGCTCTCAACTCCTGTGATTTGTGACTTTGCTCAGAGTGTGTCTGACTAACCATTTGGCTAAAATGGCAACACTATCACAGCGGTTTCAGCTGTTATCACTGTCAATCCCAATGAAACTGAATGGCTGTAATTATGAGATATTTTTAGGAAGCGTACTTTATATAGACAGGACCTCTGAGGGCAATAAATTCTAGGACATAGGGAAGGATGTGCAAGAACAATACTTTCCACTTTAAATTACACGTTTCAATGTCTAATTAGAAAGTTTCAGTAGTTTCAGTGCTGACATCTGCTTTATGTCATAGAAGGGAAATAGTACAGATTTATTTTATTTTTTTTTTTTACAGATTTACTCTGTATTTTAATGGCATTTACACTTCATAGAAGTAAAGCAAGAAAAATTTTACATCACCTTGAGTGCCTCATATATTGCAGACCAGTTATGCATCTAGGGTAGAGTTATAAACTATGGTTGCAAACTAGGTTGCAAACAAATTTTGCCTAAGGCATGAACCATAAATTAAAGTAATAATCATCTCTGTAAGAGACAACTTTTCTCCACTGTTCTTTCAAAATAAAAAAGAAAGTAGGTCAGAGAAATTTAGGATATTTTAGAGTATGTACAGTATTGTATTGTTTGCCAGCACCTAATTTACAATTACAGAGCTGCATGAATATTGAAATGATTCAACTTCCCATTATAAATGTATGTGGCAGTTTGGTTGTTGATCAGTTTATGAAGTTAATGCAAATGAAACTGTCTTCCTGTCAGCATTTGAAATATATAATGCAGTCATGTTGTATATTCAGGGACAGGCCATTGACAGTCAATTAACAAGTTTGATTGGTATGTCAACTCATTCTTTTGAATTGTTAATAGTATGTTAATAGCATTCATTTCTTTGTGCAGTCCCATTTGCAGCTTCACAGTTACAGCTATTTTTTATAATTCTGAGTAACCTAAAATAGTGCCTTAATAATAGATTATTAAACACCTGTCTGGTGTAGCTTAGGGAGGTTTTTCTAGACTGGGAGTTTGCAGTGGATCCCTTTGATATTCAAATCAACAAATGATAGCCTTTTTATTCAAAACGTAAGTTCTTTTGATGGTTAGCTTGTTAAGAAATATTCAGCTCCAGTCTGACCTGATCTGGTTTCCCATGGAAAAGATCTGATGCTGTTTGAAGGTTCATAAATGGAATGCCAATGACAATTTGTTGTTGACGTTTTGCTGCCTCAGCCTTCAGATGCTGCTGGTTGATGTGCCGCTTTAGCTTCACCAAATAATGCTCGCAGGTAAATGATTTTCTGATTGATCAGATAGTTTCAAAGCAAAGAGTTCTCTTCTGTGGTCTGTAGTCATGGTTTTTAGGCTTGGAGGGGTACTTTAAAAGATGCATCAAAGTTGACAGATGAATCTCGAGGCAAGGAATGATGGGAGACAGCAGAATTATGGGAATATTTTTTAGAGAATAACATATTAGTGAGAGTTTTGAAGACCTTCAAAGGTCTATCAAACCAGCTCCCTATAGCAGATTTATTCCTCCTTTAAAAAAAATTAAAATTGGGTACAGTGGTTAGCTCTGCATTTCCTGAGTTGGGGAGGTGTTGAGCTGATTTATTGTTCTCCGATGGTGTTTCAGAGGGCTTATTTCATTTGAATTTCACCATTACTTTGTTCTACAGCCAGAGCCTAGTCCTGCAAGGTGCGATTTCTGCTTCTACTAAATTTTGCAAACTCAAAGCGTTATATCACCTTACAAGGTCGAGGTGTACAATGAGTAATGTTCCCTTACTTAAACGTCCATGGCACCATGAGTTAGCATTATAAACAACAAAGAAAATTATCAGTTGGAATTACTCTGTTTCTTCACCTTTCTTGATATTACATGCTGTGTACCTTCATACCCTTTTTCATTCCCCATTAGTGCCCGTCCTGATTCTAACACAGCTATTATTCCAAGGAATTAGACTAGTTATTAGAAGTTCAAAACATAGATCACAGAAATTGCTCATTTCTCTTTGGTTTGAGCGTTTAATTATTCACAATCAGCATGTGATATTTTTCTGCAAAAACATGTAATTGTTTTTTGCTGAGGAGCTATAAGATTTTAACTCCTTCAGGCCTGAATGGCAAAAACCCTGAGTGAGGTTCAGAGTTAAATTCTGCGAGCAGTTATATTGCCAAATGCAGACTCTGGAATCTGTCATTGAAAGATCCTATACTTCACTGGACTTCAGAACAAATAATTCTTGCTACTTGAACATAGGCCAGACTTTTTCAACACCAAAAAGCTATCTTTTCACAAAACCCTAAAACATTACTTGAAAACGATAGATGAACAGTCAAGTCATGCAACTTCAATCTCACATGTCATGCAAATAGAATGTAAAATTTATATCAGATGGTTTCCATCATTGGAAGTTTTGGCTTTTTTGGAAGTTTTGGCTTTTTTGCATGCTTTTCAAATGCTGTGCGCTTTTTAGCTGATAATTAGAAGCTCTTTCTGTGGGTTGAACAAGCAATATATTAGACATTCATGTTGTCATAGAAGGTCCTATTTTCAGTGAAGCACCTAGAATTTTCCTGAATTCAAAAAGCAAAATTAGATATTTAAACTGTTCTCAGCATAATTTGTAAACTTTGATACAGTCTCTGTTTTTGAAAAGGTACTCTATTGGTTATCTATAATATTCAGGTAAAAAGTTCAGAGATTTTCTGATAGCAATGTCACTGATGTTTCTAATTCATAATTATTTTCTTGTGCTTAGGTAAATTTTAACCATTATACTTTGAAGAGAACTGCTTGATCACATCACATGTTCAGATTAGGCTTTCATAAGTATTTTTATTTTATTTCCAAAAATGTAATTAGATCTATCTTGCATACATGATTTCCATTTTATCATTTCACTTCTTTTGAAGTACCCTAGATATTTCACAAAAATTGTGTTCATGCAGGATCATCAGTCTAAATGTTTTGTAGTGTAAGGCTTACTCTATGCTAAGTATCTTTCATATTGCCAAATGCTTAGAAGGTAACAATGACTGTCTCATAGCAGCTTGGAAAACTTGGAATTTCAGTAGGTCATTTCTTTTTGGATAATGTTGGATTATTAAAGTAGAAATCATAATTAAGAATGTATCATTTTTGATTTATTGTTCATTTTAAAGCTTTTTCAGATCTTTCCTTTTTGTCATAGAGAGGGATCTTTCCATCCTTTATTAACTTCTAGCATACTCATTAAAACACTCATCAAGCAACAGAACAGAATTTGGGACCAAGAACGTGAGTTCATTTCAACAAATTAGAGCAGTTTCAGTAGCAGACATAGGGAGATGTGCTTCCTGGACTGCTCATTGCCGCAACAGCACTGCCATTATCAGGCAAAAGAAAATTACCAAGGAAGGGATTTGAACCCGGATCTTGGCAATATCACAGCCAATTAACCTAATTGCTGGATTATTTCTTCCTGCTTTCTGCTCCTCCCTTCCTCTTATTTACCCCATTCTTGTTTCAACACTTTACTTTGTACCCCTTTTTATATCAGAAGGCTTGACTCTGCAATTAGTTTTTACTAGCCAAAATAACTATTTTTATTAATAATGCAAACAAAAAGGGCGAGGCACATGGTCAGTTTGCAAGCACTGGTTCTTGACCTCCCTATGTGAGGTTAAGACGAATAGAAACACAAATGCAGGTTGGTTGGAAGAACACTTTTATCCTTTTAAGCTATCTACAGATTTCTGTGAAAATAAGTATGATAAGAAAACAATAAGGTGAACTTCCAAAAAAATCCAAAAGCCCATAGAAAGAGTTAGGAAAATGTATAATGCAAGATTCTAACTCCATACCCAATTGGATATATGTTGCATCGCAGAATATAATTATAATATAGTTACAATCCATTTATCTTAAAGTAGCCAGTGACATTCATGAAAAGCATATTTTGAATAAAAATGTTAAGCCAAGTGATGGCTGGGAACAAAATATTTTCTGTAAGAATAGAACGTCGGTGTTAATGTGTTTTGTACACTGTGAATTACTGTTGTGTGATGAACAGCTTTCACCTTTCAATACAGAGTATTTTCCCTGCCTAGCTGTCCCTCTTCTGTTTATAATCACACTAACCCATGCGACAGTTGGCATGAGGAAGGATTGTAAAGACAGGTAGGAATGGAAAACACCCAACTCACTCCTCATAGGCTTTTATGACTGCAATCTTCATTCTCCTTGGATGCTGTATTCCAGAACTGTGGTACAGCCAGAAGCAGTAGCACTCTTTTTGTTAGTAAAAATTTCAGCCTAGAAATTTTTCCTGTGTCTTCTTGGACTGCTTTATCACAGCAGTGGCAGTTTAACTGATTTATTTAGTTTCCTGTAAGTGGACATTCTCAGTAGAAACTTCAGTTACTGTGGAAAGGATGAGATCCCTTTCGAAGTAGATAGTATATTTAAGGGTAAAAGTAGAGAAAGTCTGTAATGCAAACACATATAGGTATATAAGGGTATCACATCACTTTATTTTTATTTTTATTAATCTTGCTTTAAATATTGCCTGAGTGAATACAATTACCTTATAGCCTCTCTCTCTTATTATAGATGCTCTCCAGTTCCCTAGAAATGTAAGCATGGATAGAGAAAAATGTAGAAATCCAGGAGGGAGGAATGTCATGTGAACATGCTAGCTATATCTTTTGTTGTTTTGGTTTTTTTTAATACAAAACTGCCAAAGAATACTGATATATTGCAAAGCTATCCTTATCAGAGTAAGTTTAGGATAACAGTCATAAATAGCAAAACCACAAATTAACTGTGTGGGAACCCCAAATGAATGCTTATGTAACTTCACCTCAGTTTTAGACATTTTCCACTTAACAGAGGAAAAAAAATATTTTTGAATTTGTTGTTTGATTGTTTTTTTTTTTTGAATGCAGATATGCTAGCCTGTAAACTGAAAATCACTGTTGATGGTGAAATTTAAAACTTCTAGAAAAAAAGTACTTCATCAGCTCTGAATAATCATCTGAAACTTTGGTATTACCTGATCTTCTACAACATTCATTTTGAAATGTGGAAATCCTTTCCTAAAGGGCATGGTACCAGTTTCCAGCATTTTAGAAAATTTTACTTTCATTAGCCGAGGGTAGGTGTTACTTATCCTGGAACGGCTCTTTGGTAGATGTGATGAATTGGCCTGCTTCATGGGAACAGAGACTGTATCTTCTTTTGTCCTATACTGAACTTGCTTCTAGTAAAGAGCAGTTATGATTTAGTATAAACTGTTCAGTACTTCTGCAGTGAAGTTTTCTCCCTTGTTGTGAATACCTGTATTTCAAAATATTTTTGCCACATGTTCTGGCATGAATTTTCATTTCTACTAAGTTAAGTCTCATTTTTTTATTTCCTGCCTTTATTTCAAACCAATCTGTGTTCGTTTTTATTATTTCTACTGGTATACATTCTAATTTAGTATCCTCTGTGGGTTTCATTACCATGCTGTTAATCCCTTCTCCCATTGACTTAATGAAGATGTTAAACAAAATCAGGCCTAATACCAATCCCTACGGCACCCCACTTCAATACCTTGGCATTTTCGTTACTCTCTCCTCACAGACTACCAGCTAGTTAACAGCATTTATAATTAGGAAGGTTAAAAATAATTTCTAAATATTCTATATCAGATAGTTTAAGAATCCAGATGAATTACAACCATTATCCTCCCTTATCTGTGCATATATAATTAATTAAAAAGCACAGTCAACTGTGGTGGACATAATATTCATTTTCTTAAAAAAACTGTGTCCATTGCTCAGTAGTTCCTGTCCACATTGAGTCATTTGCTCATTTGCATCGCTCGACACTTTTGGCTACTAACCTTCTCCACTTTGTTTTTCTGGATCCTGAATATACCTTTACTTTTCTTGATAAATATTGATTAAGTCTCTTGTTCCCCATCCCAACCGCATTTGCTATGGAATAGACTGGTTTTAGTTCTTTTCTTTTGTTTGTGTTTTTTGGCATGTTTATTCAAAGTGATATGAATAAGAAATAAATCATAATCAGTTTGGTGATCATACTCCATCCTTTAGATAAGGTATGCTCATAAAGCTGAGTGTTCTTCAGTGTTTCACACTTGGTAGATTTTGCTAATGTGGTTGTGTGAGAACTTGTGATTTTTTTTCAAAAGCTTGAGAGGAAATGGTAGGCTTTGTAGAAGGTGACAGATTAATAGTCATGAAGACTAGAATTCCACTGTCCCAAGGAAGAAATGCATCAAAGATTAATACTCTTGTGAGCTTGCTTATTTTCAAGCAGGGAAGCTGCTCTTTTTCTATTTTTATTTCTTTTAAAAAAAAAGCATCCTTTAAGATGTGGAGAACAGTTTATCCTCTATGGCAATTAAGTCTTTGAACTGTCTACTGTGATTTTCCACAAAGGAACAATATGTACCCTGTGAGCCAATACAGGACATGGCCCAAAATACGCATAGTAAGTAAAGAATATTTTACCTTCATTTTCTTCATTTCTCCTCTGTGATTAGAGATTCCAAGTGAACCAAAACTAAAGTCCTGGAGAAGACTTCAGACTAGCTGTCATGCCCATGTAGATGTATTAGATGGCAAGCCTTTTTCATCCACTTTATTGGAACATTTCCTAGATGTTTATAACTACAGATGCTGACTTTAAAAGCTAGGTTTATTTTTGTTTTGTGTCTTATACTCCCTTGGAATATGAGTGACAGCTTTTGGGGTGGTTTGGGGTATTTTTGTGAAAATTTCAGTTTCTGAATCTTTGTCTTCTGTAAATCAGAAGTGTGTTATTTATTTTCATCCGTTGTAGACCAGAATAAAATTGATTTGGCATTGATCAAGATTTAAACATAACCAACACATTGCAAAAAAAGATGTATTACGATTTTCAGTGATAGAGTAGAACAGTTTTTTAAAAAACAGTTTTCAAGCTGGAACTGTAATCTTACCTTCTGTTAAGGTTTCTGACCTGGCCATCCCTCTCATGTCTCTGCATACAGCATTTTGTTAAACTTCAAGGTGCTACAAACCTTCAGAAATCTACTATATGAGATTGCCTGCTGTAAATCCAGCACAGTCTAAAGGCTCAATTTGAATTATTTGATTTTTCGAGGATTGCAGAGGTGTTTACAGCTGAGCAGCGTAGAGTATGAATAGGAGGAATTTGGAGATAGTGTTTTGAAGTTGATTTAGTATTTATAACAATATTGTGGCTTCTTCAGATGCACTGTGGAGGGCTGCTCTGTGTATGCATACTGCATGACATGATGCTTCTCTTTGCTATCATTTCCTATTAGGAAATGCACAAAAGTTTAGTAGTGAAGAGCAATGCAAAAAGAGGAGTGTTTTGTAGTCTTGTAGCTTAGGTGATCAAATGCATTTTGAAACCTCCATCCCAAAATGAGGATGTCACAGCATTTGAAAACTGAGTTGTAAATCTCTGAAAATTGTTGAAATGTTGCTGCTATTTCAATAAGACAGTATTAATATGCTATTGATTAGTTATACTTTTTTGACCTAAGTAAGAAAAAATATATTGCATTTTAAGGCAAATTCTGGAGTTTTTGATTATGATACGCAAGCATTTTACTAGGTTACACGTGGATTCTTATAAGTGTCTTTTTTTTTTTTTTTTTTTTTACAAGGATAATCATAACATTTTTTTTCGTTTTTTTATTTAGGAATTCATCCTTAGCTACTGGTGACTATACACATTTTCTCCAAAGACAGTCTGGATCAAACTAAACTATATATGACAAACTCAAATATTCTAGGCTGCACATTTGTTAACAATTCAAGAAAAACATGAATTATATTGAAGGTTGTGGTGTATTAGAACCACGTTAGTCAGATACAGTTTGTGTTCATAGTGTGAACTCAAAGCTTTTCAGTTGCTGTTGTCTGAACAGTATCTTTAACATTTTATTCACACAAGGTAGCTGAATAAAAGATTTCATATTGCAAAAAGCAATTTTGCTATCATTAACTAAAATAAGAGTGCCCTAGGAAGAAAGGATTATCATATATTAAATAAAAAGTTCACCACCTTACAGCTTTAATCCTGTTAGAAAAGATGATTTCTATCTAACTTAATCAGCCAGAGGTCTTTATTGCCTGGAGTATTAATTGATTTAGGTCTTCATTAAGGTCAGAGGTACACAGGGCTGACCAGAGGCAGCCTATTAGCGCCTTGTCAGTTATGCTTATTTACATTGACTGAACATAATGGTGGGTTATTTCACTGTTAGGTCAGGGGGTCACTGAATCTTTTGTGCACCTTGACCTGTTAAAGGGCAGCAGTCACTCAGACACCAAACTGCGTTGGTAACAATGATTTGGCTGATTGCGTATTGACTCCGTCCTTTCCAAGAAACACCTCTTTGTTCATATGGTGCAATTGGCCAAAATACCTGTGGGTGAATGGTTGAAATCGTTCCCTTAGAAATTTCCTGCATTTTTGTTTTTATTATGCCAGTTAATTTCTAGCAAGTTTTGATAATATCAGCAGGAAAAGTTTCATAAAGTTTCCATAGTTGCTGTTGACCTTTAATTAAAAAAAAAACAACTCAGAGCATATCTATAGGTATCCTATTACTTCTGTTTCTTTCTAAGTAGCAATTTCTCTTGCTAATTGTCAGTTTAAGTTAGTCCTTATGTCCAATGAAGTCTGTTTTTCTCATTATTCCTTTTTCTGAATTATATTTTGTGGGAGATATGTTGTGTCCTTTTGGTAATTTATAGTAACGTTTAAAATTTTTTCATGGCATAGAACAGTTAAAAGTGGCACCAAGCATTCTGACTTCTCCTTTCTGTGGTACTGTAGATGCCTTCCTTCTACTTTCCTGAAAAAAAAAAAAAAAAAAGGTGAAATATAATAAGTTTGCTACTATAATCTCTTCCCATAGCTACACTATGAAAAATAGTAATTCTCGAATAAGAGTTCCAATCTGTGAAAGTATGGATTGCATATGCTGAGGTTCTGATTGTCCACTGAATTCCCTTGGTTATTTACAGTTGTGCTAACTGAGCAAAACAGCTGCTAAACTATTGTGTGAGCTTACTAAGACTCACCTTTCATTTAACTTGCGGTGATACAAATGAAAAGGGAAGAAATGTGGAAATGCATGAGACCCTGTTTACAAACTGCTCACTGCTGTGGAGCTGTATTGGAAATAAGTTGGTACAAGTGAGCATCTCAGCAGTACAAGTTTGGTTTTAGGTTTGTTTTGTCACATCTTTAGTGAAATTTTACCACTGGAATTATGTGTGTGGGCTGCAGCGAAAATTAAATCATCAGTGTAAGCTCAGACATTCAGTGTATAACTACCCATCCATTATATTGTAGTTTTATTTCTGTGCTGAGTTTACTGAATATGGGAGTCTTCTAGACTTGATACACTGTGAATCTATGGCCTGAAAGATCTTCTGTTATCCTTGTAGGTGCTCCAAAAAGATAAACTGTTGGAAGGTTCTAGCAGGGTTTTGTAGAACGCTCTCACAACACCAGGACTGACACCATACATTGCAACATCTCCTGTTGTTAAGATTTCACTGCTGTGCTGCCTTCCCTGGTTTAAGTGCTTTTTACTCTGCTAACATTTGCCCGTGTAATGCTGCAAACATTCTAGAGACAACCTCTTGAAATCTGCTAAAACAGTGTTTGTACTGGTTTGCTGCTTTGTCCCTGCTTGACTATTCATTTATGCTTGCTTTCCATGACCAAGTCACTGGGAAAGAGAAGAGGAACGTCCCTCCTCCTTCCTTTGTCCTAAATTATGTCCCCTTGAAATACAGTTGCTGCAAACCTGTGGATGTGTCTTGACTATTTTCCCCTTTTTCCCCGTGGCACCCACCTTTCCCTAACATGGTGACATGTTAGGAACACTGTTTTTCTGTTAATTCCATCTTAAGATACAAACAAGTATGTTAGGAACAGAGGCATTTTTAAAAAATTGTTTTTTAAAGAACTCTGCAAAATTCCCACTGAATCTGAGCCAAAAGTGGTGCCAATTTTGCTCAAATCCTTCAGAGATTTTTTTCTGACCTTGCTTACGACCAGTGGAGCTAATTGTATCAGAACTATCCAGGATACTTTAAGAAAGTGCTATCTTGGTCTGTATTTCAAAACACTGACAGATATTTTATCGTTAATTAGTATTCATGTTATGTCTCAAACAATCTGTTCAAGAATAGGGGAAGTGAACTGGTTGAACAGCTCTTCTGTCTACCTAATAATTAACATGGGTGATGCACGGAAAACCAGAAGCCCAACAGGAAAAAAGGACGAAATATTGCCAGTGTGATTTTTTATTTTTTTCTTTTAGTTTTTTTTTTTCTCTTTATTTTTTTTGTAGAAGTATAAGCTACCTGTGTTGGAGGTTTTGACTAATGCATAGATTTCAGTTTGCAGAGGTGAAAATGAATGGCTTGCTTTAAAAACAAACCTGTGCCACTCTTAATCATATCTTCCTGAATTTGTTTCTCATCTTGTCAGTATGCCACTTGGTAGCTGGCTGGACTCCCTTGTTCAATTGCACATATTTTAAAATAGCACTGTAAAAAAAAAATACCATTTGTTCCTATAAACCAAAATATTAATTGCGTTTTTTTCCAAATTCAGGATTATATATAGCATTATCAAAACAATACTTCAGATATTTTAAACAATTGAAATTGTTGATGGGTGTCAGTTGATATATTATGTTTCCTCTCTGCCTCCTCCCCCTCTTCAGCTGCTAATCATAGAACTTGTATGCCAAATTGTGTAAGATACTCTTCCAATAGTTACATGTGTGAGTCTTTTGTGAGACACAGACAGTTAGGAGGACAGATTTGGAGTTGCATATGGGTCTGTCTCATGGTTTGATTGCCATGTCTTCTAGGACACAGATTTCTTTTTTAATTATTCTTAATTCTGTGGAATTTTTACAGTTTATGCAGTAAGTTCTTCAAAATTCTTCCTAAAGATTCCTTGCACAGTCCATTATCCCTCTCTTTACTCCTAGCAAAATGCTTTCTGTGCTGACTTCAAAGCTACTTACGCCCACCTTACTTCCTAGTTCTATACTTAATTTTCTTTTGATATTGAATAAAATTTACTGCTTCACTGATCAGAAAATGTACACACTTTCTAGAGAAGTGCAGCGTAAGAGGATGAAAAGTTTTGATATTTACATTAAGATTTTATAATAAATCTTTGAGATGTCTGAATAGTAAGAATAAATGTTTCCTTTGCTGGCTGCAGTTTAAAAAAGTAGGTCTTCGGAGTGTTGCCAGGAAGACATTGGAAAATCAGCCCAGGGTAACTGCATTGCAGCTCAATTTAAAAAATATATTGATGGTGTATCTGGCCACCTATTTAATTCCGTTTTCAAAAGGGGAACCCATCTCTTTGGTCTCTTTTGCATTTCATTTTCAATTTGCTATTTCCTTTTATCTTCTCGTGGATTATCGTCACTTTTTTAATACACAGTCTTTAGGTGTTCTGCAAGTATTATTTTTATAGTATTTTTAAATTCGTTTGCTAAAGACATTACAGATATATACTTGTACTTTCTTCTATATTCTTACGTAAAACAAAGCTTAAGTGAAGACTTCAAAGTTTACAAAAATAGCACTGACCCAAAGATAGCGTGCATCATCACTTCGAAAAAAGATAGCAAGAACATATTTAACTAACTATGTTGTGGCATCAGTGTGATCCAGCAGCTGTAAGAGTAAGTACCATCAGATACTATTGTTTTGAGCTGACATATACTTCCATGTATAAACTATTAAGTTAAAGTTTATTGCAGTGCTGTGATTCTGTATTGTAGTTAAATCTCTACCAAAAATTATCTTCAGGCTGGTATCTTTTCTGCATTTGATGGCAAAGAGCGTGACTGTTGAAAGAAACTACCTGGTAAAAAGAGAAAAATGTTTCTCTTGCCTTCTATGCACTCTCAGAATCTTACTGACTGACTTTTATTTTCTTCTAGGTTGGAAATCTTCTCTACTGTGCTGGACAGATTGCTCTAGTGCCTTGTACAATGCAGCTTGTTAGCGGTGGCGTACGGACTGAGGCCGTAGTTTCCCTCCGTCACGTTGAGCGAGTTCTTCAAGCTATGAGCCAGACAACTGCGCTCCAGCACGTCATCACAGCCAGCTGTTATGTGACTGACAGCAAGCACATTCCTATTGCTCGTTCTATATGGCAGAAGAAATTAAGAGAATGTAAAAAGGTAGCTGTGATATCCATTTTCTTCTTTCTGCGTTGTCTTTTTATTTCCCTTCAAGTCTTGTATTAATACCAGAATTTTGTCAGTACGTTTCAGGGAGGTTCAAGTACAACTGATGCTTTACAAGGTTTGATTAACTGTTGTGTTCTGACTCATGAATAGTTGTCCATAACTGAGAAAAACAGATTGCTTAAGAGAAAGTTACATTCATCTCTAACTTTCTCTCAATTCCTTAAAGCAAGATGTTAAAGAAGTCTTAAAGAGCAGTCAATTTCTCCAAAAAAAAAAAGTGTGAACAAGACCTTATTTGAATTACCTCTGTCCATATATTCCTACATAATAAGAACAGGGCATTTTACTTCAACAGTTGTTCTGTTGAGGTTTTTCCCCACTCTTACACGCAGTATTGTCAGGACAACTGAGTTTAACAGTTTACTGCTCATTATTGCTTATTATTCAACTGAACCAGATCAGTGTGTTCCTGTCTATTGGCTGACCCTAGATTATCTCTAACAGCGTAATAATTTGCACAGT
The DNA here is from genome assembly GCA_013396935.1 of Baryphthengus martii. Taxonomy (NCBI): domain Eukaryota; kingdom Metazoa; phylum Chordata; class Aves; order Coraciiformes; family Momotidae; genus Baryphthengus; species Baryphthengus martii. The sequence continues at coordinate 288,633 of VWZK01004331.1, forward strand.
GATGTATAATGATTACAGAATAATTTCTATTATGTTTGCACCACTTTTCTTAAATAGCCGTGGAACACTCTACAAGCATTAAAAAGGTAATGGCCACAAATCATGTAAATAAAACATAACTTCTCCGCAAAAGAGTAAAAAAGAGTAGTGACGGTATAACTGCTTTATAATTTAATATAACTTAATTATTATGATTTCCTAGGGAAATACCTGGATTCGAAGCATAGCATATGTTAATATTGCCATAGAAGAAGGAAAAATGGAACTGAAGCTTTCCTTCTGTGCGCTTTCACCTTCATTCTTTGCACCAGGCACTTGTCTTTCTGAGTAAAGATGCAGATTTTACTTACTTACACATTCCACCTTGATTTATTAATAAAGGACCCTCTTAAACAATGTTTGCTACCCCTTCGAGGCCAAGTGTACTGAATCTGAATTCAGTGCTGGTTTTTTAATTCAATTCTTTTTTCTTTTCTTGTTATGTGAGTGGTTAGTAACATGTACCGTGACTACAAAGCCTATGTGCTTTCTTATTTGTAATATATACAATTTGAGGGCAGGTTGGTGGTGTTTGCCAGTTCTTTGAAACTTTGCATTTTTTCAGATAGAATCTTTTAAGTCTTCTGTAGTTATTATACATACCAGCCACTCTTTTTCAAGTCTTTTATTTCTTCCACTTAATGAGGAGCCTGGGCAGTAATTTCTTATCTACTTGAAAAATACTAATGAAGTTTCTTGATTTGAGCTATTGCAAGTATCATGTCACTTTTTGATTGGTCAATCGATAGCTTAAAAATGTATTGCTGCCTACAAATAATTCTATGCACAGTTAGCTGCCTAGCAGTTTTCAACAATGTTTAAGAAAAAACATGATAGAGGAGTATCAAGCAATCCTAGGGGACGTTCCTCAATCAATATGTGCTTATCAAATCATTTTCATTAATGACAGTATCAGAAAGAGAAAAAAAAATAGTAGGAGATAAAGTTGTGTGCCCACAACACAATCTGAAAATGCTTTGGTAAAAATGAAAATATCAGTGAGAGTGAGATGTTATTAGTAGCCAGACATTCCAATTTCCCTACCATTTTGTCAATAGGAGGTTCAGACAGAGGAATTGAATTTTTCCTCAGGCTATGCATACTTTTTTCATTAGTAAGGGTTTGTGTACACTGCAAAGCAGAGAAAAAGATGTATCAAACACTTCTGTTACAAGGAACCAGAGGGAGGAATTATCCTGCCCTAAAAATACAATTGTCCTGTTAATGGAAATAAAGATTTTGTATTGGAGGAGAAGCACTAGCTGGCATGGTATTAGGAGAATTGTTCCTTTACTCTCAGAATAAGGAAATCAGTAGAGTCTGAAATTTAGAAGAACTTCCTAAAATTACTGATAAACTGTTTGACTGTTGTATTTCTACTTCCTTATTCCATAGAATCGGTAAGAACAGGAAATGTAGTTCTTACATCTCTTAAAATTTTCTTTGGAGCAGCCTCTTGGATGCTGTTAGGTACTGCCTTTCTGTGTGGAAGCCAGAACACAGTAGCTTTACTCTGAAAGTATCTGTATTTAAGGGTCTAAGTAGCATATCCATAACTTTGGTACTTTTGTTTGGTTTTTGGCATCCCAATACTACTACAGACAGTTCTGTCAGATACCATGACATGAAATAATGGTCTGTTTTCTTCAAGCAAACTAAGTCAACTAAACCAAAAGTATTTTATTATTCTTGAACTGTGTTTCAAGCAGTGGCCAAAGGCCTGGATCGATAGTGAACTACAGATTACTTAATAAGAACAGATGGTGTCTCAATTGAAATTGTTCTGCTTCTGTCATCCATGGAAAAAGGAGTTTGTTTATCCAAATGAAACAATGCAGTTCAGAACTTGTTTCTTGTAAACTGTGTATAAACAAACCTAAACATAAACCTAACATAGAACTAAACATAAGGCATAGAACTAATTATGTTTGAAAGGTGGGGTTTAGACTTTACATTTCTGTTTGTTCAATATTCTGCATTTAATTTTAGTATTAAGATGGAGGTGTTCGTATTTAACACGGTGACTAAATCATATGCATCAGAACTGCCAATGTATTTTTTTAAAGCATCAAAAATTATTAGTGTTCTATCATATAATGATATCTGGTAAATATCCTCTACATAGATAATACTGTTCAGCAGCTTCATTTGAATTAGTCTACGTATTTGATGTCAGTAGTCTGTTAAGTGCAAAAGGGATTTTACAAATTGTTTAGGAGGCAAGTAAATGGAACCTAACAGAACATGATATAAAGATAAATGTGGGAATTGTTATCTGGATGTGTTTATATAACACAAAAGGTTTACTTCTAAGAGCAGGATGTGGACAGAATGTTGATCAGAGCTTTGTCTGAGATAAGGCCTGAGGGTCAGACTCACATACCTGGACTTCAGGAGGCTCCTTGTCGTATTGACAGTGACAATTGTCTTTTAGGAAATTCCAGATTTATGAAGGGAAAGATTAACTGAGTATGTTTCAGAATAACTAAATTATTTCACTGACAACCAGAAGAGTGGTTCTAGTAAGCATCAGGGATGAGAGGGAATTGTAAGAGAGGGAGAAGATAATAACAGTAAGCATGCTGGACCCCCTAGCAACTTCTGACTTGTTTCTGTCACTCAGCCTCTGGCCCCTTCCTTATTCCAGCATCATTCCTTGCTTCCTATAGAACTCCTTTCCACTACTGTCATCCTGATTTCCCTTGCTCTAGATGGCAGCTCAGTATCTGTGCTGCCAGCACCATTCCCTGCAGCCTCACCTCTCCAGTATAACCCCAAGCACTGCTGAACTCCAGTTACCCGCAGCCATCAAGGGTTGTGTCCTTACAGCGGAATCTAGCCGCTGTCTCTCTCTCTTCTTCCTTTCTATGTCCCTTTGAGTTGCAGTGTCATTGGAAAAGCCATTTGAGGTGACAGAGGACACAGAAATCTAGTGGATGGGAGGTTGTAGCAGAAAGGAAAAAATAAGAGTGGCAAGGTAAGGATAAGAAATCAGCCTCACTGAGGTCTCCCTCAAAACAAAGCCCATAATCACTAACAAAGAGATTTTTGGATAAACATTTTCAATATAGGTAAGAGAGATTTCCTTTGTTAAAACTAAAAGGATATTGTAGGAACTGATCTCTGGGGTGAGGGTGCTGAGGTAAGCATTTATGTTCTGTAAACAGATAAGGCTGCACTGTTGTTAAGCAGTGGTTGTTGGAGAAGTTGAAAACTAGTTAAGATAAGTCATGCTTAAAATCAAACGAAAAAAACAGGCTGCAGTTGTAGAAATTAAAATCTAGTTGGGGGTAGCACTAGTTAAAATAAAAAAGAAAAAAAAAAAAGGCTGCAAAAATATCATAAATACAATTATGCAAACAACTAACCAAAGCCAAAACCTAGGAAAAATAATTGGAATTAACAAATACGAGTGCCAGCCATCGGCAGTTTCCCCCACCCTATTTTTAACTTACATACCTTGCAAAGTTTTTTGTGATTCCCAGACACACTCCAGGACATTTTGACACTCTTAAGGAGATACGTTTAGGGACCTTGTCTAACATTTCTGGCCAGAAGTAGTAACAATTGTGTGGTAGAACACTTTCTGCCTAATCCAAGAGTTAGCATTTAGAACTTACTTTTTTTTTTCTTTTAAGTAAAAAAAAAAAAAAAAAGCTTATACCATTGCTAAAACTTTCTGGAAGAAGAACTGACAGTTTTCCAATTAAGTCTCATCTTGTGTTTTTCTTTACTTCACATCTTTTCATGACAGTGTCATGTAATATGATGATTTTATAAGTGGTTTTGCTAACTCATTCGGCAGAGTAATCAATAGGAAAAAATAAGCCAGATGGGTTGTAGTCCATTTGTATTGGGTGGGACAGATGGCATTATTGATAGATGGAAATATTCCAAATAATTATTGTATAATGATATAACAGTGACTGTGCCTGCAAAATTTTATTAGTTTACTTCATGCATGCACTTTACTCAATAGGTGTTGAGTTGTGCTGTTTAGACAGTGCTCCCACTATATTTAGTTGGGAGCTGAGTCCACCTCCTACCTTCTTTTTCCATTCCCCATGGGCTTTCCATGAAGAACCATCCCTGTAGTATTATTGTTAGAGTATTTCAAGTGGTGAATTGTACTTCTGTCTGTAAAACAGACTCCACTAGATTAACTGAGATGAGCAAGACCATGATTATTTTTTTTCTGCCTCTGAATGCCTGCTTTTTGCTTTCTTTTGTTATCCTCATCAATGCATAGAAGAAACATGCTCCGGTGTCTCAAGATTTCAGGCATTCCACTTGTTAAACTGCTGTGCTTTATTCTTTTTGTGTCTTACTAATACCCAGTAAGATTTGGTACAGCTAGACCAGTAAAATATATCCATTTTGATAAACTGCGTAATAGATACTGGTTTGGGCTGTTGCTATTCAAATGTGTATGGCAAAGTACTCTTAATTCATTTTTTTTCTGCGAGTTAAGAGCACATTAACCTACAGAAAAACTTGGAGACCATTTGCTGATTCTGAAATACAGCTCTTGGTAAATGTGACTGAATGATAAAAATGAGTTTCAGTTCTAATTTTGATTTGATGGCACATACAAAACTTGGAGGCAAATTTTCCAGAACTATGTGAAATGTTATCTCTGATTTCCTTTTTATAATAAGAAAAATGTATAGGGCAATACTTTAGTACATTTAGTACACGATGTTTGGTTACCAACACAAAGTTCAGGGTGGCCTGTCTTTGTAAATGAACCCAAAATATTGGTGAAGGGAGATTTCAAAACACTGACAATAGTTATTTTTTTGTTAAGATTAGAAGATAGGATTGCATAAAAAGAGAATATTTAATGTAATTGCAAGATGTATTAATAGTTCTAAGGCCATTAGCTTATATATAGAAAAAATTGCTGAAGAAGAAGATATACTGGTTTTTTTCTTCAGATGTTGATATTATAAACCAGTTCCACTCTGAGTTATTTTATCAGGCAGCTGCCACTGTATTTTCCATTCTCAGTAATGAAAAATCTACGTGGTGAAACGCTTCCCGTGATACAAAAAAATATGCGTCTTTTGACTTTTATAACACAGCTTTCATTTGAGTGTTAGTTGTCTGGTCCTCAATGCAATGTACTACAAATGTAGTACAAACTTTAAACATTCTCCAGCCCACCTTCTTCTGACAGAAGCTTTTTTTTAATTTTTTTTTTTTGGTAAGCGTTCAGGATGAGTGGCTGTGATCCCATGATTGTTTCAAATCCAGCAAAGAGTGCTACAATTGACTTTCATTCTGTCAGGAATGCCAGTCAGGTTGTTGACAATGTGTGTCTTAATAGCATGTAATGCAGAAGTGATGGAAAAAAAGATTTGCAATGTTTTATCTGATATGTATTGTGAATGGGTTCCTTGCTGATTTCAGCACTTGGGTAACTTGATGCCAACTTTTAAGTATCTAAATATAAACCTTTTGGGCCAGATTTACAAACTGTTTAGATGTCAGAAGATGTAAATGAGCCTGAACTAGGATTTTTAAAAAATATTTAAGAGCAGTCATCTAGGGCCGCTGGGCCCGTGCTGAGTTGGCCCTGTATCATACTTTCTTTGACACTGACTGGTACTATCCTGTGTCTTTCTGCTTTGCCTACTGAATAATGCACAGGTCCCAAGTTATAAAGAAGTTAAATTCTGAACCAGAAGCTGTCTAGCTACATGCAGTGGTTTTCTGGAGTAATTATTATGTTTTCATGGCAGTCATTTGGAATGGCATCATGCATCTGTAACACAGCAGTCTGTTGCATTGTTCAGACATGCCTGTAGTATTTGAAGTATACAGACTGTCATGAATTTAGATAAAATTCATGCATTCTCTGACACTTTATCCTAAGTAGAACAGAAGTGGCTTATGCTCAAATAGTGGAAGTTGAAGGTTTTTTCTTGCTGCAAAGGATTGGACAGAGGTTTAAGATCCTCTTTACCTATGGAGAAAATTACCATAAAACTTAAAAGGAATATAAAACCCCCCAGATTTCTGTGAGAGGATATATACCTTTTCACCATCCTGAACAGATGTATGTAAGTCCATAATACTCAGGTACCTATTTTTTATATTTTCTATTCTATGTATTGGTTAATATCTATGTTTAATACAATTGTTAGATTTCCAAATGGCATTGTAGATTCTGTGTCCTATAGATAATAGAAAGGGTAATACTAATTTAATTGGTCTCCTTCTTTTACCACTTCCTTGAGCAGAATAGTTAAAATGTGAGGAGTAGAAGTAAAATTAATATTATAAAGGTATAAATGGTAGATTAGATCCCTGCTACATTTACATTGCAGTAAAATCTCACCTAGGTTAATTAATATAATTAGTAATATTACCAAAAGAAAACTAAATAATTTTGAAAAACATTGCCACCAGCCAGTAACATAGCCTGTCAAACATTCAGTAGGATGGAAATATATGTTTCTGTTTCCCTTTTTTGTCTCATCAGGTTTATTACATTTATTTTGCTACTGGATGCTATTTTGAATGTTCCACAGTTTGATATATTAAACCAGGCTTCTTTTATGGCCCACGTTAAGAACATGCAGCGCATTCAAATAGCACAGTGGTAGTGAGTCTTTCATCTTGTGCCTAGTGTATTTCATTTCCCCTGTGTTCAGATTAAACAAAGCTTTTGTATTCATTTGAAGCAACTGTAATAAGAATATTTAACACAGGTCAAATGGAGATAGTGGAACTCCAGAGGTCCTTGAAAATAGTCTGCCATTTGACACTGGGCCACAATGGGAGGTGAAAGGGTTGCCACTTTCACTTTTTTTAAAGGAAGATTATGATATTCTGTTCGTAACATTAGTGGAGCCTTAATGAATTTTAAAAAGGAATATAAAAAACAAAAAGAACAGCTAAGCAGTCTACACTATTTTAGCCAAAGCCATTATAAGAAATTGAATATATAGTTATACATAAAAAAATCGTATGATTGCATAATGTTCTAAACTGTGTACATGAATTTAACTTGTAAACTTAAAATATGAAAAACAGAAAATATGGAAAGGGAACATTTTTGTGTGAATGATTGTGTAGATAGATACAATCGAATCTTCAGCTGCTGTAAGTCAGCATGACTCTCTGATTTCCATGGACTGATTTACATTAGCTTATTTGCCATTTACAGGTAATATTTATATGCATTTGAACATTCCTTTTCAGTTAGACACAGTGAAGAAATGCATGTCAAGTTATTCAGGGTGGTAAACAGCCTAGTTCATCCAGGCTGACTGATTTTCCCCTGCAGCAGTTCCTTTATAAGAGTTTTTTTGAGTGATTCTTCAACTCCTTTGCTGAAAATATTAATTCTGTTTTGAGCCTGTCACTTTTGTGCTAAGCAAGAGGGCATATATGCAGCCACTGTTTGCTTAGGCCAGAACCTCTGGTCAAAAGTCTTCTGTGTGATGACTGTGAAAGCCATTAACAGGATTTCAAGCCGAGCTGAGTACCTGTGGTCAGTGCCTCTTTATAGAGGGAAGAATGTTACTTTGGTTGCAAAGCGATCCAGGTCCTGCTTTCACTCAGGAAACTTCCCTATTAAATTATAGTCCTAATTACTTGTAGGGCACTCTAAATCTCCACAATGAAGGGAGGAAGGAATTTCAGGAAAATAATCAGCTTTGAAGTTTTTTTGTTCTCCTTTGGATGAGTTACTCCTGTTGATCAGGACTGAAAGAGCCAACCTACATGGACAGTTTTATTAATGACTGGTCCTTCCTAAAACTGATGCAGGTTAATCTCTTTCAGACACCACAAATGTGCCTCCCAAGTCGGTGCTTCCAACCAGTAGTTTTGTGTTAAGTAAGCAAGCTGTGCAAGAATCTTATGTCAAGTACAGTTATGATCTTCTACCACCAAGAATTTGAAAGGAAAAAAAAAATGAAATTAACTCAGGAAGATATTTTCTTCTTCCCAGTGGAAGTACTCCTTTACTAGTGTGCAGTACAATCTAAGGGATCCTACCCCATAGCAGTACTTGATTGTCCTGATCTCTGGTTCTGTGTGCTGGTCATAGTAACAATTTCATTTACTCTTCCTCCTCCTCTTCTCTGAAGAATATCACACAGGCTTCAAAATAAATAATAGATCTTCAATTTTCTTACCCATAAAAGTCAAAGTAAACCAAAAATTATTTTTCCTTTCCTGTCCTCCGCTTTCAAAGAAGTACGTAGGACAGCGTGAAAGTGGGCTAGCATTATTTTGAACCTCATTTAATTTTTTACGTAGCAAAAAATCAGCAGTGCTAACTGGTCGATGCCCAGTACCATGCATGCCAGCTCAGCAGTGAATAATCACTTTGTTTCCTCTCTGTATTTATTCAGCTTCATGGGTGAAAAATAAAAATTCTTCCAGCTGATCTGATACATGTGCATAGTTCTTGTCAGTCCTTTAGTTGTAACACAATGGACACAGCTGGTTACACTTGAAATCCAACTTTGATTTTCTTCTGCACATTATTAAGGGTTAGTATTACTCAGGTCTTTAGGCATCTTGCTTATAAGCACTTTTGTGGAAACATCCTGGCCATCTCCTGTAGTTGACGAAGAAGTTACTTCTGCATATATCTCAACGAACAAACAAGTGAGTCTAAAAGAGGAAAATGTAACTGCTCACTGACAAAAATATTAATTGTCAATCATTTCTAATTAAATCAGTAATGTTGGTAAGGTTTTGTCATAAATTGTCAAGTGAATGTTTGAGTAGAGTTGTAGATCTCTCTTCTGTAGTGCGTAGTCTCATAGTCTCTCTGTACGTGTTCTGCAGAATTATATGGGGAAGATGTGTGTATATTTATATAGATATTTCTCTTTGTCTCCCTCCCATATATATGTATATGCATATAGATAAATATACATTACATACACATGCATGAATATATATTTTTATTTTTTGTTAGTATAATGACTTTTTAAAAGCATAATATGTTATATGTATGTGTCACTTAAAGGCCATTTATTGAAAACTTTCCATTGTCATCTTCTATACCTGAGCTCACCTGCCAACAGGAACAGAAGAGTTAAGATCCCATTATATATTACAGTAGTAATCTGAGAATCCTATCTTCATCTTCAGGACAAGTTTGCTTCCCATATGTCTCATTCCAATGATTGCTGAGAAGAGTTAACACCTTTAACTCAAACATGGCTTATAATTCATAGGTTATTGTGAACTTTCTCTTGTGAGTGGATGTAGTAGGTGTGGCTGGCACAGAGTTAATTTTCTTCATAGCAGCCCCTGTAGTGCTGTGTTTTGGATTTGTGACTAGCACCCTGTTGATTGCAGACCACTGTTGGCTGTTGCTGAACAGTGCCTGCACAGCACCAAGGTGTTCTCGTTTCCAACTTTGCGCTCACGTGGCAAGCAGGCTGGGGTTTGGCGAGAAGCTGGGAGGGGACACAGCTGAGACAGCTGACCCAAATGGATCAAATATAAATTCATGCTTGACAGAAAAAGCTCTCCCCCTGCTCCAGTTCTTATTAAACTAGCCATTGCTCAGAGACTGACTGGTCATCAGTGTGCTGGTGGGAGGTGCAGAGTAATTGCCTTGATTTTTTTCTCTTTTCTTCTATTAAATTGTCTTTATCTCCACCCATGATTTGTTCCTCGCTTTTGCCCTCCTGAATCTCTCCTTCATCCTACTGTGGGAGGCATGAGCGAGTGACTGGAGGTATCTTACCTGCTGGTGGAGGGGCATCCCATCATGATGGACTGTAAGAAATGGCCTGAGTTTGTCTCTTGTAACATAGAACTGAGGGAAAACCTTCCCTGCAAAATCCAAGTTCCAAACTGCATGTAGAACATTATTGACTAATATAAATGGCTTGACATAAAATAAAGGATGTGTGCAGTCCTAATAGTATATTGTATTCCATTTAGCTGGTCTTGCTTTGCAGTCAGACCATATTAAAAAAGGAAAATAACTGACCACACTGCTGAAAACAAACATTTACAGCAAAAGTACTCATATACATAAGATGAAGGAAAGTAAATGTTTGTATTTGCCACTGAAAATCTTCCTTTACTAAAAAGTGCCACATTCAAAATCATGTTTGGTTATACATCTATGTATTACTAATAGAGGTGGCTGTCTCAATGAGGGAGAACCGGGCAAATAATAGAAGCTTAATAGTGCCACAAGAATTTGCAAATTCTTTTTCTTCTGCCTCCAGCAACATCACAATTTTCTTCATAGCGTACTGCTAAAGGTGCTCTACATGTACAGGTGAACAGCTGATCATAGTTACAATATGTGAGGTAAAAGCTGACATTTGGGTTGAAAAGTAGTTCCAGAGCTCAAGGTTCAAGTTCAGAAGGAACGCAGATTTCCAAAGAAAACGTTGGTGCAATCAGTATCTTTACCGATTTAAATCATATCTTTACTAAATTTAAATTCTCAATCATGAAATAAGCTATCCTTAACACCTACGAAGTATGTTTTTTCCGTTAACTTTTCTTGTCTACTGTCCCATTTGGGTACACACTCTGAAATGATTTTCAAGTGGAATCTTTCCATCTCGAACGTCCTTAATTCAGTTAAATTCTCTCTCCTAAGTGGTTATTTTTGACACTGCACTTGAAGAATAAAACTCTCAGAGTGACAGTCTGTGATCATGTTTCATGTGGCAGACTTCATTTGCTTTCAGTTTATATTGCTATCAATTTATGACTTTGTTCCTTAAATAGTTATCTTTTTTTCCACATTGTAACTGATATATTGAATGATGTACGTTTAAGAGGTATGTCAAGGAATCTGAACTTCAGTCATTAACAGGTTATCTCTTGGCTCAGGAACCTTAAGTTTGTTGAGAGAAATTTAATATTTTTAAAGCAAATAAACCAGCTTTTTGATATGTAATTATTTTCTTACCAATTCTACATTTTCATGCCCTCTTGAGCATCTAGCATGCAGTGCTTGAATTTACATTTAGCTCTGCAGGAACTGCTTTAAATATTATTATTACGAAGGAAGAAATCAAAAATCAAAGTGAATTTTTAGTACAATGGCGAGGTATGGGAAGGTGCAATTGCAGTAACAGCAGCTTGCGTTATTGTATAGAACTAACTCACAGCTTGACAGAAAGTCCCTGCTGGGGAGGAAATGTAGGGGAACTGGCAGAATTTTGTTACATCTGCTCCCTACTGCTAATAAGCTTTAACCTGTTTCTTTTTTTATTATGCTTACTGGTTAGATATTTTGCTTCCGAAATTATATCTGTAACTATGAGAGCACATAAAAGGGAGCACGACAGGTAGGGCTATTTGAAAATTTAAAACTATCAGCAAGGGATATTAAAGGCTGTAATGGGTAAGATGGTTGCCTTCTCAGTGTGGGTTTTGAGAGTTCAGGCACTGAGCCTTGGTACAGAGACTGACTGTAAGTAGTAGGTAAAACAGTTTTCATAGCTTGAGTAGTTTGTACAGCCAGAAGGCACCATTAGACCATTTAGTCTGACCTATATATCACAGACCATTACATTTCACCCAGAAGTTCCTATTTTGAACCCTGTGAGTATAGTTAGACTGAAATATATCAGACCTTAAGAGTTTAAAATACTTTATGCCACAGGATGGGAACCAAGAAGGTGAGCTTCCCATGCTGTAGGAAAGGTGTTCATCAGGTTGTTAAGCACACATGGTAGTGTGACTCTGTCTGCAGAATACGCCAAAAAAACAAAGGCTTGTATACACATAAAAAAAGTGAAAATTCCTTCCTGACCTCTTTGACTTAAGGAAAAAAATACAGGGATTCATATTGAATCAGAGCACTTGCTTACTAAAATATTCTGCTCTAGCCATATACAGTTCCTTCAGAAAAAAAAATAAACCCCCAAACACTCAACAAAACCTGAAACCACCACAGCCCTCCAAAAAAACCCGAATAAGCAAACAAAAAGTTATCTACCTCGTTATCCATGGGAGTAATTAAAGGCCCAGTAGGAGGGAAGGAAATCTTCTCTTCCAAGAAGTCATACTCATTTTTAAAGCTAATATTAATTGTCTAATTCTGAATTTCAGGCATTATTCCTTTTTGACAGCCATGCTAGCAGTCCTGTGCTTCTCACATTCTCAGTTCAGACACATTCATTGCAGTCATTTGAACACACTTTTCTGTGAATAATCAATGCTATAGTCGGGGTTTATAGCCATCTAACAATATGAGGGAAATGGTATTACATATTTTCCATTTGTTATTATCACATGCCTCCCATAACTGATTATCCAACATTTTAAAGTATTTCTTTTGCTTGATGGTGGCTTCAGTTGTCATTTACAATGATGAAATCTATTTTGAAGAGAAACTGAAATGCATAAAATTCAGTGGGCAGTTAAAAACTCTAAGTCCACGGGGCTATCGAGATTGTGCTTTTAGAGAATGGGATAGAACAAGATTGTGATCCTTACCTGATAAATCAAGCAAAAATGGAAATCTCAGTCTTAAATAGGACTATTCTCCATTACTGTGCGTGCAGAAGTCTGTGTCTTTCAGCAGGCCAATTTTCATTTTCTATTTTTCTTTCAATTTATTCTAACAAGTAATTATTTGAGCTTACTTTTCAAGAGAACTTCCAGCGGAAGTGTAAGCCTTGATATTACAGACTACGTACACAGTATTCAGGTTTTCAGGTGTTTATTTCTTCTAGAGACTTGTTCAAAGCTGACAATGTCTTCATGGAACTGTGATACTGATTGCTCTTGTTTTGATCATGTCACAGAACTTTTTAGTTCCCAAAATGAAAGGATGAAAACAAGAAGATCCAACAATAGAGAAGAGAAACAAAATTAACAAGCAAACGATATCCTTATGTACTAAATATAATCAAAAGAGAGCTTGTTAAGGTTATGTCTTTAATTTCAGCTCAGCCCTTTTGTCTGTCACACAGAAGTGGCAAAAATTTGTACCGCTTCTTGGCCTCTGTTTGTGATCGTGGTAAAAGATGAAATAGCAAGTTGCTAAATCATTCTGTTTGAGTGATGTAAACTATATATCATACATAGTTATTGATCTGATTTCTTATGAACTTTTTCTGTTTTCATGAGTTTCCATATTTTCTTGTCTTTTTTATATAATGCTTACATATGCTTACAGTAGTACTATTCAGAGACCATTTGTCATGGAAGTTTTGATACAGTAAAGGCTTAAACATATCCTTTATGCACCAAAAAGCTGTCTCAAGTTACAAAATCAAATTTATACTAGATTTATTGTGGGATTTGGGCCCTAAGAGTGATGTTACTTAATTTTTGTGGTAGTTGCTTCTGACATACTAGGTTGACTACCATAAAATTTTAGCTTATCACCTTGACAAATCCTAATAATAGACAGCAATATATTGCATAGATTTCAGATTTCTTATACTCTCTCCAATATAACTTGAGGAATGCTCCTTTTATTCACCTGCAAAATGTCTCTGGGAAAAGTTAAAGTGTTGTGCTTGGCATGTTAATTGCTGACCATTTCATGTCTTATAATTGATTTTGCATCACTACCATAGCTGCATGCAAAATGTTTCACAATTTTTATCAAGAAAACTTAATTTGGATTTATTTCCCAAATGCCAACATGTGGAATTATAATCATTATATAAAGATATTATATTCATTTGAAGTCCATTCAAATTACAAAAATTGATTAAAGCACATTTCGAAACAGTACTGCCTCTAAATTTCTATACCCGTATTTGTTCACCTCTATCTGCTTCCCTTTTTCAGGTTTCTGGTTTTTTCAAGATAAAAACTGCACACACACACACACACACAAAAAAGAAATTATTTTGCAAAATGTGCTGTCAGATACTGACACAAAAAAAAACCCAGACACCTTTGTTTTCTCTAGATTTTCCCTATTTCAGTAACACCAAGTAAGTAGGAGCTCAGTTTTCCGGTTGACTTTGTGCAAATAGTTTCTCCATGACACAGTGGTAACCGAACTACTGTCAGCTTTGTCCAACACAATTTGAAGTAAAGAGGACTAAAATTTCTGAAGAACTTGTTTCAACAACAGTACTTGTATCAACAGTACTTATGATAAATATTCAGGTTTATAAGACCTCATTTTTAGTCTGGCAATCTTGTGTTCATGTGTTTTTGGCATGCAGCAAACACTCTGTTTTGTTTCAGAAAGAGCTATTAAATGTAAGACTTTCTTATTTTTGTAAGCTTTGCAAAATATTCTTAACAATTTCATTGTTATAAAACGCTGTGGTATTCATTCTTTGAATTCAGGCGTGTTATACCAAGAATTCATGTGGCCTATTTATTAGACAAACTAGGATGTTGAAAAGGATTGCTTCCATCCTATTTTCTTCGGGAACTGACATTTTTATTCTTAGGCTGTTTTCCTAGTGGAATCTTTAGTTTTTAAAGTCATAGACCTATTGTTTTGAGAGACTCTAGCAAAGCTTAAACTGGATCTCAAGAGTTTGATGCACTCTGTTTAATGCAGGCAGTGTAAAAGAAATTTTAAATGTATTATTTAAAGGCACATTAATCTTGCTGCTATAATGGTGTAATAATGCATACCATAGAAGGTTTTCATAAACTCGGCTTCTAAAAGTAACATCACAGTATCTTTCTTTTTGTTCTCAAAGTCAATTCTTTGTAGAGATAACAATTATACAGTCATCTCTGTCTCTTACAGCCTGATTCCATATTCAGCTGTGAGGTTGGTAGACCTTAGTCCTTACTCAGACAACAAAAAGAATATTTCTCATTTGGATCAAATGGAGGATAGTAAAAATAAACGGATTTATATAATAAATGTGAATAGCTGAAATGTGCACATTTTTCAGTTACATTAAATAAAATAGTTAAATGCTTATGCAGTGGATTGAGTATAGGTTTGTCCTGTAGTCATTATTCCTGTGTTTTCATGGGATTTTTAATAGGTCTGCCTTTGATATTATTTTTTTTTTAGAAAAAAAATCCACTATTAGTTAGACAAAATCTTTGTTAAGGTTAACACTGCTAAAATAACACTTTGTGTAAGTTTACAGCCCTTACAGCCCATTATTTTTCATTTAAGTGTGCTCATTGCATTGGGTTCTGGTTCCTTTTGTAGCAATGCTGTGAATGCATTAGGCATTCATTAGTGCGACAGTGTTCTGTCCTTCTCCTGAATATACGCAGTGAAAATCGAGTGAACTAGGAACTAAACCATACAAAATGCAAGGACTTGGTAATAATATGGACCAATGTGATAACTTCTTGTATCTGAGCAAAGCTCAGGAAATGCACACAGCAGTTCAGGTAACTGTTGTACTTTAATGTAGCGATACAGGTTAATTACAGGTTTAAAAAACAATTTACAGCTTCTGTTGTTAACCTTTCTTCTTGTGATGTAAGAGAGTAACCACATCAAACTCCCGCTTCTTCCAGTCCAATACTCTGGTGCCAATACTTCTGTTCAGCTAGCTGAAGGACTGCTCCAAAGCTGTTACCTGCATTCTTCTGCTTCACTCTGTGTTTACCATTCATCTATAGAATCAGTCTGGAATGTTGTAGATGAACTTAAAACTGGAAGGGACTAGTTGTTGGAAGGGACTAGTGAAAGTTCAACCAGTCCAGTCAAGAAAGCTGAGTCATTTTTCTTCACCAAACACACCACCAGTATCAATGTAAGAATAAGTTCTTATGTAAGAACATAAGAATCGCCGTAATGGTGTAGGCTCTGACTCCAAACACTATTCCTATGCAGATGTGAATAGTAAACCCAGGAAGAGCATATATCCACCATAGTATTCTCCCAACCTCAAACTATTTTAATTCCTAATTGAATTAATTAATTTTAATCGTTATATAAATCATTAATTTATATAAATTACTAGCTATTGTATAAATTAAGAATTAACTAGGAATTTTAATAAGTCTCTTTTATAACCTCCACTGAATCTGTGTTCTGAGTACTTGTTCAGGCTCCTCTTGAAGCCCTGTAAAGTTCTTGCAACCACAGTATTCTCCATCAAGGAATTGCAGGTGTCGACCCACCATCGTTCTTTTTGAAACCGTGCTCTTACATTTGATGATCTCTAGTTCCTGTACAGAAAGACAAGCGTGCAAAATCAATTCTTATCCCTAGCCACCCTTCTTATATCACGTATGATTTTGTAAACCTCTGTCATATTCTCCTTAAGAAGGCTGGTGAACATTTCCAGTCAGACTCTCTAGAGCTTTTGATCATCCTTGTGTCCTCTTCTGAACACATTCTGGATCTAATATGTCTTTTTTCAGTTGAGAGATCCAGAGCTGTATAACTTACTCAAAGTGTGGGTGAACTGTGAATTTCTACAGTGACATGATGTTACCCACTGTGTTCTCTATTCCTTTCCTAAGAATTCATAATGTTTTACTTGCTTGCTTGACTGTTGTCAACTGCTGTGATTCTTTATTACCCAGTCAATGTAGACTTTCCAAGATGTTACTTAGCTTAGCATGATGCGATTCTCAATGTTTACAGTAATATGGCATCAGCCTACTTTGGTATTATAAAATGTCATGTAACAGTCACATTCTCAGTCCTCCTAAAATCTACTGTGTACCTTCTGTTTCCCCCTTGAGTCACTGAATTGTGTAATGTATCACCAGAAGATTATCAGTACTTTTTTCGTGGTGGGAAGAGTCCTTTGTGGAGCTGTGTTTTTCTTTCAAAGTGAAGTTTTAAAAAAGCGAGAGTGTTTGTTGTGGTTTAAGCCCACCCAGCTGGGCACAGAGCACCGTGCAGCCCCTGACGCCTGCCCTGACGCCTCCGGTGCGGTGCTGAGGAAAAAAGACGACAAAAGACTCAAGGGTCGAGACAAAGGACAGGGACGTCTCACTCACTAATTACGGTCACAGGCAAAAGACTGGGTAATGGATTTCCCTCAGACTGTGGAGATGTAGAAGGACTACACCAAAACATGCTCCTTTATAGAACGGTCTACAACAGTATTCTTGGGCAAGTACCCTAGGCCCATGTTTTTCTTCATAGTACCACAGATGACTGCCAGAAGTGCTGAATCTCATTGATGAGAGTCCAGAATCAATTGTAAAAACCATCTTAGTCATAAAATAATTCCTCTTCATTTTCACTCTTAGTACTTACTTACATTGTTCCAGCATCATCGGAATAGAATTTCTTAGCAGACCATCCTCATTTACTAGACAGGCTTTCATAAATATATTCAGCTGTTTAAGACAGTTGTACATTTCTGAAAGGTAACTCCTAAGTGCAGCATCCCTGTACAACACAAATGTCAGTGATTTCTTGAAAATAAGTCAGGAGAGGTCATTGTTAGAAGTATTTCTGTAAGATTCCGAAGCAGTTGATGAAAGATTATTAGTCCCCAGTAGCTCCATCACTTGTGCTTTGTGCAAACTCTGGAGTTAAAGGTTATGAGTGCTATGGTACTGTGCAGGTGCACCATGAATAGTCTTTCACACAGAATGATTCTCAGTTGTTAAATTTGGAAATGTACTTTCTTCTGGCCTTAATTTTCATGTACTACTTCATATTCTAAATGGCAGCTGAAGGCAAGCAGAAATAGTGAGTAATTGATTTAACAACCTAAGACAAGTACAGGGAAGTAGAAAAGTTTGTCTTAGTGCTTGATGTGACCTGAGAGAGCTTCTTTAGACATTTTTTTCTAACAGTACCTCAGCACCTTGGGCCAGCAAAGTGGCCTTTAAGCCTGAATGAGCATGACTTTTTTTTTTTTTTTTCTTCTCCCCCAGTGCAAAGCTCCAGTATTTCATCTTTTCAAACTGTTTTACAGCACTCAGAGCAGAATTATATTGACAAGGTTAGAATTCATCTCCTAGAGGAGAATGCTGTGCTCCTCCTGCTAAGTGCTAATATAACATTTATGTGTTGGTACCTTAATAACAGCCCCGGCCAGCCTAATGAAAGTACTGAAAGCAAACAGTACTCAGGGAGATTTTATTATGACTGAATTGACTGCAATTTGAGACAAATTATCCCTATTTTTGTTCCCATATCAAAACCAGAAATGCTAAAGCAATTGCTACATGTTTGGTATAGAATTAGACTCCACTATCGTTAATATAGAAGTAAGTGCATTTTTCATGTAAACAGCTCACGAGGGTCAAGCATCAAAGATACTCTGTGCAAAATGCTTGTCAATAACTTTGTGAGTGAATTTTGAAATAAAGTGCCTGTAACCTGTCATTATTTCTTCCTCTCAAAGTTGAGAGCGAGTGGATGAAAATTGAGCTTGTGAATTGAAGGTGCTGTGGGTTATATGGCCTTATCGACTTCAGGCAAAATGACTGGTTTGCCTTGTTATTATTTTTCCTTTCAGAGGTCAGGCAATGGGCATGTCCTAGTACCAGTATATACTGTGATGTAAGCAAATTGATACATAAAAAAAAGTTATTATCAGTGTACACAAAGAAAATGGTGTAAGTCACTAATATTAAAAATGCTTGATATATTGCCTCTCCATAAAAATCGAGAAAAAAAGTTAAAAAAAAAATTTAAAATCTGCTGGCCAGAATAAGAATTTCAACTGTTCGACTATTTGAACAGTTTGAAAAAACACCACCTGTGTTCCGAGAGCTGACAAATGAATGTAAATTCTTACTTTGTGAGAGTATGTCTATTATAAAATGGGCTTGCTTTCCATAAACATAACCTTGTTGTATACGTAATAGAGTATGATTATATGCATTTCTGTATAAGGTAACAGCAGACCCAAATTACTGGTTTTGGCTGGGATAGAGGTGTTGAGTAGTAATAGCCATTGCGTTTTTCTCCTTTCTTCTTCCTTTTTTCTTCATTTATTAAAACATCTTTATCTTGATCCAGAAGCTTTCTCACCTCTGCCACTGGGGAGGAGTAAGCAAGCAGCGGTGTGGTACTTAGCTGCTGGATGGAGTCAACCCACTGCAATGTGTAGTTCCTAGTTTAAAGCTCTAAGATCAGTTTTCTCTGTATTCAGGCGAAAGAGCATTGCATACATAGCAACAATACAGGGAGAGGATATAATTGTTTTGTGAGCTCAGATTTGTTAAGATTCAAAGGTGATGCTGTTTAATGCAGATTGATACAATTAACTTGGGTTGAAATGGCTGCAAATTCACAATTTCTTTGTCCCATAGAAGAGTGTTTCAGTATTTTGAAACATAATATTCACTTCTTATACCTGTTACTATGCTACAGTGTAATTTATACTAAATTTTTGAAAGAAATAAGCAGAAAGCTTGTCCCACTTCTTTAATACCATCAGAAGAAAAGGAACTCAATTACTCAGCTTACCAGGATAGCTAATTAGATGTGCTGGTTCCTGTAAAAATAATTTAAATGTAATTTCTAAATGAGCTCTGCTATTAAGAAAACACATTTCATCTTCTAAGAGGGTTTGTTCAAAATCATTCTGGTGTTTAGAACTGTCTGAACTGTGTCTTCACTGTATCTGAACTGTAGCTTTAGTACTGCAGCTATTAAAATAAATCTTATGTGCCTTACTAACACTTTTCTGTAGTTTCAGTTGTTGCTTCCCTTTCTATTCTTCAAAGACCATTGCTGTGGATAAAAGTTATTGTATGCAAAAAGACAATTTTTTGGTGGCAGAATGAGCGCAAAATACATGATTATCAGCATTTTTTTTTAATGGTGCTGGCATAGTAGTAGTTTGAGATTGCAAGAATGAGTAGAGATTAACTGTCAGACAAATTCATAATTGTTGAACATCACTTTTCAATAAGAAGGAAAGTTTAGGGGAAAAACAGTCTTCATGAAACAACTATACTACACATACATTTTGAATATATCAGCTGAATATGAGCAACATTTATTTCTGCCAGCTCTGTAATATGCACAATATTTTGTTTATCTTTTAGGCAGAAGATTCGGAGACGTATCATGATGTAACTGCAGTGTGTGGGTTGCTTGCTGTGGTGGTAATATCTCACCTACCCAGAGATGCTGCCATTGAATGGCATGTTGTTGCAGCAGTTGATGATCCGCTCCAAAGAAAACATTTTGCAATGAAGATGTTGTCAGAGGGCTTCCAAATTGAGTGTGAATCTGTGGAGTCTAGTTCTGCATCTTGTGCATCAATCTCTGTACGTCTGAGCTTAATTTCACCATCCGCTTCTCAGCCTGATTTAGATGGACCTCTTCATGACTTAGTTGCTATGTTTAGACAAGCTGTTGAGAAACTTTCAGAAGAGTGCAGTGCAAGTCCTTTGTCTTGTAGAGCTTTCTTCAAGGAGGATGCCTTTGACGCTGAAACTCTACAAACAGGTAAGACTTCTGATGACAGAAACCAGGTGTAAATACTATGTGTAAGGTAATTTTTATTCACTTCTACATAAGATTTCTTTGGAAGAAGACACTTTAGAAGTGCCTTTCAAGAGTAAGTGGCCAAGAAGGTCAACAGCATCCTGACTTGTATCAGAAATCGTGTGGCCAGCAGGACTAAGTTCATTTTTAGGCCCCTCATTACAAGAAAGACATCGAGGTGCTGGAGGACAAGAAAGCTGGTGAAGAGTCTAGACAACGATTCTTATGATGAGCGGCTGAGGCAACTGGGTTTGTTTAGTCTGGAGAAAAGATGGCTCAGGGGAAACCTTACCACTCTATACAACTACCTGAAAGGAGGCTGTAGCAAAATGGGTGTCAGTGTCTTCTCCCAGGTAACAAATGATAGGACAATAGGAAATGGCTTCAATCTTCACCAGGGGAGGTTTAGATTGGATATTGGGAAAAAATTCTTCACTGAAAAGTTTATCAAGCATCGGAACAGGCTGTCCAGGGAAGTGGTAGAGTCACCATCCCTGCAGGTTATTTTAAAGACATGGTTTAGTGGTGACATTGTCAGTGTTAGGTTTATGGTTGGACTCGATGATCTTAAAGGTCTTTTCCAACCTAAATGATTCCACGATTCAAGGCCAAACAGGATAAAGCCCTAAATTGCTTGTTCTGATCTCACAGCTCAAGGTCAGCACCTGACTGAGTAGGAGGTTGGATTAGATGATGTCACTTCAATCTGAGTTACTTACTCAGTGATTCTGTGAAAGAGAAGTTGCTGAGGAATCCAGCCACCTCAGAGTTGAACAGAGGGAAGGTTAATCTTTTGCATAAATGTATTTGAACCATTGTCATTTGGTAGCCTGTTTTTGTCATGATCTAGAACTATGTTCAAATAACTAAATCGTGCGTGCTAACAGGCACTCTTTTGAGAACACTTAATGAAACACTAAGGTTTTAAAACAAGAAATGGTGTTGTCTCCTCTAGATGAGAGAGTGTCTGGTTTTAAACATGGGCTGATTTCTTATCGACTTATTTAAATAGAACTTGCTAAACAAACAAATTTGCTGGTTTTTCCCAATATTTCTTTTTTCCAAATCTCATTTCCCTACCAAGTAAAGAGAAGACAGGACAAAAAATATAATCTAACTGTAATTTATTTCTTATGTTGTACGTCTGTATTTTGGGCTATGCTCAATCTGGGACAACAAACATTATGTAAGAGCACAAAAGCTTATTTTATCTGTCAGGCCTACAAAGCTGGTAGACCGTACTTGTAGGGAAATCAGTAAAAGCTTTGTTATCAATTTGAGAAGGAAGAAAATCAGATCCTTAGTCTATATTTATCTCAAACATGCATGCACTTTAAAAGTCCTTGCAGACTACAACTGATCCATATTAATTAGCTGACATAAATGTTAGCCCTCAAATATACTACTGTCCTATTTTTTTTTTTCTTAACCTGCAGCAGTTTTTGAAGAAAATTCAACTTGACATTGTTTAATAGATTTAAAGTACAGGAATTGAAAGCTATAAAAATGTGGCATAGAATAAGCATATTTAATCCAGGAAGCAAGGAATGAACATATAGTCTGACAGAATGTTGTTGGTTTTACTACATCTTGTTTAAGAGCTAAAAGGAAACCTGATAAAACATGTTCCTGGCATGGGATTAACATTACCACTTTGCCTGCCCTGTTTCTGATATTTCTCAGGCCACAGAATAATTACTTCCAAATAAATTTCATTTGCTTTGTTAAGTATATTGGTCAATATAATGTAGAAAAATTTGATTCGATTCAATTCATGCTATACTACCAGTGACAGAGCTATAGAAAGATTTGTTGTGATTGTCATATGCTCGTTCTGGTTGTGTTCAGATCTCTGCACTGTCATAATAATTCCTGTCATTATAGCAATTTTATCATTATCTCCACTGGTAAGAAATACATTATTGGAAATCTGTAGAATATATAGACTATATTAAGTTTAGAAGTAGTGCTAATTCACTGATGAAGAATTTTAAAATAACTTTTTTTCTACTTAGGAAAATTTTCCAGAAAGTTCATGTAGTGGGAAGAAGAAATATGCTATATATTTGAAAACAATTTCTCAAATTAAAATAGTTGTTGCTGAAGTCTGTCTTACAGTTTGATATAAGACTATTATATATATACTGTTTCTGATTCAAAATCAGAAGACTAATTTTTAATATACTGTTAAGACACAGGGACATATTTAGTGTTCTGCTAATATGTGTCCTTGGGGCCTTGAAAGGCATGTATGTAGCCTCCAGCGAAGCCTCCTCAGCACCCCAAAGGATGCAGCGTATTACTGAACTATGTCCTTGACTGTCTTTTGTACTATTATAATTGTACTTATAATTTAAAATGTACTCACAGGTGTGTTAACTCTCAGTTAAAAAAAGCACTGTATAAGGTATCCAAGATATTCCCATTCACATCGATATCCCTTAGACAATGCCCGTAAGCAAGATGACATAGTCTGGGTTGTATCTTCTCAGATAATATTGGCAACCTTTACTTTTGACTGGCAGAACTACTGCAAATGTTTCTGTCCTTTAGTGTGCTTCACAGATGCAATACACCTGAACTAATATCAGGTCTTTCTTTTGAATCCTGTCGTATTTTAACCTGCCGGTAACACCAACCAAAGGTGTTAGAGATTGTTAAGTTCTGATGACCGCAGCTTCATCCAGTTTGTCACAGTATATTCCGGCTTTCCTCTTGAGCCTTAAGATGGTCTTCGTGTTTCATCTACTACTGCCCAGTAACTTGTCCTAAATCTGGAGCCAGGACTAAGGGAGAAAAAAAAAAAAGTCATGTTTGACATTACCCAGAAGTTTAAATCATTACCTGAACAGAATTTGAAACGTAGATATAATATATTTGAGCAAGTTCAAATAAGCTTGTTCTGCTTACAGAATGCATGCATCTGAATGTGGCAGGTCACAAGAAGGAACGGTACTGGGCTTCCAAAATAGCACTGGTTTGTGTCTTGTCAGCTCTGAGCATGGCCAAAAATTGCACGTGCCTGTCTTTGTAGATTTGCCCAAAAGTATTTTGAGTATTTGGATGTCTCTGTGGTGATTCCTGTTATCTCCAAAGGTTATTTTCTGTTGCAGTGTATGTCTAGGTGAGTATCAGAATTTACTTATGCTACTGATCAGATAGTTGGTAAAGCTGTCTTTCAGACACAGAATAGTATTTTACTAGGACACAGGATAAGGCAGCAATGGACTGACCTTGACTTGAAAATCCGTTGGCCTAATTCACGGACTTTTAAAAAATATTGTTTCCTTGCTATGGCTGTCAGAACACAAATGATATTGAGAGAGTAGTTTTTCAGTTGTCACTTATTAATTCAGCTCAGGTAGTGCCGGTTGCTAACCATCTGTATGATGATCCATTAGTGACATCTTTGATCTTCAACATGTGTGAGACATTGTTAATCCCACAAGTAGGCTTGTCCTTTTGGAGTCTTCAACTACCATCAGATGCATTGTCTGCTGAGGAAAGATGATATTAATAACATAGCAGGGGATGCTAGACACTGATATTCAAACATTTTTCATGTGGAACACATCAGACAGATGTGTCTGTAATGGAAAAGACACAACTTTCACATCTCAGAAATCAAGAGAGGTGGTTGAAGAGGTAGCTGGTTTAGTCTTAGTGGATTTCAGGTGGACTTCCATCATGTCATAAGATTAGCAAATAGTCTTCCATAATTCTTGTAAGATCTTGAATTTCAGTGCATTGTCTCCTCTAGCAAAACCACAGGAAAGAAAAAAAGGTACTTTTTTTCTGATTAGAACTTAAAATCATTGGAGTAAAAGGAGGAAATACTGTCACAGATCTCAGATGAGCCTCTGATTAGATGAGAGCTTTTTTCCTGCAAACAAGTTGTCATTTAAAACTGTACAAATAAATTTAAAGAAATTTGTTCGTACCTGACAAAGTAAGATGAGAGCTGGGAATACATATACTCTGCATATTGTAACAGGTTATTGGAAATTATTATAGCCCGTGTTACTGATGTCAAAAGAAGCTAAAGGTTTGTAATGCAAATTTGAGACAGATAGGTTTCTGTCATCCTAAGACCAGATGTAAAGTTTTATTGCACAAAGTGTAGTACTGATGCTGAACTTCTCAGAGGCAATCCCTCATAACATATGAGAGCATTATGGGCACTGTGCTGAGACCACGGAACGTGTTAGAAGTAGGAGGATTAGATTAAGCTGACATACATACTTAGTAAGATGCTGTTAAGCCTTTAGAAGTCTTTAACATAAATTTGACTATTTCTTTCTTATTCTCATTTAAATATGCATTAATGTAAATGTGTCAGGATGATTTGCTATACCATCCAGCTGACTAGATTATACTTCAATATAGGTAAGACAAATGTTCGTAAGTCATCCCATTATGCTTTCGCAAGCCTTGTTCACAGGATGTATGCAAAATATTTTTGAATATTTATTAGGGAGTAGCAAAGGTCCTGCATTCACCAGAACATCATATTACATAACCCCTTTTTAATACAATAGAAAAAAAACGAAGAAGGAATATAAAAAGGCGAAAGAGAACAGAAATAGAAAGGCAAGTCTGGTAGTGCCATTAAAATGAATATGTAATTAGTTTTAAATGTGGCTTTACTCTCTAAATGTTTAGGACAAAAAGGCTCTTAGTACTTATGTGTTTATCAAGTTTCATTGATACTGTCGTTTAAAAAAAATTCTAATATGAGTCGAGCGTCGTTCAGCTGAACTGTAGAAAATCTTCCTTGAAATAAGACTGTTCCTTCGTTGAAACAGAAGCCTTTGTGTCCTCCTAGACACTCAGCTAGGAGTCCTCGCACTGACATAGTAACACCTCGATGCATGTATAACGTACTGCTTTCCATCTGATAAGATTTAAATTATTTCATTTATTAAAATGCTGCATTATCAACGGATTTTCCAGCTGTTTTCCAAAACACAGTTTCCAGTACTGGTAGATATACATTATGTCGTATAAATCTAAGAGAACTGGAAGAGCAAGTGAAGATACCAAAATGCTTTTTCTTAATAACAAATGTCCATGTGCATTAGAGATTATTTTTTAACTCATGCACTTCAAATACACACCAGGAATTTATTTCAACGGAACTTTCTTAATAGATATGCCCTTATACACTAGGAAATAATTTCCCACAGAGACAGCTGGAATCTCAGCCTCCAAACATTTGTACGCAGGTCTACCTGTTCTCACGTAAGTAACTGATATTTACTCAGCAGTCGTGGAGAACTACGATGTGACTAGAAACTAAACAGCCATTAAGAACTGTTTTCTGAGCAACAGTGAAGCAGGTACATAACTGTTGATAATTTTTAAATGTTGGTCCTTTTGAAAGCAAGCTTTGCAATCACTAACAAATGAAGTAGTTTTTGTGACTAACATACATAATTTGGCCAAATAAAAATATTTTTTTAAAATATCATGATGCTGCCTGAAATAGGCTGTAAAAATTGGACTTGTTTTTCTACCAAATTCTGTTAATTTAGGCTTAATGGAAAATGTAAAAACAGCTGCCAACTTGAAATAAGAGGAAAATGTCACTAAGTTTCTTGGGTCTCCTGTTAAGAAAACAAAGAATTTGTCAGACATATTAGTTCAAGCAACAGACCTATACTGTTGCTGCTCAGGAAAAAAAAAAAAAGCAAAAGAAAAAAAAAGATAATAAATGATTAAATTAATACTTAGAGAAACGAGTCACATTATAATACACACAAGCAATTAGGAAATACTGATGTGATTCATGAGTGCATTGGAAATGACATTTTAAAAGGGTAAAAGTATCTAAATTTGATATTGAGTGACAGATGTGGCTTTGCAATCTTGCTGTTGCTACCCAAACTATCCAGTCACGGGATCTGATAGATTAAATGACTCTTAATATGCTGAAATTTTAAACTTTTTATATCAGTTTTCAATGTTGGGCTGTTATTCTATCTACTCAAGTCACTGTATCCATATTATTAG
Organism: Baryphthengus martii; assembly: GCA_013396935.1. Classification (NCBI taxonomy): domain Eukaryota; kingdom Metazoa; phylum Chordata; class Aves; order Coraciiformes; family Momotidae; genus Baryphthengus; species Baryphthengus martii. The sequence continues at coordinate 315,010 of VWZK01004331.1, forward strand.
CAGAACATAAAATTATGGGGAAAGGATTTTTTTTTTTTATTTGCTATCAAAAGACATGGGGAAATTGTTTTACTGGTAATGTTGCCTCTTGACTGAATTTGCATAGGAAAGTTTTATGCCTGTGAGGCAGCTTAAAATATATTAGATCCTACTTTTGGGCATGGACTGTCCTTTAGAATGGGAAATCTAGTTTTTTAAGAGCACAGATACTGGATTCAACCTCTCAGTGCCAAGGCCAGGTAGCAAGGTTAGAACTTGTCCTTATTCCAAGTGGGCAGCATGTGAGATCTCAAGGTCGTGTATTGTACAGTTGCACATAAGAATCTTGGCTAAAACTTTAATGGAAATAAATTCTTTAATTGCATGACCCAAGATTCATCTAGAAAATACACCTTTTATCTGTGGTAGGGAACACTAGCAATATATTGGTAAGGTTGTTTGTAGACAGTAGCTTTAAACTTCATATTTCTTTCAGAATCATGTTTTCATATGATGTTGAAGTGCTCTTGAGCTCTTTTCCAGGTGAATTATTTGAATGGACTACTTAATTATCCTGTTGAAGATTTACATGTAGTGACCTGTAAGGCAGAAAGGAATTGTCAGAAAACAGACTTTTTGTGGAGAAAGTCATAAAGAACAATTTCCTAAGTTTGCTAACATGTTGAAAACTGATTTGTTTTCCTCACATAATCAGTTTGGAAGCAGCTAGACTTTTTTTCATGGTGATCCAGGCAGTGTTTTTGCTGTTTGATGTTAGTAAGTTACCTCAATAAACATTGGAATTTGTTAAAAGCAAGAGCCTATGAGGTAAAAACCTTGAGAGAACAGATGTAAAGAAACTTAGGAGAACCCAATCTATTCTGTAATGAGTCAGAAGGGATAATTTTGATAATTAGCTCTAGAAGGAGTCTGAACATACTCTTCTGGAAAACTGTTACCTTCTAGACAGGTGTAAGTATACACTATCTATCCATATATGCGTAAGTGCCTCTATATATATGCATTAAGTGCATAAAGTGCATCCTTCTACAACATCAAAATTAATTTTTGAGAAACTTTGTTAGTGCTTTGTTGACAGAGAACAACCATAAAAACATGCATAAGGGTGACATCAGGAACGCAGTCGTTGCCGAATTTGGATCACCTGTCGTTTAATATGTGAGGTATATATGATCTATCTATCCAGGAACCATTTGTGACACATCACAGATTATGATACACAATTCCATAGGAAATTTTTCACTGAGACTGTTTGAACATGCCAAAGTTTTGGCCTCTCTACTGCAGTTCTAAATCAATAAACATTGAAAGAACTTAGATATCTAGAGAACTCTGCATTATTTGTACAGATCCCTCTCCATATTACTTGTTACCTGTAAGTGAAGAAGTGAAAAGTGAGGAAGTACCTTTCTACTCCATTGTCCATTTGTTTTCCCTGCCCTTGGCCCCTTCTCCTGAGGATAGAAGGCAGGTCAAGGAAACAAGGCCTGTTGGTACTCCACAGGTATGTTTAAGGCAAAAAAGTCTCCAGTGTTCACTGTCTCTGGCGTGTATTCCGTTAAAGTTGGACTGTGCTGCCAAGCTTTGCATCCTAAATTCTCAGCTTACTGCTTTTGTTGTTATTGCTCAATAATAACACCCCTTCTCTTGCTAAAATGGGGATCTTCAGTTTCTTCTGATTTAAGACTCTCAAATTCTGGGAAAATTGTGACTGGAAACTGATCTGAAGGACAACACTTAATAATTATTCTCTGAGTTTTAGAAGTATTACAAAGCAGAATTGTGACTGAAATATTTTCAGTATGCATTCGTAAAGGAGGGTTTTTTTTGGTTTTGAAACACTTTTCAAAGTTATACTGTGGCTTAGAAGGAAATGTATAAAAATTATGCTTAGCATACATAAAAATACTGTAATTTTGTTCAACCACTTACTGCCCACAAGTTGGGCTTGGGATTTCCTGTGATTTACCTCATATAATGACATCGTTACACCACGAAAAAGCGATGAGGAAAGTTGTTCTGTTATTTTTGCCATCTTCACTGTAACTTCTAATCCAAGGAGATAGCTGTAACTAACCATCAAAAGAAAGTATTTTGCCATTGCCATACTTCATGCAGTTTGACTTTGCATAATGCATGCAGTGGTGCTCCCAATAGTCGATTTCTTCTTAAATTTCTGATAAATGTAGGTTTAAAATAGCATAAAGTTATTAGGTATAATTGAGAAATTTCTAATCCTTAGAAAAACGAGCAATGAAAAATTCACAATTTTTTCCTTCCTTTGGACTTTGCTCAGCTTTTATTAGTAATGCATCATGTCGGCTGTGTTAAAATCCAATTAATAGCTAATTCATTGACACTGAAAGCACATTTGTAACAGTCCCTTCAGGCACTTCTTTTCTACTTGCACTGTAAGTCTAAAGTATCAACACCGGATAATTGGAGAACAGGTAAATTTTTTTCTATTGTAACAAATGAGAACATTTCTTCTCTTTCTACATTATTTCTGAATGGCAAGAGTGTAGTCAGTAGGTTGAGGGTGGTGGACTAGCACGCCTGGAATACTAGGATAGGTAAGAGGAAGAGATCACCAAAGTGGAGAAAGTTCAAAGAGCTATTAAAATAAAAGATCAGGTGAGTGGCACATAAAAGGTGTGAGAAAAGGCTAAAGGAACTGTCTTTGTTCTACCTAGGGAAGAGAAGGCTATGGAGGAACCAAACTGCAGTCTTCCCTTACCTTAACAGGTATCGCAGAGAGGGAGACAGGATTTTTTCAGACATGTGCCAGAAAAAGAGCAGTAGCCAGAAGGTGCATCAGGAGAGATTCCAGTTGAACGCAAGGAATGTATTTTTCTCCACAAAAGTGGCTGCATGCTGATGTAGCCTGCAGAGAGGCTGTGGAACCTCCACCTTGGAGGTCTTCAAAACCTGACTGCACAAGCCTCTCAGTAAACTGGCCTAATGTCTACGGTTACCCCTGCTCTGAGCATGAGGGAGATTGGACTATATGATTTCCAAAGAACTCTTCCAACCAAAATTATTCCATGATTCCCAAAATCATTCCATGTTATCATTAAATTACAATAAATTAGCCAAAAATTGATTTGCTAATGGTTAAGACACCTGGGGATGAGGAATCCTGTTATGAGGTTAAATAATGTATGTTGTCAATAATGTCATATCTTCAACTGGAAAATCCTTTGTTTTCCTCAATTAAATACATGAGTAGTTGGTTATACCATTTGATATGGGGACTAAATACTAATTTAACTAGATTTCAGTAAGATTCGGAAAATAATTTTAAAATAATACTTTGCAAGTTGTAAAATTTACAACTTTTAAAACTCTAGAGAATTTTAAAACTTTGTTCCAAACTTTTGCTCATCGGGAGACTTTATGAACTTTGAAAAGCAAAATCAATTCTCTTTAACTAACAGTAATGTTGCTGGAAGAATAAAAAAAAAATAAAAAAAAGAGTACATTGAAGATTGCTGTTTCTGATATTTACAAAGTACTCACTTGTCTTTAATCATCCTGCCAGGAATGTATGAGTCAGTATACCAGATAATAGAGTGAAATTAGATGTAAGAGAAATAACATTATCCCACTTATTTTACTCTCAACTGTATCACAACCATATAGTGATGCTACGGATGTAAATCCATTTGAGATAGACAAGTAAATTCCTCTTTGTGGGACAGAAGGATTAAGGGACTTGGTAACTTTACACAAGATGGCAAAATTATAGAGCTTTATTTTCCTGAAGTTCTTACCTGAAGTTAGGAACTCTCAGCAGCTCTCAAAATGAGGTACTATTTAGAGGCAGCGCAATAGTAAGACTAGGCAAGTAGAGCCCTGAAAAATAAATAGTTCATTGAAGTGCATGCCTTGTTTGAGATTGGTCTTCTACTGGGCATAACTTCCATCATTTTAGAATTGTCAAGGGATCTTGTCATTTCCAGACTTTTATGAAAAGCATGACTAATCGAAGCCAGCCTAAGGCATTTTCTACTGTTACATACACGAAGATATATATAATCTAATTTAGCTGCTTACTCTATTTTTTCTTTGCGTTAACTACGTGACCGTGCTTTGAATTCTTTTGTTTTATATCACATAGTGTAACTTACCTGCTGTGATTTAATCAAGTATTTGGGTCACTCATAGCAACAGAAATAATCAGGATTTCTATCTTTAGATTAAGCTTTTTTAATTTTACTTTTCTTCTAAATTATTTTTTTTCTTCTGCTAGTTTTTAGCTGTGATATTATGCAAGCCACTTATCTTTTTGATCCTTCAAAAATCTGGAAACAGAAACCTCAGCTGTTTAACAGTGCTTTCACTAAAAGTATTGCTTGTCATTTTGGGTTTAACTTGTTTAAAGATACCTTATGCAGCAGTTTTGTAAACTTTTTAAGCATAGTAAAATACTCTGGTTTTTACCCTTGCTTTTTACTTCCATTCATCCCTTGTTCTGGGCCACAAAAAACATGTCTCGTGAAAAAAATGATAACAAGAGTAAAACTTGAAGGCAGGCAGAGTGAGCCAAATGCAACAAAACAAGATGTAAAAATCAAGAGGCAGCAGTCTAAAGTTTCAAGATATCCAGAAAAAAAGGAGATATGACTGACATAAACCAGAGTATAGCAAGCAGGATTATAAAGCCAAAGCTTCTATTTTAAAAATGTGTTCTGTGCTGGAAATCTGATTGGTAACGAGAAGTAGTAATCAAAAAACATGTGTACAGAAACTCACAGCTTGGATTCTACTGGGTGTTATTTATTAAATTAGGAGCCGCTAATATGTTTCTTTGTCCCCACTTCAGAAAGAAAATAGTGGCACAGAAACAAAAGAAACGTGATAGATCACACACAGTCTTCACACCAAGCTAAAAGCAACGCATCCATCCTGCTGGTTGTTGCCAGTATTTTGAAAAGAATGAGTTTTGTATTAACAGGAGGAACAGAGGAATTTGAAGACAAAACATGCATTTTTAGGCTCCTGATAATTACTTATGTGTCTCCTGTGAAGTGCTGAGTGTTGTTCATTGCCATTGGAATCTGCGTGGAGACGGCTGGACTCCATTTAAAGTAGGGGTAGAGTCAGCAGGCAGAGCAGCACAGCTTTGATGCAGGAGAGTTCAGCTTTGCCTTGGTATCATGGTTCCTAAGCAAACTGGAACTTTCTTCTGAAGCAGTATGCAAGTCAGTGATTATGATAGGCCACAGCTTGCACGGTGCAGTCCAAAGGCTGGGTTTGATTTGTTGAGGAGTTACAAAAACAGCGTCAACTCTCATCATACACCACAGTTGCTTAGATGATCATTTGTAATAATGGGCTGATTTTCAATTAAAGAGAACATCTCAGTACCATTTGAAATGCTAGCTGTCGTTGACTGAGTAGGCTTAGATTGTTATCCCCACTCGTGCAGGTTGTCCATGACTCCAATACATGTTTGTGCAACAGCACCAGATTCCCTAGAAAACTCCTAGCCTCCTACAGATGTTATGCTTATGCATCAAAACCTTGCGTAAGTTTAAATTATCTTTGATTTATCAATGTTTTTTTCAGATGGTGTTCTGTCTTTCCTCTCCTTACAAAAGCAGTCCTACACTGGACTTCATGCATCTGTATTCAGGGCTTTGCCTTTTTTCCTGTTGATTCCATGATATGATATCGTAATGTACATTTTTAAATTTGGCAACATAAGAGAGAGAAAAAGGAAAACAATGCAATACTTTTTTTCTGTGTTCTTGATGATGCATCACCTCTAAGTTTGAAAACAGAGCGTAGAGTACAGCCTCTGTACATTCACTTCATGGTACAGAAACCTGACCTATAGCAGTGATAACAGCTTTTTACTCTGTACATAAAATCAGCTGAGAAATAATATTATTTGTTTGGTTCCTATAGTAAGCCTCATGTTATCAATTAAGAACAGCAAGACAGTATGATTATAAATACTTAAGTTTTAGTTACTGCAAAACACTCACAGATAATATGGTTTGTAGTGTAAATCCTGGTTGTGTCTCTAGGATACGAAATAGCCATGAATGATTATTACATATTTTTCAGAAAGCCTTTCGGAATAAAAAAAATGAAATCAAACACTTAAGAAAGTATGTGGGAGCTGTAGGAAATACCATGTTATCCTTTATTAAAGTGGCATCAGCAGGGAAAAAGCTCTAAAAGAAAGGGCAAAATATGACAGTAACATGTACAGCATTATAAATTCTTTATGTGTGCATGCATCATTCAAAGTGACCAATTTGAAATAGTATCTACTTTTAAGATATATCAATTAATATAGTTAAGAATATTGCACTAGCAAATGTGGCACCAGTTAAATAAGTATGCACAGGCCTAATTCACCCATATTAACACGTATCTACTTTTCTGAACTGAAGCTTATGTCTAACGTTATCCTGCTAAATATGGCCCCATATAAAGATAATAAGGAATGCAATAAAAATCCTACAACAAATTTTTAACAGGCCAGAAGACCCAAATGTCCATTAACTAGAGGACTGTGATCAATCAGGAGTGAAGGTTAGAAAATTAAATTAAATATAGAAGTTCTACATTGTCCACACAAGCACAATTTATATGAAAATACCCATAGAAAAACATTCTGTGTAATTAACCTAGTTGGAGCAACTAGTTATTATTATGAAAAAGGTCATCTTCTGTGCCACAGTAATGTTGTACAGACAAATATTTTGTTTTCCTTGTTTAGAAGCGTAATTTTCTATGCTTTTTACATCTGTATGATATATTTTATTGGAAATATCAATTTTTTTTGGTGTTCTTTTGTTATTTTCTTAAATTATATGAATTTCATTTGCACAACATAAAGATATTTCAAGCTTTCCCATGCTGCTCAGCCAAATTAAGTGAATGATGAGATTTAGTTTACCCAGTCAAGAATTCAGATATAAAGTATGCCAGTAAGAGTATACTCAGGAAAAACTTCAATTTAAACTGTATCATTTCTTTCCTTTTAAAAACCTAAGATAACCTACAGTGAATTGTTCACTTTCAATAATCCAACTTTTCTAATACAAAGCTTTTCATCTACTTTAAGTTCATTATGACATTGCAGTAAAATGACATTTACAAACTTAAAGTGTACAGCTTTCAGATATGGTTATTACTAAAGCTGAAATATTATTTAAAGCACTTCATTTATTATTACCTATAGAACTTTTTAAATAACGCTATTGGGGAAAAAAAAAATGTAAAATCAGATATTTTAAAAGATGTCAAAATTCTTATATAATATTTCCTCTCATTATCATTTTCTGAGTCAGTTTGATTTATCCCAGCTTGGAATATTAGACTAGGAACATTCTTACAGTTAAAAAAAGCATATATACATATTGATGTAGAAATATATATGTATAGGTGCACATGAATCTCCTCTGGCTCCCAACGGTCTGCCAAGGAAATTTTCCTTTTGTCAGTCAATGGATCCCAGTATCATCTTAGAACAGAGAAGACATTTTGAAGTACAGAATTCTTTTCCTTCATGCTGTTTTAACTATGGTCTATCTGTAGGTAAATACAAGCCCTTTGTGGTTATATTTAGCTTAAGTATTAAGCTTTTCTTTTTACTTTTGTCTTGCTAGCTGCTTAACATTTTCTGGGTTTTTCATGTGTTCATTATTTGGGTAAGCAGGCTACTGACACTTTCTGAAGTTTTAAGAAATTTCAAGTATTTTCCTCTAAAATGAGATTCAGGCTCAGTGATTTTAGAGACCGTTTTAAGTTTCCAGTGTTATGAAGTCTCTCTGCTAGATGTTATACCTGAGTTTTCATAGCGCTTCAAAATGTTATTTGCATCTGATTGCAGCTCTGCAAACTCATCTTGGCTGCTTCTTAGTTTGCGTTGTCTAGCATTTGAAGTGTTCTTTCTATTCCTAGCATAGGAAAGGCACCAGCAATAACTATTTAGGGTTCTCCAAACTCATTTTTCTATATCTGAAAATTCTATTTTGGAGAGACTGTTTCAAGTAATAGAAAACAAATTTTGGCCCTATACTGTTGACCTTGTACTCTACAGATGTTTCTCATCTATTCTTCTGCCATCCATTGCCTTACAGGAAGCTCATGGGAGAGGTATAGTTTTTCTTGCAATGGCCGGATTATGTAAGAATGAAGCAACTTTGATTTTCATATAATTGCCAGTTGAATTGCAAGACTGGAAACTGGGGACAAGTACATTTTACATCTGAAATGATGAGAGCTCGATACAGTTCTTACGGAACCACCCTTCCCCGGATTGTTCATCTTTGCTGCAAAAACAGACTTGCAGGCAGATTGTAATTCTTAGCCAATATTTAGTAAAACAACTGCTGGTGTTCCTGTAGCAACACTTGTTAGTTTTACTAGTAGTGTTACATTTGCAAAGTGACAATTCCATGCTAGCTCTCTTGATAAATACTCTTTGACCAGATATGAATCTTTATCTCCTCCTAAAGGCTAAATATTTCTGCATGTTTGGAATTAATTGCATTAACTTCATTAATCTGTTTCGTGATCTTAAAGCTCCTACGGGTGTTTTAATCTGGTGTTTGAGGTAACTTTCTTCATCAACCCCCAAGCTTCATCCTGTAGTTGTGAACTGAATTTGACTAGTTCACTAGGTTGACTTGAAGCTGTTTGACTGTGATTGTTATTGCTTGCCTTCTTTATGGATCACAGCTTTTATGTTAGATAAAATTCATAAAAAGTCAAATAATGAACAGGAAAGGAACAGAATTTATGTAAAATTTGCTAAAACCTTTTATTGTCCCTAAAAGCATAATGATGACCTTCTGCTGAAGTGGATAGAAGTTGTAGCCACAGGGAACCTTTCACACAGATTTCATTGCAAGATTGAAGCTAAAATGAAAGGCCAGATAGTTTACAGCCATTCTGCAGGCTGTGGACCAAAAAAATTGTAACTACTGGACTAAGTTCAAACTGTTAGTGATTAAAGAAAGACTGTCATCTTGCTCAGTGTTCTGTCCATTCAAAGCTTGTTGAAAATTCATGAAATGCAGCATTAGTGACATTTCCAGGAGAATATACAGCCTACTGTAGCAAAGAATTACCTGGAAGTAGAGATTTCACTATTCTGATTTTTCCTTAATAAGAATATTAATTGTATATGTTTCCACTTTTATTCCTCAGCTGTTTCCTTAATAGTCATGTGTTTAGATGTGAATGTTTTTAACAGTCGTCACTGTTACCAACTTAAAAGCTAATTTTTCTTTCTTACACGTTCTCATTAAGCAAAAGAAGCTTCTAAAATTCCCAGTTATGTTTTTAATCTCATGCCTTCAGGGATATCACACTGGTGTCTGGTTGGAATTTAGTAAGCAATGTTTTTATGATGAAAATTTAAAAAAATACATACCTAGATATAGCACTTTTTATCTTTTGGAAACCTTAGAGAGGAGTTTAGTATCATCACCTGAATTTTACTGAGAAGGAACCTGGCCACAAGAGAAGGAGGTAGTGACTTATTCAGGTTTTCTCAGAAAGCCTGTGAGAGAAGTCGAACCTTTGGCTCCTGAATTCTAGCCAAATATTTTCTCCAGCCTACTCTCCTTCTGCACAGGAGTGCAGATTCCAAAATGCTAAAAGACATAAAAAGCAGACGATGTAAACAGGTGTAAATGAACACACAGTTCGTCAAATCCTGGCTCCACTTAAGTTGGTGGCAAAGTTGAAATCCCTTCAGCTTTAATGGGGTCAGGGTTTTCATCAAGTCAGATCATCTTTTAAAGAACATAGTGCCATATTTACACTTCATGGGTCTTTCAGATATAATCTCTTTACTTTTTTCCTATACACAGTTTGAGTTGCCATAGGTTCTCTAATTAAACTTGGTACGTGATTTTCCGTCAGCTCGCACTTCTTAACCAGATCTTAACAATTTTCTTTGAATTTCTTTTGCTTTAAAGAAAAAAAAATGTATTGACTGTTCTGAAACGTACTAAGCTTGTTTTTTATCGTCATCATTCCAACAAATCTGTTTTCTTGGCTTGGTTCCTTTGTATTGTCGTTATATAGATAGTATTTTACTTGTTGGTAGCACGTTTCACTGTTACTTATAGATGCAGTTCAATGAAATATATTTTCATTTATATTGTGGCCACGGAGTAGGATGAAGAAACATGGGCTATTGACATTTCTGTGTTTTGGATTTAGAACATGCATGTTTGCTGTTAAAAATTACTGATAGCTTTAAAGGTTAGCACGAGTTGATTTTGCTCAGTAAATAGTAAACTTACTAATAATCTGTGAATTAGTCATAAAAAGTTTAGATGAAGAACATAGTTTGCTCCTGACAGTTAAGTTTGTGGTTGGTAGTGGCTCTGGCTACTCACTGTCTCTAATCTGATCTTATTTGTGGCATTATTTCTTGAGGACAGTATTTTTCCTTTCTCCTTTTCATCTGCTTATCTCCTTCAGAGAATTCTAGTACCTAATGTAATTAAAGTAGTTCCAAAAAGAATACAGTGCATTATTCCTCACAGGAGAGTGTGCTCTTTTTTGGAGGGAAATGACGACCAGGATCTAAGACAGGAAACGTTTGTGAGAGGTGAGAAATTCCATTGAACATTGCATTAAATTACAGAAGGTCACAATAGGACAAAACCAATGTGTAATGGCCATTTTTAAGTAGTGGTAGTTTCCTGAGAGGCTGCCTTCTTTTTTGAAACTTAAGGAATTAAAAGTACTAATGAACGTGCCTGCACCAAATCACGGTATCCATTTCAATATATCACCTTTAAAAATGTACTGCTGTAATGTTAGAACTGTAAACTGAAAAGCAACTGATACAGAAATTAAACACATTGACCTGTCCTGCAGAAGTTAAAATTCTTACTGGTTTTATGTGTGGACCATGGATCACACAGGACATGTATTTCATTTTCTTTTGACAGCTTGGATCCAGTAGTTTGGTTTGTTTTCTTACAATGTGTTTGCTATAGAAAATATTTCATTCTGCTGAGCTGACATACTGTTGAGCAATAAAAGGTCTTAGCTTACACGTTATGGGTAAAGCTGTGCTCAGAGTGATAGGTGTTGACCTGTCACATGGTAACTGGAACTTCAATATCATGGAAATAAATGAATTTATATGTACACAAAGATCTATAGTCTACCCTTACTATTAGACAATTAATCCTTGCTTATTAAAATGGTTTTGGTGGCTGTGACAAAGTCCAAACACTCAAAATTAAGCATTTTTGAGAATACTGTGGCTTTAGGCCAGACTTTTCAAACATTGCATATGTAAAAGTAATTTTGCAAGTAAAGTACGAGCAATGTATGCACATGACCTGAAGTCAAACCCATGAAATAACACCGGTAAAGCGGAATTATATAGGCTGTGCTCTAAGAATTCATAAGAACAGTGGTGTAACCAGTGGAGCATTCTCAAGAGTTAGTGATGTGATTGTATTGCATACACTTAAGTCTTATTTCTTATTGTCAGAGCTAATATAAAAGTCATACTTCCATTGTCCTTCCTAGTACAGATGTGTCAAATGTAGTATAGTATAGACATATGCCAAACTGTATCTTTCTCTGTCAGAGAGTGTATTCTCTGGGGTTTTTTTGTTAACATAATAGGCTAAAGCTAGCAACATGAAAAGTGTGCCAGTCATCGCCATCAGGTGAGGATAACTTAAATTTTACAAGTACTTGAAGAAAAATTTAAAAGCTGCTCAATCTTAGAATGGGTCCTGCTAAAAACATTTAAGTCTTACAATGTAGTAAGTCCAAATTATTGAGAAGGCAGAATAATTGTCAGCATTGAGGCATTTTTCATGTCTTACACTATTGTATATGTATATAAGCAAGTGATAATTTCTTTTTTTGATCTTCATAAAAAAATGAAGAGTTAATATTGGGCCTTTCTGCAAAATTATTGTGTATTTCCTTTAACAACAGTGATTTTTTTCCTAGAGTTACCTTGAGGCAGGATAGCTTTGCCTTGCTGTGCTCTGGCTCGCTGACTTTATCTAGAAGACATTTTCATTGATTCAAAAGGTGACAAAGAACTGTCGGTATTGAAAGACCTGTTTCTAATTGATGGTTAATCGATCTCGAACCAAAATAGAAGGGGAAAAAAAGGCTGCCAACTGGGTGGTCCTCTTTCGATCTCTTAACATAGGTGGCTATGGGAGGTTAATTTCTGTATGTCCCACCGGCCAATTTAGTCTCTTTCTGTAAGTAATTACAGCTACATCTAGGATGGCCAGAAAACATTTTCAGTTGTCAGCATTCTCTATACTGACCTGTGCAGTTCTTCTCTGTAGCACTTTGTGCAGTTTTCAGGAGATTTTTGGGCCAGGTGAACTAGTGGTTTGCTTAGACCGGGCTCTCATTTGTGTCCAGTGTTACTTGTTTTCTTCAGTGCTTATTGAAACCTCATTGCATGGTCTTGGGGTCAAATTATTAGTTTTACCTTTGACTTAGAATGGAGTCAGAATTATTTTTTTCATCCCATTCCAAATTTTAAATATTTTTTGCACATCTTATGTTGATTAATGTTTACCTAAACCAAATCAACAGGTTTGGTATTAAAATTATCGCCGTAGAATCCCATACCTGTAGAGAACAGTATGTGTGAAAGAAGAGAGCCTTCTAAACTATGCAGATCATAGTGATCCACCTACAAGAGTCTCCAATCCAGAGATTCAGTGGATGAATGCTAGATGAATGACTTTTCTTAACACTCTTCTGTGACATCCCTGTAGGCTACGAGCATGACCTTCTGCAGTCTCTGCATGGAGCTATTTAAAACTCTTCAGTCGAACCCCAGAATACAAGAAGTGGCAACCGGTTCCACCAGAATCCTTTCCCCACCTCCCAGCTCCATGATGCTTGATAAGGATTCTGTGCCAGTAATCCTATAAATCACCGAGTTGTCACCTCTTAACTTTCACAAAAGCAGATGAAGGTTTACTCGATGACCCCTGGTTAATAATTACATTCTTTAGGGCTAAAAGTATATGCATATAGCTTACCTAACAGTGTGTATATGATGTGCTTGCCGCATAAAAAATGTGCTTTCTATGGTGCATCCATTTGATAAGCTCATCTACACACTGCCCACCAAATGTTACCACTGAGGCTACCACTGACATGCATATCCTTGGGCAGATTTAAATAGCTTCCTTTATTTTAATTAACCTGTCACAGAAAGCTTCTTTGTTTTCAACACTTAAAATTAAGCTTGGCCTAAAGTCTAAATTTAGCCCTGCAGCCATGATAAATGTGAAGATCAATCCAATCACTTTTATAAGGGTTTGAAATACTTTCACAGTTGCAAAGATAAGAGGAAGTGCAGACTACAAAGTTTCCAGTTTATATTGTTGCTTTTCTGATTATAACTACTTCTAATTTCCTTTAAAACTGCTTCCAAGCTAGAATCCCCGAACGGCAAACTTCTGCATTCTGCACCTTTTTGAAACACTCTTCTGAGCAATGGGAGTGCAAAGGAAAAGGACTCAACAAAGAGATTGAAAAATATCTCTAAAGTATGTCTAAATTGTTCTGCTGTTACAAGTGTTATATCTTAGCTGTATTGTCTGTTATGAACATTGATTAAATTTCCACTTGAGGCTGGTGTTTTGAGACGCATTTGAAATAGGAAGGATTAGTTGATCATTTAACGTAAGGGACTGTGAAATGAAGTTGTCTGCAGTAATAACTCAATTAACCAGAGGTCCATTTAAATTCTGTGTTGCTATTACAAACAAGAGTGACTGAATTCACAGTTGCCTGGACAGCTAGGATAAGATCAATTTTGTCAAACTGCCTAAAAAAAGTTAGCTGTTTTGTTTACCCTAATGACCTAGGTTCTTTGTGTTGGGCGACAGACACCTCCAAGCGACCCTTCATCTTATAGCGTATTTTAAAATAGGATTAATAATCTTCTGGAACAGATGGCTGTTTTTCATTACATGTCTAGCTTTTAAACCGTTAAATTACATGAGAATAATTCCATCCTAAATTCAAAACAAAATCTGTTCTTGGTGCAAACCAGTGGTTTTGAATTTGAATTTTCATGTTTTAAAAATGATGCTTATAACACGCATGACTAATATTAATGAATCACTGTAAATTCTTCTAAAATAGTCCTCCTAAATGCAATCAAGTCAGAATTAAAACAATAAGTGTGAACTGTGCTATTCATTTCAATGGACATATTATTTTGGTAGGTCACTGCTGAAACCTGAAGCTGTCATTATAAATATGAGCCTTAATAATGGTTTCATGTCTGATTCTTTCAGAGAAAACTCAGCTAGTGACTTTATTCTGCATCTCTAACAACCTTAGTGTTGTCTCTCTTATCTAGCTGCCACATTTCCCAGCCATTCTCTCACTGCCTGACAAAATTATATATAAGTAACAAATACCCAGGTCCTGAAAACGTGATGGTAGTATCAATTACATTAATTTTACACTTGACTTTTTTGTAGTAAATCTGATTACATTCTTTATTTTGTAAGGCAAAATAATACATTTCATTAAGCAGCTGTAGAATTCAAGGCTTAAGAAATGCACCAAGTCTTGAGTTTGGCATGCCTATACAATTGATTTGTAACTATTTAATTGAAAAAAAATTCAGTCTAATCACTTTTAGCGCATGAGTTATATTCAGCTTGTAAACTCCTCATTATTCACACAGAGGGATGTGTCCAATGATTAAGACCCCAAGGATTTGGCTGATAGAATAATCTGCATTTCTGAAGAAAAAATAATCAGTAGGGTATTTAATTCTTTAAAAGAAAAGTTGTGATGCACGTCAAAGCATAGCACTGACTCATAGTTTTAAAAACAGTATCTGCAACTTGCTCATCCATTGGCTGGCTCACTTATATATCTCTAATGTACAGTCTTGATCTAATAATTGCTAATTATGCAGTTGTTTATCAGCTCATTTGAAACATCCTGAAATTCGGTCTAGCTCAGCAAATTGCAGTGCTTAAGGCGTTTTTACATTCTAGGAAATTATAATATCCCCAGAAGGCGCAGAATTAATAATAAAAATCCTCTTTTGTAAAAGATTATCATTGCAGAGCAAATGGAGCAGATCTTCCCTATCTTAGTGCATTTAATATTCTCATTTTTTTCTATGAAAGTTTGATGGAAAGACTATGTGAGGATCACTGTTTTATTAACTTGTTAAGAGACAAATTTACTGAACCAGTGCAGCATATTGATTTCAGTGTCTGCTCTATGGCAAAGCAGCAATAGTAATGGATGACTTCTAGAGATTTCCATATGGAAACTAGCTCATTCTTTTAGATCTTTTGTGATCTTGATTTATCTGTTTAGGATGGCATGAAGGAGTTAAGGATTACAGTTATAAGGATGCTTTCTTGTTTATTACTTACAAGTTTTTCCTGCCTTCCAAATGATTTCTTCCTAATATGCTCACACTTACTGAATCCTTTGTAAAGGACTACAGAAGCCATTCCACAGTTTGTCTCATTCTATTGGAAACAATATTCTGACTGGGAAAATTCAGATTTGATAGGCAATAACCAGAAATTAGAACACTACATGCAGCACATTTTTCAATCTGTTATCAAACATTATTTAACTGATCAAACGCGCAACCATCTCTGGAGTGGGGGAGTTTAAGATAGTTCTTAAAATCCCTTAGAAAATACAGATGGCTTGATCTAATTATCCTTGCAGGTACAAATATACAAAGGTAAATATCATACCTAAGATATTTAATGAGGAGGAGAAAGGTAGCAGTCAAAATAAATTGAGTTGCTTTGCTGTCTTCGAGGTACTTTTCTTGAACTGTCTTATGTCCATAAGCATACCTGTCTTCCAAGTTTTATTTTTCACTTTATATTTTGTGGAAAAAAAAAAAAAAATCTTGTTGCTTAATCTCGAAGTCCAACGCTGGTTTTATTTCCATGATTCATTTTGGCAAAAGATTGCAAAAGAGTTTGTAGGCATCTGTGGTCCTTCACTATACAAAGTGCAGGCAAGGGCTGAAGTCATAGCAACACAGTTCAGAAACTACTCTTCATATATCTGCACTCTTATCATATTTTTGGACAAATAAAAATGGTTTTAAATTTCTCTCTCAGCTGGCTATATTGTATCTCTTAGTAGTCACAAGCTGATTTTTACCAAGAAATCTTAATCATCTATTTGAAGATGCTTTTTATTACCAGCATTAAGTCTACACAGTTAAGTGATTTATAGGAATTAATTATGTTGGGGTTTTTTTGGCCAAGTCATCAGAAATATCTTCTGCAGATTTTTATCAAGCCTGGCCTTAGAAACCGCAATGTTCTACCTCTGGAAGGTAGATATGATGCCTTCTTTTCTGTTAGGAGTCTCAGCATAGAGGAAAAGGGTTTCTATGATGCATTTTGTGCAGAAATGGTTTACTGCACTAGGTGATGAAGGATCTGTACCACAACTAGCTGAAGTTTTAATCCTGAGTTTCAGAAATATGAACAATTACTCCAGAAATAGAACTAAATGTAGCATTTCCAGGTCAATAAAATTTCCTTCTGACATAAATTTAGATCAACATTTCTTATTTTTATATATATTATCTGCAAAGGGGTTTTAGAAGCAGTAGATTTGTATGTTCTTGTCGATATACAGTGAACTACTTTGTGGATGTGGAGAGAACTGTGTCTGTAAAAGTATGCAAAGCGGGTCTATAATGTAAAATACAGTTTAAAAGAGTCTCATTGAGGCGTGCATTGAAGCAGCATCTTTTACAAAGGTCCTGCCTGAGACTTGAGGAGACACGTGTCTTTACAGCACTGGGAGCCCTTGCAAAATTCAATAAAGCATAGCTCTATATGTGCTGTTGAAGCCAAAAGAAGATGCCCAAGGACTTCCAGCAACTCAGTGACAGAGCTGGCAATGGTATTCCTGCCCCTTGCTTCTCTATGCTGGGTCCTTCCCCCTCAACCACCACTTAGCAATTCATTGCCTGAAATGTGAAATCATTGTTGGTTTTCCTGTATCAACATTAAAATAACAGGTAAGGAGAACTGAGTATGAAGAGGTGGCTCATTTGAGGAATGCTGACAAGATGTACTGTATGCAAGTAAGCCAGAAGCGCTTTATGACACGTTCAGAACTTCCAGACTGAATTACAGTTTTAGTAATCATCAGTTCCCCTTCTCCTCTGTCATTTCTTTGTTTAATATATTGCATGGAAGAGACTTATCGCACAAGTTTTATAAGCTTGCAATAAAAATATAACAACTGTTGTATTAAATTATTTAAGTTGTAAACCATTGTAAAAAGCAGAAAAAGTTATATTGACACGGGGACAGAAAAAATGATTGTGATGGAGTATAAAATATATTGTGCTGATTACTACAGAATTTTTGCCCCGTTTAGCATATTGTAAATCTTTGGTTGGCCTTAAGAATGAAACAGCAAGTAGATTTTTCTAAAGGATTATGTCAAGTGGGTTAAGAAAAATGAGGGTAAAATCAGATTTATAATTTAAAAACAAATCAGCAAAAATGTGACAGCAAACAGAAAATATCTAAAGGTCAAAGGAGAGAAGAATAGTGGCAAAGCGAAGGATCAATGAATTTAAAACTTCCGGATTTCCCCCGAGAGAAAGCTAGAATTCTGAAGGAATAAATAACTGACTTTTATATTTTAAGCAACTAGATTATTATTTTATTCTTTTGTGCAGTGCTTTACTAAACAAAGATGTGCCGGTATCTTTGAATCTGACAGTACTGATACTAGTAGTATTTAAAAGTGCTAGATTTAACGAAATTAGTTGCTAAAATTACAAACAGAAACATTTGTGGGAGGACACAAATACATTTAGCATAAAGTTCTGACTGTACCTGACAAAATCCAATTAGTTTTCCTTTCTTCTGCTTCTTTGCTGTTGGTAAGTCAAAAATGAAACTGCTTAGATGATATCATCATCATCATCGTCATCATCCTTTAGCATCTTCATGTTGCACCTTTTTGTCTTGCCAGATTTTAGGGCTTTAATGACCTAAGTGTTCTTGTGGCAAGTTATAGATGAATCTTCTTTGGCCCACAAAGTGATTTGGCAAAAATTCAGCTAGGCTGAGCTTGTGTTGTTGCCTTCCTTTCTACCCACGTGTGCTTTCTGCAAAAGAGAAAAATAGGTGATGGCCTGATTCTAACAATTCTTGCTAGCAGTGGTGTAATTGAAAAACTGCTTTGAAAGAGAAGCCTTTTTTTTTATTCATTCAGCTAGTGCAGTGTAGAAAATACTGGTAAGACCATGCGAGTGATGATGTTCCAGGACAGGAGTGGCTTGCTGTTAAAAGATGTTGATGGATTTCTGTAGCCTGCCCTTCTCACTACCGTGTTCTGCAGTGCAGTGGGTATGATATTCCCTGACAAGTTAAGGCCCATGGCATAAAGTATCAGTGTTGACCAAAGAGAGGGCTGTGTGGGCATCTTTGCTTTACTTTAAAACTGACATCCCTTCTTGAACAATTTATTTCCCTCTAGCAGTACTGCAACATTGTTAAAACCAGATCTCATAACACAGATCGCATCTTTAAAACAAAAGGAGGCACACTGGATAAATCAAAAGCGTGTTTCACTGTGCCTTATAGGTTGGCCGCCCGTTTGTGGGAAAGATAAAGGTCACTCTTCCATCACTCGCACTTCATATCTCTTAGAAGTGGTTAAAGCATCACATCCATTTTCCTTCTGAGCATTTTCAATTTCATTAATCCAGTCTCTTTGAACTAACATCGGTTTTGGTGGAGGTGTGACGTGAGGCTCCAGAAGTAGAAAATCCTGTCAAAAGAGCCAGTGTTCAAGCAGAGGAGCCGTCGGTGCTGCTGACTGACCGGTCACCTGTGGATGCTGGCCCACCTTTGGGGTCTGGGCACCGGCCCACCTTGGGGGACATGGAACCCCTAAGCAACAGAACAGGTCCAGGCAGCTTTTCCATTCACTGCTGGGCTACGCTCTGTGTACTTTATCTGTTACCTGTGTGGCTATAAATCACAGAATGTACGAGAGTTACAGAAGGAAGTGCAGTTTGTATAATTCCAAAAGGCCTTCTCCAAAAGTTTTTTTAAAAGAGATGTTTAGGACCATGTATTTTGGTGATGGAACATTCTTCTTTTTTTAAGTTCTTAACTTCTAGAGATCCAAAAGCAATCCAGGCAAAAGGATGATTCAGTTCATAGCCACCGTATTGTTGTTCGTAAGTGTGCTGCTCACTGTGGTGTGCTCTCGAGAGGAAGAAGAGGTGTACGGTGGGTCAGGATTTGGGGTCAGTTTTTGGCTTTTCCATAATTACCTTAGCAAACTGTGTAATTTGGCACAGTTTTCTATGACTCAGTTTCCTACCTGTCTTACGTTCCTTTTTCAGCTATTTTTTTTTTGTGTTGATGATATGGTAGACCTTGTCTGTTATTTAGTGTTTATTCAGTGCCTGTTAAAATTACACTAAGTCTTGCTGAAGGCTTTTATAAATTATGCTGTTAATAACTTCAAGTTAGAGCAAAAATGACTTGCAGCTCACATCACTATGTGGCCAAGTTTCAGACCCTTTTTCTTTCATTTTGCTGTCGGTTGACACAGTTGAGTGACTCTCCCTCATTCCCAAATCTGTATGTAACAAACTATGAGCTCACTTTTCACAGGAAGCACAGGCAGTGAGATTTATTTGTCATCCTTGGAGGCCATGAGGAAGAACAAAAGACTTTCATCTCTCTCTTTTTCTTCCTTGACTGTAGGGAATATAAGGGTACCGATACCTTGGGTTGCTGCCATACAGGATAAAAATCCAATTAATGTAAATCTGCCAGATCAAGGGGAGGTGGTTGTGTGGCCCACAGACTTCTGGGTAGATCATCAGCAACCTCTGACAGCATGATTTCTCCGTTAAAACAGAAGTTGGATTTTGTTCACCTCTCAGTAATGGCCTGCCCTTCTTTTTAGCCTGCTCCAGCTGAATTCACATAAATTGTCAGATGCAGCAGTAATGAAATTTTAGTTATTTGTAGACTCACTCTAGAATTAAATTGGTGACCTCAGGACGTAAGGCAGTGAATGCCATGACAACTTTTTGCTACCTCTTCCGGGCAGCTTTGATTAAACTGTGCTGTGAAGACAGACCTGGATCAATATGAATGATCTTCATTGAATAATGTATTTAACGTGTTCGGTGCACTTTTATCTGGTTTTGTTACGATAAGTTGTTTACATTAGCGCAGCAGATTGATTTAAAGTTTCAGAGCTCTTTACAATGGTAAACATCTAGAAATAACCTCATTAGTTTCACATGATACTATGCATAAATACCTAATCTACTGTGCAAGCTCCTCAGCAGGTGTAAACTAACACAGCTACAATTTACAGGTAAGAATCTGGCCTAGAAACAGAAAACAATTATTCTATCAGTATTATTTTAAATGATCAAAGCTTGACTTGACGTAAAACAAGGATCTTCTCCGTACCCAGTCGAAAGGTCTTACCACAAAGTCTTTTAGAAACTTTTTTTTATTTTTTGTAGACTAAATTTTCCTACCAGAAGATATATATGGTGTCCACTAGTTATATAAACATCTCTCCATGGTCAGGCCTTTTGGATGCACTGTGTCCAGTCAGATATTTCTTAAACCCACTGGATTTGGAGACTATTTAGCAGACTTGTATAAATGAAGAAATGTGGAAGCTGTACCAAACATATCATTTGGGGATGTCAAAGCACTTAACAAACATTGTTACAACTGAGTCCATGTGTAACCACTGAAGGACATATTTGCTTCAGTATGTCTCATGACAGCTTCTTAAAAAAATATACTTAAGTGAATTTAACACTTGTGAAAGGTGCCAGATTGACAGGCCCTGGAGATAAAAGTTCTTGAATTACCAGCAGGCACAGCCGAGCTTCCCACACACGCTGCCCCACCAGTGTCCCCAACCCTACCTGGAGGGCGCAGCGACCAACTGTCCTACAGCTTGCAAATCTGTGCTATCTCGTGCTCTTGGACTATGGGCCAAGAGTCAGTAGCTGTAATGTGACCTAAAGGTGAAAAAGCAAGTTCCGTAATTGCTGCACAGGTGCTGTTGCAGTTGATCATTTTCACACCAAGTTTTCAATTAATCTGGGGGAAAAAAAATAAAGAAAGCGTACATTTGCACACAACAAAAACGTGTCTGTGAGCCTCTAGTGAATCCTGTGGTTTTATCTGTCCATGTAGGCACATTCAGATGACTATATGAGCAAACAAGTACCTTCACACACTGTGAAGCGCCTTCTTAGATGCCTCTTGAAAAACGAGTCCTTGCTGTTTTGTATGGTTGTAATAATCTGTCTCCATCCATAACTCATCCCTGCTTGGTGTCACTACAGCCCATCCTCCCCAGAGATTCTGAACACAGCTGGCACACAAGTTCAATAACCATCCACCCTGTAAAGAGTTTGGGTCACGATAGGGTTGGAAGGTAGCACACAAGGAAAACAGGCTCGTGATCTTTGCACTCTGTCATGGTTTTAGAAAAAGCACAACTTCTTCCCGGAGTGATTTACTCGGAAAGTTCAGGCCTCCATTTTCTTTGAAATTATATTTAAACCTCACTGTGAGGACTGGAAGGGCATGCTTAAGAGTTTCTTTATTTAGTGCAGAAGGTTAATGACATTTTAAACAAAAGTGCACATCTATAACCTTGTATAGGCTGATTTTCAACCTGTATATAGGACAAGGCTAAAAACAGAACAGAAAGCAATGAGTTTTAATGCTCTGCTATTTTCTAAGCTATAGCCGGCAGCTTGAAAGAATTATTATGAAAGCTAAATCTTAATTCTCTCTACTGAGAAACAGCCATAACTAATGTGCAGAGAAGCTCAGCAACATTTGCTTATCTTTAAAAGAGTCACATTTCTTTCTGCGAGTTGCGGTTGATGTGCGTGATAACGTACAAAATGTGACTGGTATTGCGTGTCCTTTGGAAGGTAACATCTGTATATCCAGAGACAGTTGGGTGGTGTTTAATTGTCTTAGGGATGGCATTTGGGATTGAAATTGTCATTGCTATAAATATCAGAATAAAAACCTCATTTGATTTTTATGATTTGCTTACCTCTTCAGCAATCCTGGTGCATCTGTCACACTGTACAGCTTTAGGAAGAGTCCATACCAGTTTTCAAACTAAGCTGAAGTTTAAGGTTTCAAAATCTGGGAGGAAGTTCAGGAGAGAATTTATACTTGGGAGAGGATGTTTTAAGATGGTAGTATCCATGAACTCTGCTTCAATATCTTACTTAATCCAGCCTCAGTTTTTCTGTGCAGGCCGTCTGCTGAGGATAAAAAAAAAAAAAAAGAGGTGGATGAATTTAGTTATCTCCTCCTTCACTGGTTTGCTCTCTTTAGTACCTGGTTTCATGTTTTGCCTAACCTACTTTCAGATATCCAGTGTAGCTGAGTCAGGTTTTGTTTGGGCTGATTTTTTTGTCTGCTTGTATTTGCGTAGTACCTCAATGACATATTCATTTTATTACATAGTTCCTAATCTTAATTATGTCATGTTATAACTCCTGCTGCAATCTACTGCTCATTAGAATCACCAAATCATAGAATCGTTTTGGTTGGAAGAGACCTTTAAGATCATCAAGTCCAACTGTTAACACTGCCAAGTATTATCCATTTTGAGCTAGTACTTGGTCTTTTGCTTGCAGAAAGGCAAAAAGCTTTTCTTGTCTGCTAATAAGACGTGATGAGGGGAATGTCAGGAGCCTCTTCTTACAGAATGACAATATTCTGCTCCCAGAAAAATGCAGAGGAAGGGAAATGGATATTTACCTGTTTTCCATAAGATGTATGGTATAGTTGGGTACCACTGAAAACATTCTTTAGAAGCAAAGGCTTCCTAAAGTTTACCATCCCCATTCTGAAGCTCCAAGGATGTTTCTCAGTTCATTACTTTGAAAAGTCTTTATAGATGTGAAGTATTATTTTTAATTTTGTTTAGGAGAGGCCAGAAATTAGAATTCCATATTAGGGAAGAAAAGGAGAGAGGTTCTTTCATGACTGAGTTAAACAGAAGCCTTCAGAAGAGTAGAAAGGGGTTGATTCATTCCCATGTTCATGTAACTTGAATTACAGGGTTTAGTAAGTAAAATGGATCATAAACTAAACCCCGCGGAGTCCAGAAAGCTCTAATTAACGCCCACAGTGAATAACTTTTCCGGAATTGGTCTTTAATCAAACTTTGCTCTGAAAACAAAACAAGGTATCATGGCAGCTTGATAAAAGAGACACGTTGCCAAGGCTGACAGGCCCACAATCAAACCAGCACTAAAAATAACTGTTTTGTCTACTAATTTTCTTTTAGATGCTAAAAAAAATGCATTAGCTACAGTCTAAAAAGACTTCCATAGTTCCTCAGCCAAGTGACTCAGCTCTAGAAAAGTGAGGTTCCCATAAATGTTACTGTGCACCCTGATTACGAGCGAGCCCTCTTTCCTTCCCACACCCTCCCATCAAAGCAGAGGAACAGCAGCAAAGTTGGTGAGGCTGCGAGTGGAAGAGGCAACTTCTGGATTCCTTCAGAGCTGGTCATTTGAGGCCAGCTGTCCCTCTCCTCTTGCTGCTGGTGGTGCAGGGCTCAGGCATCCTCATTGACTAACTAGTTTGTTCAACCTGGAGAAGAGAAGGCTCCAAGGAGAC
The DNA here is from genome assembly GCA_013396935.1 of Baryphthengus martii. Taxonomy (NCBI): domain Eukaryota; kingdom Metazoa; phylum Chordata; class Aves; order Coraciiformes; family Momotidae; genus Baryphthengus; species Baryphthengus martii. Next base: position 338,703 of record VWZK01004331.1, read on the forward strand.
CTTATAGTGGCCTTTCAGTACTTGAAGGGGGCTTCTAAGAAAGGTGGGGACAGACTTTTTAAAGGGGTCTTTTGCAATAGGACAAGGGGTGAGGGTTTCAAACTAAAAGAGGGTGGATTCAAGCTAGATATGAGGAAGACATTTTTTACAATGAGAGTGGTGAGACGCTGGAACAGGTTGCCCAGAGAGGTGGTAACGTCCCATCCCTGGAAACATTCAAAGTCAGGTTGGACGGGGCTCTGAAGAAACTGATTAGTTGTCCCTGCTCACTGCAAAGGTGGGTTGGACTAGAGGTCCCTTTAGAGGTTCCTTCTTACTCAAACTATTTTATGATTCTATGATTTCATTTGGTGAATAGTCTGATGGGTTAAGTGTTCCCCTGTTTTGTATGTATCTGTGCCTGCGACTCAGTATTTTATGACCAAAATGGCAGAGTCTTATCAGTCTGGATCCTAATAAAAATATCCTTTACACAAGAGGTTGCAATCATCTGAAGTGGTTCTTTGGCATTAGGGACATGCTGAAAGAGGATGGCTAATGTTGGCTTTAGTGCATCCAGTCCAGGCTGTATTTTCATCTTATGTGAGTACTTGAAAAAGACATTTTCATTGTTACAACTGAAACTAGTTTGGTGCAAGAAGCCCTTCAGTACAGACAGGCCAATAAATGCAAGACAAACTGAAATGAAATGTGACAAATCCTTAAAGGTACATTTTTATGAAAGAATTGTTTGCAAATTCTGATGTGCAAATCTGACTGGCTGCTTTGGCTTCTGACCAGGCATGTGTTTGTAGAGACCTGAGTTCCAAAGGCAATTGCAACTCTGTAATTTCTTATTTTTTTTTCTTGGAGTATGTATATTTCAAAAATAGGCCTGAAGCAGTAAATTGGGGTGTGTGTGTGTGTGTGTGTGTGTGTGTGTGTGTGTGTGAAGTCTAAATTATACCAGCTAACTTTTTAATTATTTTGAAGTAAATATTATTATGTGTTTAGCATTCAACAGGGAAGCTCATTCATCAGTTGTTGACTTTGAAAGAAGGGAGAGAAATCTGGACACAGCTAGATTTCAATCCTTACAACACAAATTAGATTTTGAAGATGACTATGTGAAATGTCCACATTGTTGTGATTTAAAATCTTTACAGCTGCAGCAAAAAAATAGTAGGAAATCATATTTTATAAAGTGACTTGCTTTTATATTCCAACAGTATATTTTTGTTTACTGGACTAGATTTTATTTGGGACAGGAAACCATTAATTAAAATAAAGCAAGCAATTTGTACAGAATTGGGTACTTTTTAAAATCTTATACTTCATTACATCATTTTATATTATCTTAAGTTAAAGTGGGGAAAAAAAACGTGAATTGTAAAAGCAGGTAATTTTTTAAAAGCACATTTTCCTTCCTTGCTGTGGTTGTAAACCACAGAGACAGTCAGCTGGATGTTTAAGAAGGGAGGCAGGGTGTCCAGCTCCTTGTGTTTCACCTTTTCACTGCATTGCCTGATCATTTAAGGCAGAGGCTTGTTCCAGACGGCTTTAATTAAACTATGCTGTGAAATCGTATATAGATCAATGGAAATGATCCATAACAAGAGGCTAATCATGTATTTAACGGTGTTCAAGTCCAGTTCAATCACCTCCTACCATTTCTGTGGCTTTACATTCATGTGCCAAAGCCCTGAATGTGTATATGTATTTTTTAATCCATCTCATTAGTGACCATATGCTTTGGCTTCAAGGGAGACAGGAACTGTCTGCAATCTGCCAGGGATTTAGGGACATCAATAATTTGTGAATAGTCATGGTGGTACTGGTCGAAGGGTTAAGTGTTCTGCACATCAGGGGCACATCTTTTGGGACTGGAACTCTTAGTCAACTGTTAGGAACCTGATCCCCTGTGAAGCATCTCTTCAAAGTACATGCTGCATGTCACATCTCCACAGCTGAAGCAATGGAGCTTTATTAGCTTAGGGATTTAAAAACCTGCTCTAAGCAATGTAACAATATCTTTTGGTTAAAAAGTGAAGGAAAGATAGTAGTTGTAATATGAAAGTGACTTTTTTATGTACTGGACTAAATGTGATCTTCCTTTTTTGTTACCATTTTCCTTTTCAATATGAGCTATTAGATTACTCCTCCCCTGCAAATATCCAGTGAAGCAAGAGTATGGCAGCAATAATGGGGACCTGATTTGGGAAACATAAGTGGATTCTGTGGCCTCAGCTCATACTGCCTAAATCCTGCTGAAGCCAATGACAGCACAGATGCAAAAAAAAAAAAAAAAAGTCTTCTTAATCATTTGGAATGACCCTTTAGGGGCTCCCAGGACATTGTTTTATCTACTTAGTGTGAAAAGCACCTTTGAAAACAACACCCTACGGTGTTAGATTGTGCCTTGTTATATGGAAGTGCTGCTAAGTCAGCATGAGAGATCATAAAACTATTGAGCTCAGTATCCTGCCCTTACAGAGGAATGGCAGCAATAGATTGTAATGCCAGAATTTTGGGTGAGAAGAGGGAGAGATTTTGAATTATTTTTGTTCGTTCTAAGTTTTGTCCGTATTCCTCAGCTGTGCCCAGGTCAATAGGAAAAATTGTAACAGTGCAGCAAGAAACTGCGTATGGAACCTGTGCCCTGAACTTCTGCTGATCAATTGGGAGTAGTGGGGATCCATATTAAAGGGTGAAGCTCCCTTGCTTTCAGCACATTTCACGTGCTAATAGCAATTAATGCAGACTGTCACAGGAAATGAAAACATGCACAATACACACCACTTGTTTACTGCTTGCTAATCAGCTACTGCTGCCAGGTAACGAGAGAGAGGAGCTTTGGCTTCAGCGAATACAACTGCAAAATTCCTGTTTTATCCTGGATGAGGTAACACTTTGACTGAACTGCCTATTCACAGTTTCACAGGCAGTGATGGCATAAAAAAAAGTTCTCACAGTCTTCAAGTTCTGCCCTCTTTACACCCTCTCGAGCCAAGATTGCTTAGCGATAGAAAGAATTGCCATAATCACAGAAGCTGCAGACAGAAATAACTTACTGAAACCAAAAGCCGTGCAGGCCATGTCTTACCACTAGGAAACTGTCTTTTGTAGGGTCATTTTGAGGGTTTCCAGTGGTCTTCTTTAAGGGTCCTGCATGGATGGATTTCTGTCATGTCCACTGAGGCTGCAACAGATGCTGAATTTAAATTTTCCATTCTTTAGTTTTCTTCCATATTCTCCTAATTGGATCGTCCCCATTATTAATTCTGTTCCCATAGTGGGCCTTAAATTTACAAACTTCTGCCACACATACCAGTCCCTTTAGAGCTCTTTATAGCCAGATTCTGAATTTTAGCAGATGTACAGTCATATATGTTGCCAACCCTGGACTTCCTTCATTACATCTTCAACATGACATACTTCTATTGATTTCAAATGGAAATCATGCTCATATATTTTTTTTTTAAATGGCCCACTTCAACTTCTGGTAGATTGATGCACCACACTGGGACTTGAGAGCAGAATTGCGTTTACAGGCAACTACGTGCTGATCATCCAAATATCAAAAATGACAAAGAACTGAATTTCAATTGGCCTTTAGTTGTTTTTACTACCTGCACTTCGTTTCAGTTTGCTAGATCTGTAATCAGCAAACCGCTCACTCACTCAAGGTTGAAAAACACGCTTTTAACTGTTTTGCTGAATTATGGCCTTAGGCAATCTGTAAAGTTAATCTCAAATTAGTTGAGGAGGTGGGAGATGATGGGTTTTCCTTCTATATCAAGTGAAAACTTCCAGATGCATTTCATTTGCTTTTGTTAATTGCTACTCCACTGTAATTCTTGAAAATGTATTTAGAAATCTTTTCTAAGAGATACGATACAACAGAAAATGAGACAAAGAGGATTCATTAACTGGTTTGTTTCTTTTGCAGGACTGCAAGAATACCTTGAAAAACATTTGGGCAAAAAGGCCCCAGCTCTGATTTTAGTACCTGTGGTGGATTTACCAGGCAAGGAGGTTATTCATGTAACATGCTGGCTAAGCTAGCAAGTTAAAAGAGATGAGTTGATATCAAAACACGCATTCCATACAGGAAAGAACAAAGAAAAGAACTGATCATAATTGTACTGGATAGTTTCATTAAGCAATATTGTTTGATTTAAGCAAAGTCATATTTAGCTTGTTGATGATGCCTCATGATATGTGACAGAGTCAGCTTTGTATGAACAATAAAGGTTTCTTTTCAGAATATTGTGCTTTTTTCTCACTTATTTTTAGATATGTTCTGGTAATAGCAGGTGGCTCTTGGGAGATGTCAGTTGCTCTGATCACATCACTTCTTTTGTTTGACATATTTAGGCCTGCTTACAATAAACTTCAGATCTTTTGGATGGAGGTGAAACCAGAACATTAGTTCCAATACTGTTTTAAAAACTTGATTCCTTTCAATTCTGTTTTGAATCTACTGACTTCAGGCCAACTCTTGAAGACCTTATTTGTGGCCAGATTTTAACCGTTTTCTTACACCGGGAAAGAATTATTCAGAGGAGTATTCAGGATGCACATTCTGCCAAAGCAAATAATGGAAACGTTGGCCAGACTGTCGGATTTGCCCTCCTCCTTTCTGAGGCAATAGCGGGGATCCTCGTGCTTTATATCTGGTAGAGAGCTCCTATTAAAGAGCTACCAGTAGTCCCCAGGGCTTCAGACTTCTCCAGAAAATCAACAGAAGTTTTACCACTGCTTTCACAAAAACAGGCTCAGACACACAGGTAAAGCTCCTATCGATTTCATTGCAACTGATATTTTTCTCATAATATAATACAAGATCAGTAGAGGAGAGAAAGCCTTTTGGACTCTGCTGGAGGCAGTAAGGCGCTGTAGAGAAATCTTGTTTTCATACAAAGGCTTTAAGATTAAACTTTCAAGAAAGCGTATCACACCTTTGCCTTGACTGTGTTCGACATCTATATATTCTCACTGCTTCTCTTCCAGTGTGGGAGCACTGGAGCTACATGAGCAGCACTCCAGTTGTCCTTCTCTTACACCAGCATATATCTGAGATGATACCTTCACAAAAGTCATGGCAGTAAGTTTACACTGGGGTGACTAAGAGGTGGACTTAGCTCTCCAGCTTCATTTTCTTACCCACTCCCTGATAGGCAGTTGGCAGCAGCTGATACCTGACCAGAGACTAAAGATAAGAGGGTTTTCCTGTTAGATGGTCTGCATGTCCAGCATACTGTGCTGGTTGTTACTTGGAAGAGTGACTGTTAAATGTTACTGTTCCGTACTATTACGTCAAGTAATATAGCAGAGCTGCCATCCTCTTTAGTAAGAATTACTTTTTGACCGTTATTCAAATATTTTTGGAAGGGGAAAGGCAAAGAGTTTTTTATATACCAGTGTATAAATACATGGATGTATTAAATTAAATTCCTTATGAAAAAAAAAAGGAAGAATCTGTTAACAGTATATTAACTCATTAGCATTTCTAGGTTGTATGTAACCCATGATCAGAAAAGAACTTGTAATACCTTGGTGTACCTGTTTTGTTAGAGTTCTACTCTTTTAGAAGGCTAAATCATTTTCTTAATTCCTCTGGAAATACCAGTATTTTATTTCTCTCAGTGTGGAGTGCCCCCAGACCAGAGACACGAGCAGAGCTAAGAAGAGGACGAGATAGTACTTTCAGAGAGGTGAGGATGAAGCTTAATTTTTCATAGGTGTATATATAGAAGCCAGATAGATAGCATGAGTTTGACTGTGTCTCCTGTAGAAGTCATTTTTTTCATAGGAAGTGTAAAAAAAAAAAGATGCTGAAACATCTTCATCTTGGCTTTTGTATTATACTGCATATTTGAAGGTGGCAGGATATTTGCTCCTGAAAAAACCCAGGTTTTCCTGCAAGGTTTGTGACAAACTATCCTTCTTTTCCCCGGTAGAGGTGCACTGAAAAATGGTAAGAGAATGCATTGCTCTGAAAAACAGTGTGATCCTGTTCTTTTTTTTTCCCCCAACAGAAAGAGACGTCTAGAACTTCAATGGGCTTAGTTTGTGAATAGCTAAAAAAGAATAGTTTGCTGACTTCGTCTCCTTGAGAGGCTTCATACAGCTTCTGAGTGGTGTGAGTAACTACAACTGTAAGCAGGGTCTGCGGTGTTCTAAGTATGAACAAGGCAATTTGTTCAACAGTGATATGCAAGGAAGGTGAGTGAAGTGCTGCTCCATACAGAGACCTAAGAATTTTGTAATAGAAAGAAATAACACCATTTTATCTGCCTTATGCTGCCATACTTTCATCATAATTCCTTAGTCCTACTGTGAAGTTGTTTCCCAGAGCTCTTTTTCACTTGCTTTGTGATACAAGTGCTAGCTGCAGGTGGGATGTGGGGAGCTAGGCGCACACACACGAGTGTTTTAGTGAGAAGAGGGAAACACTTCTAATACTCAAAAATTATTGATGCAGGGTTTGTTGATTGGGGTTTTTTTCATGACTAGCTTTGCTGAGTGGTTACCCCAGCGGGTTGGAATCTTGAGACTATAAATTCACATACTGTGCAAAGACACTGGTTTTGAGGACTTACATATATATATATATGTATGTATGTACACACAAATTCCTCTGTTTCTCTGGTTTTTACTAAGGCTGCAGGAACTAAGCCTGCAGGAAAATGTTTCATAGGCATATGATGACACAAAAAGTTGGCTGATCTAGGTTCCAGCGCTCAGAACAGAGAAGAGTTATGTAATAGGTTGGGAAATCCCCCCTAAAATATAACCCAAGGTTTTAATTTTTCCTTTCTCTGCTGTAAAAAGTGTTAGAATATGGCTTACATATCTTCCCCCCCCCCCCTCAAAGAAATCTGTCTTGTTACAGTTCTCTGTGTCAGTGAAATTTTGTCTCCTGCCTCCTTTAAAAATCTCTGTATATCAATTTCTTTAATTGCTTGAAAGCATGTTAAAGTGAACTGACCAAATGAGACTGCAAGACCAAAACTGATTTAATAACTTTCGTTTTACTCATTTCAAAACTCAGTACCAGTGAGCCTTTACAATGCACATGGCTAAGCTGCTATAAAGGCACCAGAGCTGATCTTCCTAAATAGGTTTCAAAATGACATTGAGATATTTTAAGCAGAGATTTTTTCATTTTTTTTTTTTTCCCCTGTGAGTTTTATAGTTAGGTGATTCTGGAGCTGATTTGTTCCACCAGATAGGATGGGTGCTTCTTCCCTCTTAGCCCTCGGAAGTCTGATGGGCATTGGAAGCAGGATGTCTCCTGAGTGTTAGAGAGGTGATCTGAAGCAGCTTTTCTCCTTCAAGGACATCCTGTTCAACCCATTATCTCCTGTCTATGTGCAATAGTCTAGTCTGTCAAAATACAGTGATTGAATAAAACTTTTTATTTCAAATAAATGAATGCATTGATTTAATAAAAGGTTTATGCTCCATAGTATAATAGTTCTGTAAATGGACACCGAAATCTTAAAGTACAGAAACTTTCTCCGTGTGTCCAAGTTAAATCTTTGTTACTTCTTTCGGGATGGGTTTGCTGAAGCAAACCTGGTTTATTCTGTGCGTTAAAGTAAAACTGTCCGGAGCTTTCTGAGTACTAACTGGCACTTACTATTTAAGTAACCTGCTTTTACTATTATAAATGTCTGGCATTGGGAATACATATTAAGAATACTTGACAATTTACTAATTTATGATCTCTTTAGTTGTATTTTAATATTTTTGGCAGGCCATCCTGTGTTGATGTATTAGCCAAACATTCAAAATACAGACTTGAGATCTTGAAAGCTTCTTTTTTTCAACTTTCATCTGAACACTGAATATTTTTGACATATTTTAAATTTTAATTTTAAAAAACAGACTGGGTACCTGTGAACTGAACCCGTATGTTACATGCAAGTGCCCTTTTACTGATGACTCACTGCTCACAATTTCTTGGCTTTGACTTCTGTTGGATTAATTCATGGCTAGGATTTGCCTGTGGTTTCCTGCTTTTCTCATTTTTTTAGAGCACTGCCTGCTTTTTCCCTATGTTCCCAAATAGTCAGGTTGTTCTGAAGATCTTCTCACAGGATATGCTACTGGCAGCACTCTCCTTATCATTGCCTTGACTCTCCATTTCATTTGCAATGTTTGAAAACCATTTCTTGCATATGTCTGCTCATCCCCCCGTTTCCTATTCCATTGTTATTTTGTGATCGAGTCATTTAATCCTAAATAATTTTTAAACACTGTTTGCATAATTTAATCTAGTTGACAAGATTTACGGTCCACAGTAAAATCAGGATGTGTTCAAAACAGGTCAAATTTCCCTTTTGCTTTTCCGAGCTCTCAGAAATGCCAGCACTTCTCTAAATGATGCAGCTCTCCAGAAGAAAATGATGTTTCAGAACAAAAAGATAAGCTGAACTAAACACCCTGAATGAATCGAGAGCTGCCCTGATCCAGTAACCTGTTAGGGGACACCAGAGTCAGGAGGCGTAGGTGAGGATCATGCCACGACTTTCCTGGGTAAGTTTTAAGGCATATCCATTAGTTTTCTTGTGCCTCTATTTCCATATTTGTATGTTTTCTCACCCTTGTAAAGGTGTTGGCAAAGAGATGTCGTGTTGTAGTCATACAACCTGCAAAAAACAAAAAGTTTAGACTGAGCGAGCAGCTCACAAGAGTGTGAAAGTAATGTTGTAGTGGGAACCAGAATGAATGTGATCACAGATAGCGATTTGCATGAGCACAATCTGGAGAGCTTTTCTCCCAGCACTCTGCCTGCAGCAGTCTCAGATCACAGAAGTCTATAATACATCTCGTAACATTAATGATACATTTTACAGTATGATTCATTCCTGACGATCCCAAAGTGCTTTACAAGTCCATTACATAAAAGCTGCTCGGGCCATCGCTGCGGCAGCCGCTCCGGCCCTGGAGGCCTCCTCTGCACAGCGTGAATGTGGACAGGTCTCTGCGGTTACGCTGCTGGGAGGAGAGCTCCTCCAGTCCCCACAGCTCCCCCAGGTAGGGGTATTTGCTTTAGCACAGTCACCACAGAGAGACTTCAACCTCAAAGCCACATCACCAGGCAGCTAGTATTATTACTTTCTGTTACTTATGAGAAGACTTCTTCCACTTTAGATTTTGCCATGATGGAGGGGAAAAATCACTCTTCTGGGTTCTATTAGGCAGCAGTCTAATTCTCCTTCTGCAGCTCCTGCTACTGAGAGCTGCTGACAGTACTCTACAACCAGAACATCCATGGTGCATCAAATTATTGCCGTACTCCCCCACTTTACTTCTTGTAGACATCATTAGTCCGAGATACGAGTTGTGACGTTTCATTAGGGGTGCAAGCTTGTGCAAGAATCACTTCACCTTCTCTGTTTCCTGTGGTTTGGTTGGTAGCTGCCTTGACAGTAGGTTTTTTGTTGCTCATAGAAGAGCAGGGGTCCAGAAGGAAGAAATACATTTCTCAGACCTAAGAGTTGCAACAAAGTTCAGCCCCACTCCCACACAGACCAAACAGTTCTTCAGCAAGACCCAGATACATGTAAATGTAGAGCCTTTTGTAACTGAACCAAATTTCCACAGCTTCAGAGCTGGATCTGTTAAGGTTCAAAGCAGGAGGTGTTAAAAGATATGAAATAATAGAAAGGAAACGCAGACAAGAAGTCAGTGCCAAAGGAATGGTATTACCAGGAGCTGGTGGGGAAGCCAAGCTGAAAAGGCAAACAACAGGTGTAGGGACCTAAGAAGGGGTTTATTCTTTATTTATAAGATGTTTTTGAAAGAATGGACCCTGAACTGCCTTCTCACTATTGCTAGTTTGAACTATAAAAGATTAACATATAAAGAACAAAGAGGAATAAATAGAATTTCCAGGACAGAGAGCCAGAAGTGAGCTTTAAAATGCATCTCTCATCCTTTCAGCAAGATATAAAATGGAAAAAGGTTTGACTACTCTAACAGTGTGTTTTGGTCTGGCGTCTGAAGGTGGGGATGCCTGAAATGAGGAGCCACCAGCTGTGTGTCATAATGCTGTTAGGGGACATTTCTCCTGGGCCACATTGCCACAAGGAATGTGACTAATAGGTCTTGACTGGAGAGCTGTAGCCCATGTGTGCGCTTCTCATTTGTACTCCTCCTTCATCGAGACACTGCAGCGTTCCAAGATGTTGATTCAGAACTTGCCTTTCATTGTTATGGATCTTGTTTAAAACTATTTAAATACTAAAAGTCACAATATCTCATATTGCTGCTCAGATTAGGCAAGCCAAATGTGATTCTCTTTATGCTACGGTCCCCAGTGCAGACAAAAAGCTTTCTCAGGTTGAGATCCTGCCACGCACGTAATTATTTAGAGAAAGACAGCTCCACTACTTCAGCTCCAGTACTTCACAAGAGGAATGGAAACATTAGGAAAAGTTTTTTCTTTGATGTAGAATATGCTGCCACTTTTTTTGTTATTAAAATAGGAGCTAACTTTAAATAAATAAAATTTTGCCTGGAGGCTTCTGAAAACTAATGTTGTGTTTTGACAGTGTCATTTTTCTGATTCCTGAAAGCATTATGTGAGTTAGCTCAGGACTTCATCATGATTTTTCTTCTATGCTACATACAGTGAATTATTTTTTGAGCTCCGGATTTTATTTGATTTCTCTCTCTCTCTCACACACACACACACACAGAGTCACATCAATGTGCAACTTTCTTATTTGACAGGTGCTCCCCAGAGGTGGTTTCTTCCCACTTTTAAGGGACAGGTGGACCCCTGCAGAGGAAGTGAAAGAGAGGGGGCAGTAAAGTGGAGGCACCTTTGAGAGTCTTTGAAAAGGAAAATAAACTAAGGAAATTAAGAAAGGTCACACAAAAACCCTGCAAGAGGACAGAATTCTGTTTAAAAAACTACGCTACCTTCAATGTAGCCGTGCCTTTTTAATTGGGCTTGTAGATTTTATGTCCTCTGAATTCATGCTTTGTTATAAACGATATTGATGTAAGGATGATCTAGGACTTTAAGAAGAAGCAGACAGTCTTCAAATAACAGCTGATTTGAGACTCCGGTCTTTGATGGTAATTTATGGTCCTCTTTAAAAAAAAATAAAAATTCGTTTAGGTGTATGCTCAACTAGAAAACTCATGTGTGCTTAGCGAGAGAAGAAAAGATTGCTAACAGCACAATGTGTCTCACAGCATAAAGTGCAATCCTAAAATTGCACATTGCTGAGCATTCTTAATGTGCTGTGAGCAATTTCATACACTGTATTTCAAACACTGAGCACACACTCTAATATGTACATATATCAAGGGTGGACAAACTTTTTGATACGTGTCACAAAGTGATTTCAAGAGATAGAGAGAGCTGGCCAAAGGCCTTCAGTTCCACTTTACAACAACTACCAAGGTTTCAAATTTATATTTATTTCCTATCTGAATGAAAAGATAAGATTTTAAATTGAGGTTTTCTTGGTCATGGTTGTATTTTTTTCCCTAAAAAGGATTTGTGTTGAAGTGTTTATTTTCTTATTCAAAAGGTCAGATTTTCTATTCAGATTCTTTTTTTTTTCCCTGAAATTACCAGAAAGCATTGGACCATGGAAACCTTTCTGTTGCAGAACTTGTTGCAATTTACATCTCTTAAAATGTTTGGCTAGAATGCCAAATTCTATTTATTTTTTTTTTTTCTATGATCCTTTGAGACACCTTATTTTGAGTAAAAAAAAAGAACCTTCTCTCTCTGTTGTAGAGTTCAGAGATGTGAGCACAGTCCTCGGAGACAAGCACTCTTAAATTCTGATGTTGACATTGATCTTTGCAATGGTTGTAAGTTATATATTTATGACCTCTACCCTGCTGTAAAGTGAGGACGATGGTAAAGCATCAGATTAGATGGTTGTGAAGATCCTGTTGTAGGTGGTGACAGGTCTACAGCGAGGTGCCCTCGAAGTCTTACACAGCGTTGGAAAGGAGAACATGCCCAATACTCTTTATGCCCTTAGTTGATGAGGTGGATAATTTTGAGTGTGGAGTCAGCTATGAATTACAGAGATTTTTTTAAAATACAACACTGTGAGAGTTTTTTTTCTCTTGCTCTCTGGTCTACCTAGCAGACATCAGGGTAGTATGGGGATGCTACTGCAGGTAGACTGGCCTGTCTCCATATCATGTCTCCTGTACAGCTGCAGGGCAACTGTCCAGACTGTCTGCATTCGTTCGACTCTGCACTACACAGCAGTAGGTAGCATGGGCATGCTTTAATTTTGGGGGCTACGCGTGCATTTTCATCATTTTCTCTGTATCCTTAAAACTAGAATTTATTTATTTTTTTAATATTACTGAGATTTTTTTAAAAATACTTTTGTACACAATTTAGGGGGTTAAGAACTGCAAATAGAGCAGAAGGATTGAGAAAGTTGCTTTTTCTCTTCTGTCATCAGATGTTGTGTGCCTTTGGTCTTTGGATGATTCTTCCTTTGCTACCATGTTTCTCCTTTCTCCCCTTTCTTTCACCATCTTTGCATTCCTATTCCTCCTTTGTAATTTTATTTTCATCCTTCTCTCACCGATACTGACTTATAATGTCCATTGTATGTTCAACAAAAGGAAAGCTCCACATCAGCTCTTTTTTTCAGTCATGACTAAGGACCTAAAAAATCCAAGTTAAGATGAGGACCATAAGCATAAGGAAGATGGCACACAGGGGAAAAAAAAAACAAAACCAAAACTGAGCATTGCAGCTAGCCCCCTTGGCATCAGGTATAACTAGAAATACAAACCGTAAGTTTGTAAAGGTGAGAAAGCCTTCCATGCTTTTACTCGGGTGTTGCCATCTCAACAATGCAACTCAGTAGTGAAATATCATCTGCTGCCTTTACCAAGCCCAAGCACTCCAGGTACATTTTTTTGAAAGCACCAAAGTGACTAGGAACAAAATTTGCATGTTGGCTGAGTAGAATTTACATCCCCAAGTCATGTAAGCACCTTTGACAAAGTGTTTTTTGGGAAGATTGTGTTTTATGATCTGGTAGCTTGAACCAAGATTTCCAAAGTTTACTAGAGCAGATCTTATAAATAAACTTTAAAGTCAATCTACTGCAAAAGATGTTAGAAAAATGCTCATTGTTCCTTGTCTCTTTTACTCCTGAGATGTACAGTTTTAAAGGAGCGACAGAAATTGTTCCACCTTGCTTAGGCTGAATGTTGAAGAGCAAAGCCCATCAAAAAATCTGAGCCTTTGCATAGTTGCTCAAAGAGGAACTGATTTCTTCAGTAGTCAAACACTGGAACAAGTTTCCTAGTGAGGTGGTTGGTGCCCCAAGCCTGTCTGTGTTTAAGAAGCCCTCGGACAATTCCCTGAACAATGTGCCTTAACTTTTGGTCAGCCCTGAATTAGTCAGACAGTTGGACTAGATGATCTCTGTAAGTCCTTCAGAACTGAAGTAGTTCTCCTATCCTATCCTATCCTATCCTATCCTATCCTATCCTATCCTATCCTATCCTATCCTATCCTATCCTATCCTATCCTATCCTATCCTATCCTATCCTATCCTATCCTATCCTATCCTATCCTATCCTGTTCAATTTTCTGAATATCTGGTCCGTTTTCAGAGTACTGAGCCGTAACAACTCTAACAACTGGATCTGTTCAATGTAAGGTCCCAGCTTTTTGGTAAGTACATTACAGTTTAAGCACAGACGTTAAAAATCCTGTTAAAAGCCTTTTGAACTGTTCCCAAGAAGAGGTGTCACTGACGCTGCAGTGAACACCGAGTGACCTGGTTTTTAATCTTTTGTTTGAATCTCACGGTCTCCGCCGAAAGAGAAACGCGATAAAGCTGCTTCCGAGCCCGCCGCGAAGAAATCTTCGGCAGAGTCCAAAGTGGCAGAGGAGAGGGGATTTTATTTTTCAATTCCCTTGTCCTCACCCCTCTTTTCCCGCCCGCCCGCCGCCTGCTGCCGCCATTCCGCGGGCAATGCTANCGGTCGGAGCCCCGCGCCCGAAGGCCGCATGAAGGCCCGGGGCAGGCGGTATACACCGCTGGCAATGAGCTGGGCAACCGCAGCGGTCCTGTTTGGAGGGGAGCCTCGACTCCTTCGTTTTTTACTCTCGCTCGATTATTGTGCAAAAATGAGGCACGATCATGACAATTAGTGATTGATTCCTGACGGTGACTGTGATTCCTGAGCAATACATGAAGTGTTACATACAGCAAACACACACAAGGCCTTGCCGTATGGTTTTCTGTGTCAGAAACAAAGTTTTTTGTTAATTTTGTGTTACCTTTTTAGTTCCTAGAGCTATAAAGACAAGAATTACCTTCAAAGCAAATACAGAGAGATCTGAGTGTAATTAATCAACTAGGAGGGAGGGAGGAAAAGGTTGTAGCACGAAGATTGCCAAAACGAGAGTTAAAATGTACCAAGAGGAGAAGTCTGCTTTGTCTTATACTTTTTAAACCCCTTCTGTCGGTTGCTTTCTCATGCTGCAGTTTCTTCCATATGCTCCCTACACCCACTAACACACCCACCTACACACACTCACAATTTACCAACATACTTTATGTCTTCGCTGAATTAAAATCCACACCATCATTCAAATAAAATAAAATAAACAGCTGTTTTCTTTCCACAAAAAAACCTCTTTAACGTTTTCTGACTTGGCACTTGCGAAGCATTTGAAAGAAACAGGCTGCTGGAGACGCTTTGATGCTGGCACGTTGTGACACTGCACAGAAGGCCTAGCATTGGATCTAGACGCATACCAGTGCACTTAGGACCACTCCACTTTGGAAGAGGACACTGCCCAGGACGAAGGACTTAGAAGCTATGTAAACTAAGGCTGATTGTCCTACTGGTCATTTAATATTCCAGAATAGGCATCAGTTGACTCTCTAGGCCTCATAAATAGAACATCTAAAGCAGAATATCCAAGAATGCATGCCCTAAAGCTGTGATATCCATTTTCCAGGATACTGAGTAGGTACATACCAAGCGTCCTGGGTTCAGTTCAGGTTAATTATCACCAGCAGCTGCTGGCCCAAGCAGTTGGGAGGGGCTGCAGCTGGGAGGGGCCTCAGCCGGGATAAACAACTGAGCCAGCCAATCGGATATTGGATACCATGTGAGTCATGTCCCTCTATAAGGGGAGGGCTGGGCCAGGGTGGGGTTGTTTGTTTTCAACTTGCTTCAGAGTGAGTCTTCAGTGTGGCTGGAGCAGGGAAAGTTGGCATCTTGGGCACAGGTAGAGCTTTCTGGGCTTCTATTACTTGCTTTGTCTATCATTTCATTAATAATATCATTAGTTCTACCATTAGCATTGTTATTTTCTTCTGTTTTTATGTTCTTGTATTAAGCTGTCCTTATCTCAACCTCTGGCGTATCACCCTTTTTTTTTTTTTTTTTCCTCCTGATTCTCCTTCC